>JAMZAV010000039.1:0-600000 GCA_024449915.1 Sweltsa coloradensis | reverse complement strand
TGATCTAAGTCTCCACGGTCTCGCTAGAAGCAAAGGAACGTACTTACATTATTTATTTTTGGATGAGCGAAGCGAAGACTTCAATTTCACTGACCCCCCCAAAAAATTTAGCTCGGGTGTGTGGTTTTTTTTCTGTTTGGGCAAACGGCATACAAGATCTTGATGAAATCTCTGAACTTAGATTTGCTACGTTTTTGGGTACAATCGAAGAAATATTTCTCATGAATATCGTACTTTTACGATTTTTTCTATTTTTAGTGCGATGAAAATCATTACAATCGGACAAAGCATGTAGGTGTTGTAAGTCGAAGAAATTTTTAAAAAATCGAAAAAAATCGTAAAATTGCGATTTTCATGAGAAATTTTTTTTCGATTGTGCTCAAAAACGTGGCAGTTCTAAGTTCAGAGATTTCGAAGACCTCCATAAAATTTCATCGCAATCGGAGTATCGGTTTAGCCGGAATCGTGCTAACAAACAGACAAAAATACAAAAAAAAAGAAAAAGAAAAAAAAACATTCCGGATTTTTTTCTCCAGTGTAGTGAAATGGAATCTTCGCTTCGCTCGCTACGCTCATCCAATAAGTAGGCCTACGTAGCATATGGTATGCCTACTTCTTTACATGCATAATATGCGTGAACGCAGGAAGTACAAAACAAGTCATAAAAGTACCCGATAACCATGTGTTTTATTTATTAGAGTCAGTTTTAATATTGTATTATTGTGCGGTTTCGAGATTGATTTTGATTTATATAATTTTTATGGCGACATTTATTTTGATGTACGTATACCTTTAACAATGAACTGTTATTAATGAAACAATTTTTAAAATAACTGTTAGAGCGTCATATTATCAAGGATAATACGTAAGAAGGTAAAATAATGCCATGATAAATGATACGCACAATAAAACACCGGTACGGGAGTATCCAAAAATGGGAGCGAAGCTACTTACTCAACAGATCATAGAAATAAGAATAAACATATTTAAAAATCTCAGTGCGTCGATAGTTTTGGTGGATGTGCCGGGTTGGCGTACCGTTAATATGTGCGTCGCTTGTTTTTGTATTGTATGGTGGAGGTGCCGGGTCAGGAATTTTCCAACTTTCTTGTGGATAAGCCATTCTTCTTTTACCCCCAGGGTCAATAAAAACATTCTGTGAAATATTAATAATTCAAATGCATACCCGGCACCTCCACCAAAAGTCTGACTTTTGCTAAATTTGAGATTGAAATTAAATAAGAAATCGAAAAACATTGATTTCAATTCAGGAAGTACCCATCTAACCTTGTATCTTACGATTTAAAAAAATTACAAGTGCGTTAAAATTGGTTGAAACGTTGATATTAAGTATGAAAATATGCGTAAACAATATTTTGACTTTGAATAAATTCCCGAAAATTACAAAAAATAAGTAAACTACGAAGATTTAACGATTTTTAAAACACAAAATCGATTAACTAATTTATGGAACTAGATATTATGGAAAAATTATTTGTCAACGTTAGCGTGAAATATGATGCCAATATAAATAATAACCGCTTACCGGGACAAATTTAGAAAGCTGAACGCTTATACTCGTCTGCGCGCTAGCCTCAGCGACACCTCTTAAGTGGTTTACACAGCTGCCGGGGGCTAAATCGACAAACATGTTGGGTTTTAAAACAAGCACGGGTACGGGAGTAGCTCTAGTTCACAGAACAAGAACGGAACATCCGTGTAGACAATAGCTTGTGTAATGACGGCCCTTATACGCCTTTATACCAACTAAACTCAAAACAGTATCATTTATACCAAAAACATAATATATCAATCAACTTAAATGCAAATGTTCCCGGGTAGTCAACACATGCCTCGCTCACTCGGCTAACAACGACTTTGATGTTTTTCTAGAATACAAAACATGCAGGAAGACAAATAAATACTAAATTGACGAAGAAGCATACAAATAAAACCTCATCCCACGTTGATCTCGCTTGGTGGTGATGCCGGGCTCGAAAATATATTCCCTTTTGAGTGAGGATAATCAAGTCCAAAAAAAAAACTTTTTAGATTATTCTGATTTTTGTTTCTAAAAGTCTGATGACGGAAATGGCTGGTGATTTCCGAAACTTTTTTTTTGTAAATTATTAAATAGTTGTATCCACTTTATCGTTTTAAATAAAAACTAAAAACATAACCATCTTCAAACATGATGCTATTTTCAAGGCGGACTATAGATTGCAAGTCGTAGGCAGTCGACTTCTGTATGATTAACTGACTTGAAATGCAGTAAGCACGATTCATCGTTGCTTATTTATAGTTCGATGTAACTCAAGCAAGATCAGCTTTCAAGAGCTTACGTTCACATAATCACAAATCCAATCGAACTTTAACCGTGAAACATATTTGAAATATGTTAAGGATATCGTCCTAGGGTTTCTGTTGGGGCGACTAACTGGGCGTATTGATCTATTTGGATAGTTGGGATGAAAACTCCCTAGGGATGTTTCAAGGACTCAATCCCAGCATTCGTATTCGTCTTGAACGAGTATGGACAACTTCGGGAACCCTTCAGGCAGGATTGCTCGCTAGCGTGACAAGGAATCGAGACCGCGCCTTGTTGTAATACGCTTCGATACACACTATCGAAGGAGAGAAGAGAGAAAACAACTACGAAGATGTTTTAAATGTTGTAGCGCTCGGATTGAATTAATATTAAAGTGCACCGACGGCTCCCGTTTGGACCCGGGATAGAATTGGCCCAGAGCATGGCTCTGCTAATCGTAAAAGGCGATTCAAGAGAAAAAGTCCACCTCGCAAACATCAGCTAGTAAGAGCGGAGTATATTACTCCCGGAAACTAGAGGCGAGCTCTGGCAATCGTCTCGGCACTCCCCTCCCTTGACGACCTCCCCGACGACGATGACAATGACACAACGAACGATGACAAAGACGATGACGACCGCGACGTGAGAAACCCCCCTTCCTCCCCTTTCCCGTGGCTGATTCTGACCAGCACGGAACTCTACTCCCCATATCCTTTAGGCTCGAGTGGTGCATTATGACCTAACGGTTGACGCGTCCATAATCCAAAAAAAACATAGTGCACTGACGGATTGGAATTATTTCCGTATTTAGTCAAATGCCGTAGATATGTAGTAAATCAGCAGTTTTGGGAGAAAGGCATTCCCATTGAGGTACATTTTTATAAGAACACCCTTCCTTCTTTGACATGGATCTTGTAACTTTAAAAGTTATATTTTGAGGGAACTTCTTACAAATTCAAGGTTAGTTTCAAGCTCATCTAACAACAATATTCGTCTTGATGAGTATTAAATAATTTAATCATGTGTAAAGACACCATTTTGGTTGGGCTCTCCTTTTTAAAAACGTTTCACCTGAAAAAACGTTAGCACAAGTTTAATTTTGATGAGAAATCGAAATTTATTTAATTTTTTAAAGGTTAGCTTTAAATTTCATTATTTTTTTAGTAGATCGGTTAGAAGTGTACTATCATGAAAATACGCGAACTTCTTTTCTATAAATAGTCAAACATTAAAGTCTTCGTTTTTCTCACAACTCATAACTCTCATCCATTAATCCAGTCATCGTCTCGAATTCCAAAACTCCATTAGTGATACATAAAACCCAGCTAAAAGAAACGTAAAATAGCACGGTAATGATTTAGTAAACAACCTCACTAACTATGCGCTAAGTTTCCGAAGCCTATAGTTCATGAGAGCCACCTCTCAGACCGGCTAAGTAACGACGATAGGCTACCGAGTTTGTGCCACACTTAATTATTTCTCGCTTATGAGCCCCGTCGTATGCCTCGCCGAATCGATGAAACTTTTCGTGAAGTGAAGAGCCCTTATTTCCAAGAGGAACATCTCGAAGCTTCAGGAGGGCATTTGAATTTACGATAACGATATAATACCCAATAAGCTCTGGCAGGTCTTTCCAGCCCTGTGCTCATAGATGTACACGTGCTGTTGTAGGCGGAACGTATGACTCTAGATCGAGACCATGGGTGATGACGGGGGAATGTTGAACTAAACCTATTGTCCATGCCATATCGAGAAGCACTCTGCTGAACTAAAAAGCAAGTTTTGCATGAATGTTAATGAAGTACTTTTATATTGATATCCACAATTGGTTGCAAAAAATGAGCCTTAAAGATCCATTGCGAGACGTTAAGTCCAAAACGTGAAAAAAATGCGAAATCCAAAACATGGATTCCAATTCCGGAAATATCCACCAAACCGTTTATCTTACGATGAAACCAAATATACATGCACGTTAACATTGATTTAAACGTTAATATCCAGTTATGAAAATTTGAGTTTAAAAAATCTATACACTTGAAATAAATTCCCGAAGTTGACAAAAATTGAGTAAATGATGGAGAATTCACGAAATTTTTATTCAATACCAATTAATTAATTTAGGAATACGCCTACTGGATGTCATAGATTGATTGTTATTAAAGTTGGTGTGAAATATTATCCCGATGTTGTTAACCGTTTACCCGGAAAATCCAGAAAGCCGTCTCTGCGCCAGCCTCAGCGACTTCTCTTAACAAAAATTAGGTTTCTAAATGTAATCCTTCTCAATGAAACGGCCGCAGTAACATTGTCGGTACTTCCGGATTTGGTCTAGAGACTTTATTATAAGTAGTATTTATTTTTGAAGTTGTACACAAAATAGCACAATTTAGAGATATTGTAATTCTAGGAAGTAAGAAAGGGTCTATGATGCCTAGCCTCAAAGTTATCCACCACTCCTTCCATGCATGTGTTACGTCTCACAATAAAAACAAACATGACCTCTTCTTGGCACGTGGTTTTGTTAACATATTGCTCTTCAAAAATAATGATAGAAAATGATTTTGGTGACAAGGGTTGAGGCTGGCTATTCATAAAATGTAAATATACCTGTACCTGGCACCTCCACCATAAGACTAGAATTCCAAGGATAAACTTGGTATAACAACGCCAGTTTCGCTCCATATTTTGGGTACTCCCGTATCCGTGATCGTACGAATAATTACGGTGTAGATGGGTTGCTAGAAGTTCAGTGACGTCATCATCAAACTTATCTTCATTACATCTACAAATGAAAGAATCTACTTTATCGAGTCATGTGTGGTGGGTAGTTTGTTTCTTTTATGTTCTCTGTCTCTATTAGTGTACAAGTCTAAGTGAATTCTAGACAGGTATTGACCATCAGAGCAGCTAGACTTTCAGTAATCCATCTCTACTACTCGCACTCTTGGGTGATGCAACGTTGCAAGAATACTAACCAGAGTAGTTTTATAAAGGATTCTAAGGCTTGCTTGGGTGCGCGGGTGCTCAATGGACCCTTACGAGGGTGTTGTAATGGAATGTGGTCTGGTTTTTTCGCCTTATAGGCAAAAGTATTATCAAGCTTGTATGAAGTGCAATATTTAGAGGGTGACAGGACAGGTATGCATGTACTATGGGGCAGATGCTCTGTCTGTTATTCTTACATTCATGTTTATAATGTAACACGATCAAATGTTGTAAATATTATGCAAATATAAATAAATAGATGAAATAAATAAGTGGGATGGCATAAAACACGTTTTAAGGCGCACTACTTCATTAGCACATGCAAGGCCTACGCTAAACGATGTTATTACTATAATCTGTATTCTGTATATTTAATCGACTTCAAATGTTTGTAATTTGTGTGAGGAAAATGATTTTCAAAATTTGAAACTTTTTAAATAAATCTTGGTATAGGACATTACTTGACATCACTTGAAACCGGCATTATAGTAGCATTTCTCAATTTCATTAATCGGGAAACACTCCCTTTAAGTATTGATTATACGATGGAATTGGAAATCAATCCGGAAATTACGAAATTCATCTATCATTGTGCATTTTGGTATTACCCCACGCTAAAGTCACAGAGGAGCTGGGCCATAGATATTACTATACCCTAAACGGGTATTACGCATATTTTCACATATTATGTTTTATTATCAATTTCAATTTTCAGTGTTTTATAACATTTTTGTATTTCCGGCGTCGTAGTTAATTCAATCAACAAAAATATTGTTACTTCATCATTGGGTAAAACCAGCTTTCATAAATTGATAAGCACATGAATTATCAACATTATGGGTGCTAGCCCCGCCCTGCTTTCCCCTAGGGTCACCAAAACCACTTTATCATCCTTGTTGAAGGGCAATGTCAACAAAAAACGCAAGTCATGATCGGTTTTATCGTGATACGTGCACAGACGGACAGACAGAAAAGTGATGAATATAGGAGAGATCGCTCCTAAATTAATTTGCTTATCTCGTATCCAAGAAGCGAAATCCGCATTGAAACAGATGCTTTAGACCTTTAGTTGAAAGCGTTCCAAATGTTCCCGTCCTGATGGTCTCAATATTAATACACCACCTTTGTTACTGACAATAGCGAAGAGATTTCCATTCCATACGCTTCTCGACTATTCATAAAACAATTCCCTGGAGTGGAATCAGTTCTGGCCCGTTGATTTCCAACCCATAATATTCCGCCTAAAGGTGAGGGCAACTGTTGATTCGAGATAAAATGATCTTAACATTATTTACCTTGCCTAAGTGAGTTTACATAACATGACGCTGCCAGAGAGATGGTGGAGGGGGTGGCGAAGTTAGGGGGGGGGGGGCGTTCGCACGATCAATATAGCCATTGTCAAATGTCAAAATATATAGTTATATTAAATCAATGAGAGACGGCGTGAAATGCTCGGGCAGGAAGGTTTGTATTATATTCATAGTGACGTCACGGAATGGTTCTAGTGTCTGGTTCGAACAACAGATGGCAGCACAGTAGCAACGACGGAGCTTTAACATTTATGATTTGATACAGTTTTAGGTGGTCACTAATAGGATACGGTTCAAAATTTAAATATCGTGGACTCTATTCAGGATAGACTATAAATATGAATTCTTTTTTCAGTATTATTTCGTCTTTTAAAAGTGGTTTTATATTGCCGTCTACAACGTCACATAGACGACTCGAACGTTCTCCCGGACGAACAATTTGGATTTCGAGCAAAGCACTCCACAATACAACAGCTAACGAGGATAACTGATAAGATAACAGATGGTTGGAACAGCGGCTGTGCGTCAGCGGCGGTATTCCTTGACGTCTCCAAGGCATTTGATCGTGTGTGGCATGTTGGACTCATTCACAAACTTGTACACTTTCAGTTCCCTGATTATCTAGTCCTGCTTATTCAATCCTTCCTCACTGAGCGTACTTTCTATGTATCAAAAAATTCTGTCTCCTCCTCACAGCGCCCAATTCTTGCCGGAGTACCTCAGGGTTCGGTGCTGAGCCCTGCTCTATTTAATGTCTTCACAGCCGACATGCCACCTCCGCCGGAAGGTGTTACCTCGGCAATGTTTGCTGATGACTTCGTGGCTCTGTCAACTAATCGTCGCCCATGGATCGCAGTTCGCGTTGGACAACGTTACCTTGACACTATTTCAGACTGGTACGCAAATTCACGCATGGCCCTCAATGTGGAGAAGACTTCAAGTACTCTCTTCTCATGGTCTAGAAAACGGCCTCCTCCTCGGTTACGTCTCAATGATGTCGCCATACCATGGGCACCGACCAATAGATGCCTGGGCATAACTTTAGACCGTAAACTTACGTGGGGCCCACATATCCGGTCAGCAACTCAGAAGGCAACCGGTAAACTTGTATCTCTGTACCCCCTTCTGCGGAATGCACAGCTCTCGGTATCGGCCAAGCTCCGCCTTTACACGTCTGTAATCCGTTCAGCGGCGTTATACGCATCTCCTGTCTGGGGAGGATGTGCAGCATCCCACCGCAACCGACTACAAGTGGTGGCAAAATAAGATTCTTCGTGTGTCCCTTTCTCTCCCTCGCTGGACACGAATGTTTGAGTTTCACGCTGACCTCGGTCTGCAAAACCGTCAACCAATGCATTGCTGCACAAGCTGACAGATTTTACGCATCTCTAGAAGCGGTACCAAATCCCCAAGTTTCTGCACTTGCCCACATTATTCGGAGAAGAAGTGACATATTCCCACGCCCCATTCCAGCTCTTGGACCTCGTTTCTTGCCTCCACGTCGTCAGGCACGGCTTCTGCGGGCTCATCAACGTCTCATCGCCGGTCGTCGTCGAGTGGCCGTTGTAGTGAACCCACGACTAAGACCTCCGTGACGATAAAAATAACTCTCCTTGGATGTCTCTTGTGGGACTTTTCTGCCACGGATGCAAATCCTAGAAGTTTGTTGCCATTTTCAAGTTCCGGCGGTATTTTACCGAAATCAACGGTGCCTGTCACCAATTACCATGCAGCGCAAGGACGCTGTCCATCGCCCAACTCTGGCACACATCAGATTTTTAGTTATAGGTCCTTCGCACCAGGCACTAAAACTACCAGGGGAGAGGCTTCGAGCCCCACGACCATTCCCCAAAACAGAAGAAGAACAGTAATCATGTAATTTAATGTAGCTTAATGTTAATGATTGATAGAATATAGGAATGAAACACACATTTGTTATTTTTGTGAGACTAATAATAAATAGTTTTAAACAAATATATGAAATAAATACCAATATGTAATTACTCAAATCGATACATGCATTGTGTTGTGTTTTAAATAAAAGAACTTAGCAGATACAATCAAAATGCTAATAACAACAATGTGCTTTTTATGTAATTATTGATTCCATTAATATCAATCCAATAACAAAAGTACTAGTCAATATTCTAATTTCTGTCGACGGGGTCAGCATATAACTTGTGACACAAACATTTTCATCTAGGTGGGCTAGTTTGAAGAAAATGGCGGGTAAAGACCGATACCAAATACATGACCATCCATTGTTGGCCTACTGCATTTGGCAATACATTCATGCATTGAACGCCTAATACGATTTTGTCACACAGTCTTTGTAGTCAACTTTACTCGGTCTGTACTGTACATTCTACCAGCTGGGAGCTTATTTATCTTATCGTGGAACTAATTCCAGTAAAAGCTTTCACAAAGATAATAGAGGACATTATAATCCATTATCTTCGTATTGTGGAGTCGTGGTAATGGAATGTACCGTGGCAGGAGATCACCACTAACCGGAACGCAACGAGTGCACTGGAAAGTTACCATTTGATTTTCGACTCTTCAAGTTATAATTTCGCTCTTTTTTACACCTTTCTAATTTTTAAATAATACAATAATGATTAACTTTCATGAAATTTAAAAATAAATCAACACTTTCGAAAGAAATCTGCCCAGGACAACAGCTTTCTCCTTTTGTGGGTATAGTACTCTGAAAAGGAATAGAGTTTGGGTATAGTTTGGTAAGAATGGTTAATTTATAAGATTTAATCCCATTTTTTTTAAACTTCAGTCAGGATTGCCTATTACTTGCCGGGGTTGATCCTAACAAGTGCAAACGTGGAACGTGAGCTACCTCTATCGCTTTTACAGAATGTTTTAAGGTTTTAACATAATAGTGCGGTTCCTAAGCCAACAATATTGCAAATAGTGATACTAGCATAAAAATTTGCATACTTACTAATTTGACTATAAGGAATCCATAAATTGATGGCTCCACGATGGAGTCTTATTATTTAACTATTAATTGATTAATTAAACTTAATTAGTTAATTTTATAATACGACTTTCAAAATGACAATAAATTAGTCATGTTTGGTATTAATTAAAAGCATTTTTCACCTTTATAAAGAAAAAAAATACATTGAAAAAATATACTGTAATATACATATGATATAGTTTAATATGTTGATTTTGCTGATTTTTTAGTTTTTGAACCAAAAGATCAACGTTAAAGTAAAATTTATTCTAACCAATGATACCACAGTGTTCACAAAAGAGCTGGTAACTATTAATAAATCATTTTTCAATTTTCAATAAAAGTCAATACAAAATATTTAAAACAAATTACAATATGGCGTAAAGATGTCTAACTATGGTACAAAATATGATACTAACTTAAAAATTTAGCAATCTTAAAGCGTTTGTTATGAGAAATTCGAAAATAATTGGCTCCACGCCGAGTGTTTAGTATTAAGTATTAATTGATTAATCAACATATATTAGTTAATTTAGTCCAAAATTTTAAAGTGAAGATAAATTTGTACCACACACTTAGAAGATATTTTACTTTAAATTTGATCTTTTGCTTCAAAAACTAAAAAATCACAAAATCAACATATTTAACTACAACATACATAAATTTCAATATATTTTTTCAACGTATTTTTTTTTCTTAGTGTTGGTGTAAAATGCTTTTAATTGATACCAAACACTACAAATTTATCTTCACTTCGAAAATTTTAGACTTAATTAACTAATTAATGTTGATTAATCAATGAATAATTAAATACTAAACACTCGGCGTGGAGCCAATTATTTTCGAATTTCTCATAACAAAAGCTTTAAGATTGCTAAATTTTTAAGTTGGTATCATATTTTGTACCATAATTAGACATCTTTACGCCATATTGTAATTTGTATTAAATATATTGTAATTACTATTATTGAAAATTGAAAAATGATATATTAATTATAGTTACCAGCTCTTTTGTGAACACTGTGATATCATTGGTTAGAAGAAATTTTATTTTAACGTTGATCTTTTGGTTCAAAAACTAAAAAACAGCAAAATCAACATATTTAACAGAACTATATCATAATATGTATATTACAATATATTTTTTCAATGTATTTTTTTCTTTATAAAGGTGAAAAATGCTTTTGATTTATACCAAACATGACTAATTTATTGACACTTTGAAATTCGTATCATAAAATTAACTAATTAATTTTAATTAATTAATTAATTAATTAATAGTTGAATAATAAGACTCCATTTTGGAGCCATCAATTTTTGGATTCCCTATAGTCAAATTAGTTAGTATGCCAATTTTCATGCTAGTATCACTATTTGCAATATTGTTGGCTTAGGAACCGCACTATAACGGTGATGTTAGTGGTTTGTCGTAGGCCTATGCTGAGAATTATAGGACATGCGCTTTAGGTAAATTGCTATTCGCTCGGCCGACTGACATCACAGGTGTTTGAAATTTTGAACATATGTCAAGAATGTTGAAATAAAGGGCTTTGCAGTAACACATTTCCAAATTGTGTTTTGCAATAATTTGTATTGAAAAAAGGATTTCACGAATTTCGATTTTGTTAAAAACTCCAAAATTGACTATATTCGTCATTTTTTCTGACTGATTAAAAAAAACTGAAAATCTATGACCGCAGGAATGTCCATATATGCTTTATTGACAACTTTGTAAAGTTTCATATACGTTGGATGCTTCTTGGCCGAGCGAATGTGCCAACTGCCAAATGTGTCATTCCCTCTTAAATATGATGGGGGATTTGTACAAAGACCCTTCTACCTGGGAGTTCTCCAAGGTCCTAGGACCGCGTGATCCATCACTCACCATACGTTGGTCGCGATGCAGTTACTACAACACACGATATTATATAGCTTAAACGTATTAACATACAACAGCAAAGAAATAAGAATGTGTATGATAATCTTTGTGGTGCACTTCAATTTATAAACAACATCATAAATTCTTCTGTTGTCAGGTATGAATAAAATGTGTATAACATTTTGTAATGCAAATTATATACACTATACTCTAACCAAACATTCAAATTAAATAACTATTTTAGGATAGGATATTGAAGTGAAAGTGTTCACCATACGCTCCATATCTACAATTTATCAAAGGAAGTAAATTAACGTTGTAGGTAAAGGCAGGCATTAGATCTAAATAACATGTCAACAGCTAATGAACATTGACACGCAAATTACGAGAATCACTACACTACTAAAATCCAGCTTAAATGTGAATTAACTGTATTTTGGAACATTTAAGAGAATGTTAAGTTACGTTCCTCATACGTTCTACACTCAGAGGACATAAACTAAAGCTAGGCATTAGATTTTATTATGATATTATCTAAGTAACACCAACATGTTAGCAGCTAATGAACATTCACATACATATGACGATAGTCACCTACACTGTACTAAAACCCAACTGAAATATGAAATAAGTATTTTGGTAAATTGAAGTGTATGTAAAGCTAAGTTACTTATTCGTTATACACTTAATGGACTTAAACTAAAGCTATGCATTAGATCTAAGTAACACGTTAACAGACACACATTACAAGTATCACTAAATTAAACAGCAATCACGATACAACACAGCTAAGAAGTCCCAATAGTGTGAAATGAGACCGAGCTCGAGCTTAATTAGTTTGTCAACTTACATCACAGAATCCCGGCAAGTATCAGTGCATGGCCTCGTGTCAAACTACTCTGGCTGTATGATAACGTGTGACGTCAGATCCCGGTAGCCGGACAGACCACGTGATAAACTCATGTCCTGTCACGGCATAGGGGTCACATTTGATTTATTTAACGTATATATCTTTCTGTTATAAAAACTGATTTGCAAAGGTGGATAATAATTTTTCGTTTTCCTTTGAAAATCTACTTCTTGTATAAAAGTACCACACAAAATGGTTTTGTGGTTTTGATTCGTCCAATAAGGGTTTGAATGAATATTAATACAACATTGTATCGATATTTTCGTTTTTAAGTCAAGTTTTGCAAAACTAAATTTATGTTTAAAGATTTTATTGACAAGAGATTTTGACAACGCAAATAATTTTATATTAAAAATTTCACACCCTAAGATATATATATATATATTTTTTTTTTATCTGAATATTAGGTCACATCTGTAGAATCTTTCCACGCATCCAAAAATCGTCTGCTTTGTCGAAGACTCGCTTTCACTTTACATGTTCCAACATTAAGATACGTAATTGATGATTAATTATTATAATTGTGAATATGTTTCTACTTTATTTTATATTACTTCATTGAAAGCAATGTCCACTGAATCTCATAGCGAACCCCGTCGGCGGGAGCGTGGAGATTTAGAGAACCTTGCATTGAAACTACGGAATTCAGTACTTCTAAATCCCCATTTCAGTTCAGTTTTTTTCATTTCTCAACCTGGCACTTTCACCCACCCCTACTGGTCGATGATGTGAGTAGAATAATAATGAGCGATAACAACTCGCCGAGCTCTACTGCAATGGCGACTATGTCAGCGATCAAGGTTATCGTCTGTCGAAGACTAACTTTTCTTTCGAATATCATCTTTTAAGTACACAAATATCAACAATTAGACCGACACTGAAGACGTGTTGCTTGAAACTGTGATCCCGGAGGACCAGGGTTCAATACCAGCTCCGGTATTCCTGACTGAAAGTGTTTTCCGAAGGTTTTCTACGGTCGTTAAGGGAACGCGAAATAACCTTATTTTAGAAATAGTCTATGTCTCAAACCGTAACTTAAAATCGAAAAAAGGCTACTAGGTCTTACGTAGTTTCGCTAGAACTACACATTGAATGAAAAATTATTCAAATATTGTTATCAGTAGTGTTTTTAATCACGGAATACATTAATTTAATTTAAACCTTGATTACATCATTACAGTTTACAATATTTGAAAAAAGTTTTACGCCAGATATAGTTCTAACTAAACCACATGGGACCTATATCCACTTTTTTATTTTTGTGTAGTGTTATGTGAGTTATTATTAAAATAAAGTTATTTCGCGTGGTTTAAATATTGTCGATAGTCTTTCTTCAAGGGATTGTGCCCTCTTACAAAGCCCTTTAAAATTTCCATCGCAATTACGATAACTCCTCAATAACTAGACACCTGAATGTGAATAGGGGCACATAATTGTCAATGGACATGTTTTCCACTAGAAATTTAATACCTCGTTTGGTGCTGATTATTGATATTAAATTGAGCGAAATAAAAATGTTTTTCTAATCGTTTTCACTCTTTCTATTTCGTTTTACTTCAATCCCGCTGTTTCAATTTACGCAAACAAAATACAAATGTAATGGTTGGACTTGTTTGACGTGTGTGTCAATAACATTCCTGATAGCGTGATGAAATTGAATTCCCATTTCCCGCGTTATCCTCGACGTGAGAATCTCGTCGTCGTCGTCACCAAATAATAATAAAAAAAAAAACACGAGTTTCACCAATGGATGGAACATTTCGTTCTCCATAAAATGACATTTTCTAGCTTCAACATATTTGATAAAGAACAGAATGATGAAAGATTCGAGACAAACAAATCTACGTTCATCATCGTCAGATGTAGCTCAAGAGTAACGCGCGAGCTTGTTATTGGGAAGGTCCCAGTTCGATTCCCGCCCCCCGGCAAACCTGACTAAAAGTCTTCTCCAAGGTTGTCTTTAGTCGTTCATGCGAAAACAAGCTGAATTGAGGCCTCCTACACAGCCCTTTCACACTCCCATCACATTTGTCTTAATTAAACAAAATCATGAAAGAGGAGCATGTGATGCACTCAAGGCAGGTTTCCTAGGAGAAATAAAAAAATACTACACATCAAATCCTTGAGAAATTCTGCACCTATACATTTTTGCTACATATTATGTCTAGGAAGTGCGACCTCAGATTACAAAAAATGCACATGCGGTGCTGATGTAATTAGACCACAAAGCAATGCTCCAAGATTATTCTGAGTCCTTGAGAGTAATACCAGCAATACGAGGTCTCAGTGTCAACCAGATAAATAGCACGAGCAGTGCATGGTGTCTAGAACGTCAATACCAACAGTGTTGGCTCGAGCGCTAAGCGCTCGACTCTGATTCGGAAGGTCCCGGGTTCGAATCCCGTCGAGACCGGAAATCCTGACTGAAGGTTTTTTCCGAGGTTTTCCTCAGTCGTTAATGCGAATGCAAGGGGTTGAGTCCTCTTAAAGAGCCCTCGGACATCCCTTCACAATTGTCCTATCCGCAATATACCTAGTTAGTCACCTGAAGAGGGTCACACCGGTTAAATCTGATGTGTATACCCTACAGCGGGCATCCTACAAAAATGTATATATTTATTTAACGTCAATAACGTAGGATCGTCACAAGAAAGCAGTATGAAGAAAGACGTGTTCAACTTTTATATTTAATAAAACGATTTTAGTCATTACACAAACAATCTTTAACATAATCAACGTGGTTGTTGAGCCACTGACTGTGACGATTTGCTCGTGGGCTTTCCACGAAAAGCCGCCATTATTTTCACTACAAATTCGCATTCAAAACCGTGAAATGAATTTTTTGTCAGCTTCACGCGATATTCCAAGTAAGACACTAAACTCACGTTAACCAAATAGATGACATGCATTAATTGTGTACATATATTTCACAACACTGTGACAGAATGGGAATCACAACCTTTTGTTATTGCAATAGTACATTCCGGAAATTACAAAATTCTCCCTCTACATTGAATCAGGTTATCATTTCAGGTTATTCTGGATTAGTAGTGCATTTAAAATGTCTTACCTGTTAGGAATATTAAAATGATTTACAAAGAAAAACTTTATGTAAAATTGAACTATAGCTGTACAAAATTTAATAAACAATAAGCTATGTGATTGAACTTGAACGGAATTGAACACAATATTATAAATAAATACGAAATGTAATTTCATTCTTATTTTACGTATCGTTGCAAAAGTTGGAAGTATTATATAAAAGCAGTGGTAGGAAATCTCACGTTGGTATTCACTACTGTGCTCTTACATCACCAAGAGCTCTGACGTCACAACGGAGAAGACAGAGCGGCGAAGGTATACGCGTCTATCGAAGGGCAATGCAACAACGTGCTACTGAACTGTGACGTCACAAGTGGAGAAGACAGAGCGGCGAAGGTATACGCGTCTATCGAAGGGCAATGCAACAACGTGCTACTGAACTGTGACGTCACAAGTGGAGAAGACAGAGCGGCGAAGGTATACGCGTCTATCGAAGGGCAATGCAACAACGTGCTACTGAACTGTGACGTCACAACGGAGAAGACAGAGCGGCGAAGGTATACGCGTCTATCGAAGGGCAATGCAACAACGTGCTACTGAACTGTGACGTCACAAGTGGAGAAGACAGAGCGGCGAAGGTATACGCGTCTATCGAAGGGCAATGCAACAACGTGCTACTGAACTGTGACGTCACAAGTGGAGAAGACAGAGCGGCGAAGGTATACGCGTCTATCGAAGGGCAATGCAACAACGTGCTACTGAACTGTGACGTCACAAGTGGAGAAGACAGAGCGGCGAAGGTATACGCGTCTATCGAAGGGCAATGCAACAACGTGCTACTGAACTGTGACGTCACAAGTGGAGAAGACAGAGCGGCGAAGGTATACGCGTCTATCGAAGGGCAATGCAACAACGTGCTACTGAACTGTGACGTCACAAGTGGAGAAGACAGAGCGGCGAAGGTATACGCGTCTATCGAAGGGCAATGCAACAACGTGCTACTGAACTGTGACGTCACAAGTGGAGAAGACAGCGCGGCGAAGGTATACGCGTCTATCGAAGGGCAATGCAACAACGTGCTACTGAACTGTGACGTCACAACGGAGAAGACAGAGCGGCGAAGGTATACGCGTCTATCGAAGGGCAATGCAACAACGTGCTACTGAACTGTGACGTCACAACGGAGAAGACAGAGCGGCGAAGGTATACGCGTCTATCGAAGGGCAATGCAACAACGTGCTACTGAACTGTGACGTCACAACGGAGAAGACAGAGCGGCGAAGGTAGACGCGTCTATCGAAGGGCAATGCAACAACGTGCTACTGAACTGTGACGTCACAACGGAGAAGACAGAGCGGCGAAGGTATACGCGTCTATCGAAGGGCAATGCAACAACGTGCTACTGAACTGTGACGTCACAAGTGGAGAAGACAGAGCGACGAAGGTATACGCGTCTATCGAAGGGCAATGCAACAACGTGCTACTGAACTGTGGTTGACGTCACAACGGAGAAGACAGAGCGGCGAAGGTATACGCGTCTATCGAAGGTGCAAATGCAACAACGTGGCTACTGATCTGTGACGTCACAACGGAGAAGACAGAGCGGCGAAGGTATACGCGTCTATGGAAGGGCAATGCAACAACGTGCTACTGAACTGTGACGTCACAACGGAGAAGACAGAGCGGCGAAGGTATATGCGTCTATGGAAGGGCAATGCAACAACGTGCTACTGAACTGTGACGTCACAACGGAGAAAACAGAGCGGCGAAGGTATACGCGTCTATCGAAGGGCAATGCAACAACGTGCACTGAACTGTGACGTCACAACGGAGAAGACGAGCGGCGAAGGTATACGCGTCTATCGAAGGGCAATGCAACAACGTGCTACTGAACTGTGACGTCACAACGGAGAAGACAGAGCGGCGAAGGTATACGCGTCTATCGAAGGGCAATGCAACAACGTGCTACTGAACTGTGACGTCACAAGTGGAGAAGACAGAGCGGCGAAGGTATACGCGTCTATCGAAGGGCAATGCAATAACGTGCGTTAGTGGCTGGAAAACGGAGCATTGAGGTAATTCGATTTCCAGTGAGACTCGATCTCTATAGCTCTCGGTTCAGCCCATTCGAGTCTAATTCAATTGACTCGATCGGTTTACTCGATTTGCGACTAGAAATTATGCTTTGCAAGTTTAAACTTCGACTCCCTTGACGGTTTTGAATGTCTGTGACGCTTTATTGTGTCGTGGCTGAGTTGGTATTTCAGTGGCGTATCGGAGGAGGTGAAATTGGGTTAGCCCACATTTTCCAAAACGACACGGCAGATACAGAGAAATGGAAATTAAGTAGAAAAAGAGGCGCGTTCAAACATTAGGCCTATGTTTGAGTTGTTTTACACAATTCGTAATTGTTATACTATTATACTATTATACTATTAGGCCCTATATTATACTATTATACTATTATATTGGTCATTAGGACGCATATAAATACAACATGAATTAATATCAATCATTATAACTCTCAACTAACTCTCATAGAACTCATAAGTAACATGTTTATTTTATCACATAACAATGGAACCATAACAACAAACAACTGAATATATTGATCAAATTGACTCGTTTCATCGTTTTAGGTCTATTTTTAAGGAAAATCTTGGTAGTGCATTTAAGTATCTGATTTTTTGGACTGATATTGTAATTATTGATAACCAATAATTATATTTTTGTAAAATTATAAATCAGTCATTATATTAATCTTATGTATGATGAAATGAAATGAATGTTTTCAATTCATCCAAACGGTACGGGTACCTACTGTTTACCTAATAATAAATATGAATAGAGTTGTATACTTATTTATTGTAAAATCTTTACATTTAAAGTTACATCTTAATATGGTATCAGTCAAAGATTAAACTGGATTTTACTATAACACAGCTTTTGTTAGAATAGTTTGTATTGGAGAAGAGTTTGACAGGTTGGGAAATAATAGAAAAGTGCAGGGGTCCTTCCTTCAGGCTTTACTTTATTTTCTCTATTCTTTCCCAACCTGTTAACTCTTTTCCAATCCAAACTAAACCAGCCATTAGGTCTTTCCCACACTTCTTTTGTCAAAATACTTATGCAAATGAGATGATAGGGTTGTGCCCCCTTTGCTACTCCACTAATTGATTATGAATAGTAAGTTCGCATAGTAATGAAGACACCTGAACTGTGTGTTACACCTGCCTCTTCACCCGTGTCCTTGGGTCGTTCGTCAACCTGATAGGCATAATATCAGTGACAACACCTCGCTAGAATGCGTGTTATCTATGCGAAATGTCGAGCTAAAGTGCGCTCTTGCATAAAGGAGTCGTGCGGAACAATCAAAACTGCACACGAACAAGCACGTATTCAGAATGTATATTCCCTATGATTTCCCGGCATTATGAAATCGATATATCTGCTATCATGTACCTTTCAGGAATTGTTTGTTGATTAACCTGCGTGTCGTTGTTAATGTAAACACTAACGTATTATATTCTTGGGGAAAAGGCATTTTATTTTATAGACGAAAACTTTGAAGATTTTAATTTTAAATGTTAAATAATTTATTTTTATTGTCTAGGTTTACTTATGTATTATTTTATTATGGGTATCTCATATTTTTGTATTTTATTTTGTTTAATTTGATGTGTGGTGTGATGGTGAGAAACAGTTATAAAAATCAATGTTATGTCTGTAACATATGTTTGCAATGAATATGAATGTGTAACATAGAAGTAATTACAATTTGATACAATGATGTGTATGGTGACATTTGTGTAAGGTTTGTGTTTTTTACTAACAGGCTGTAGAAAACATTTGCAAACATTAATAACGGTAATCATTTGCCATGTCAGTGTTATTGTCATGACACATGAATACAACATACGTTAATACAGCAATTATTATAATACACATGCATGAAAATGTGAGCATTTTCATTGACACCAAATCACGTGAAAATCATTAGAATGCTTGGATATTATCAATAAATTTTGCATTGAAAAACACTCAAATGGAAAATTAAGTTTAATAATATCATAAAACAACATTTCGGAAAATGTTTGATTCTACCGTCAATAGTTTATCAAACAAACATATTAGTATCAAAAACCTATCAAACACAATAGAATCTAGTTTTATCCACTTATGAGTTTTTTTATTAAAAAATTTAGTGCTTTCTAGTTACGTACTAATACAATAAAAATGTATGTCTGTTCACTTGGTAATCCCACCCCTGAATAAAATAAAACAAATCCTCTCATACCCAATTTTTAGTCACCTGATTAAATTTACAAAAAAAAAAAGTCTACTCAGTCACACAACTGATTTTTAGAAGAGGACTTTTCTTTGATGCCAACTGAGCCAAACATGTCGGCACAACCACCGTCGACGAGCGAATATGGCAAACCAGAGATCGATATTGGAAATAGTAAATAGTGTCAAAACGGTTGGGCACGGTTCCTTCGGGTGACGTTAGAATCAATTTGGCTAATTCGGTTTGGAACAACTTTCTAGAATTTATTGAGTGAATAGTTAGTAGGACGGTACCAAAGTCACAATTGTACCCAAAGTATTGATGGTTTAAAGGTCGATATCAAAAGCTAAAAATATTTTGCCCGAAGCAGGATTTGAACCTAGAACTATCTGCATTGGAACAGTGAATTGAATCTAACCCAAGACCAACGAGCAACATATTTTTTTTAAATCGAGCTTGCCTGGCGGCCGCCGTGCGTGTGTGTGTACGTCTGCCGGAATTTGCAGGAGGCAGCAGGGGAAACTGTAACTTCCACCCATAGCTTGGCACAGTGTTACAGGCCTAGCGGGGCTCGAATCGATCCCAGCGTCTAACTCTAGCCAGCTACCCCCCCCCCCCCACAAGAACCCAACATTCGCCGGCGAAGCAATGCCAAACTTCAGAAGCTCCCCCAAAATCGATTTCCATTGGTGTAACTCGCCAATTAAATGTGGCTCCACAAAAGAATAAGTTAATGTTTAAACGTGGGTGCATCCGTTCCGGCTCGAGGCCCGATAAAACATTCTATTATATTTTGTGATTATCTCATCTACCGAGATTACTCTGAAATCAGAGCTGATCACATCTTGTGGTGTATATGTACGACGACTAGTGCTCATGACTGCTCGTTGAGTTCAATTATCATTTTTTCAATAGACAAAACACGAAACTAAAGGCAGAAGTCAAATTCGGAAGGTCCCGGGTTCGATACCTGCCACAGGCCTCACTGATAGTATTTTCCAAGGTTTTCTTCAGTCAGTAATTCAAGGGGGATTCAGTCCTGTGAAACATCCCTTGGACACTCGCTTAAAAACTCCGGAATACTCCAATACATTATTTAGACACTTCCAGAGGGGCTTGCAATAACTGTCATGGTCAAATTTTCGACGAGAAATTAAATTAATAAAGGTAATAAGTGGTCAACATTATTTAAATATGTAACACTAAATAAATAAATATTAAAAGCGTAACTGAGCCATGGATGTGTTAGGGTGTGAAGGAAAGGGGGATGTAATATATCCTTCAAATAGATAACAATATTATAATTTTCCTCAGTCTATTGATTATCGATTATCGACTCTCATCATCTCGGCAAGAAACCGTCCTCACGAAGAATAAATGTAACAAATTTTATGTTTTTACTTTAAAATTATATTTTCTCAAAATATATTCTAGGTTGGAATTTTTTTTTCATTTGATGTAATATTTTAGCAAATTCGCGTAGTGATATGCTTGAAAGAAACCCGTAACTAAAACAATCAATAATTAAAAGCTTTAAGGAGATATAGCATTAAACACCAAACGGTATAATAATCGTTGTAGCTACAATTTCTTTTCGCGGAAAGAGAGAGTTTTTCTACCGTCCTTACTTGGAATTTAAATTATTCGAAATACAGTGAAGGGGAGAATTTATATGGTTAGTCCGCGTTAGTGAATAATTTTATTCGGATTTCGTTCTCCATTATGCGTTATCACGATTTAAAACTCCTGTCTCTAGAAATATCTATAGAAGCTTCGTCGAATTATTTTATCTGTGGCCATTACTTCATTATCCTAGCATTACAATTTTTTATATTTAAACCATTTCACGTGCGTTATCACTGGTGATGGTGATATAGCAGCAGCATCAGTAGTACCATTACGAAGAAATTACATTTTTCATAAGAGGCTCTGGTAGAAAAGTAAAATCCACATTTGTGTGCGCTGTTTTCACCCTCCAACACACAAAAAACTTTTCTCTCGTACATGGCCATTTCTATTTCAAGTACCAACTATTTTCTAGCGAGTCGTCTAAGTCCATTAAAATGTTCATTTTTTTATCGATGTTAACCTATTTCATTTGACCAAACGGGCCAAAAATTTGTAAAACAGATCATTTACGAAGGCAGATATTACCGATGGACAAAGTAGGCGTTGTTCGAAAGGTTCGAACTCTGCACATGTCGTCTAGAACAGGAGCGTTCTCGTGGTAATTTCAAACTTCGTACAGTCATACACAATTCTGTTAATAGGTTTATTTTATTGGCTGTGGTATTTCAAACATCCAAAGAATGTGTCAGTACGGGTTTCCTTCCACCTATCGCAACAGTAAAGAGATATTGTTAACTCACAGTTCTGGAGGTGTTCTTGCCGGTCATTGACTGTGAAAACAGTAGATAATATTTTATTAGTGACTGTTCATCATTATTATACGGCTGGCGACGGCGACATGAATGAGAAGGCCTACGATGCGACAACAATACGCTGATTACAACAGAACTGACGAGAACTCAAAACTCAACATTTCGCCAACGACGCACAGTTGCTATTGTTGATGTTTTGGCTCGTTTTTGCGCTAACGATGCAAGTAATGTGATTGCACATTATTTATGTTTGTATGTATAGTATGCAGAATATGATACAGACAGTTTTCTAAGCAGTTTTCGAAAAAAAAATGTGTTACGATGACTTGGGTGTTGTTTTCTGCAACGAAATGACATAAATATTCCTTCCAGAATACAATAGTGAAAACAATATCAACATCACATCATCTCAAACACATCTTGATAGTCCGATTTAAATAATTTGTCACGTGTTGCACACTAACCATTGTTTCATTTATCCATTTATGAGATACATATTATCATACACTCATATACTTCATAGTGTTCACTATGAAAAAAAAACTATCTACTGTAGAAAATATATCTCGTTTTAGGTAAATTCTTGACGACCGATTGCTATCAGATTTACACATTTCTCATGGAAGCCTGTGGAAAAATTACTAAAGATTTGTATTGATTGAGTTTTATTTTGTATTTTAGAATGAAGTTAAAAATACCAAAAGGAAATTTATTTTATTTTTCTGTCTTATCACAATATTGATTTCTATATTTTTGATTGACTTTTGAATGATAATCGATTAATTTCCATATAAGAGATAATTTGATAGCGTAGCGAGCGAAGCGAAGATTCCATTTCATACACTGGAAAACAAAAATCCGGAATGTTTTTTGTGTTTTTTTTTTGGTATTTTGTCTGTCTGTTAACACGATCCCGCTAAACGATACTCCGATTGTCGATCAAATTTTATGTAGGCCTTCAAAACTCTGAACTTGACTGCAGTTTTTACGCAATTGCAAAATATTCTCATAACAATCCAATTACGTTTATTTCCGATTTTAAAACTTCCATATCACACTACATGCTTTTTCAGTGTATTCACACCTATAATATAATTTATATACTCTGTTGACTATAAAAATTTTCAGTTGAAAAATTTTAGCTCATTTTAGTATTAATTCTTCGAACCACTCTGCTATCATGATTTTTTCACAATTCATTTAGACATTTAATTCATGTGAAGCTATGTGAACAAAAATCTTAAGATGTGTCGGTTTTACAAATGTTTGAAATGTGATTTATATTTTATTTGGTATTTTTTTCAAATCAAACAAGAATTTATTTAATTTTCGTGTGTTATCACAATCTAGGTATTCCATATAATTGATTTATCTTTTTTTAGTTTAAAAATTGACTTATAATAAGGTAAAGTTTCTATGAGTAGTTTAGTGTTTCCTTAAATAATTGCTTGATAGCCATGCAAAATTGCATACCAATAAGTAATAACTGTAGAAAGATATATTTAGTAAACAATCACTGGTACAGGAGTACACAAAATAAGGAGCGAAGCTGCGTAATAAATAGATTATCAAGGAAGGAAACACAAATTAAAATTCGTCCGGCGTTTTGGTGGAGGTGCCGGGTCGAAGAGTTGCCGTTTTGAGTGAGGCTAGCCCCGTTCCCCTGACCCCCAGGATAACCGAAAATCGTTTTGTATCATACTTAATACGAAAGTAGAAAGACAGTGTAACCCAAAGCACGCATGTTAATCTGAGGTTATATGTTTGGTTATTATCGTGAGAAAATACACAATAAGATGGTCAGACATAAAAGTGAAACATAATTATAATTTATAAGAGATTAACTTCCAGATAAGAAAGTATGCGGGACTCACTCTTATTGTAGTCTGACTGATATCACCTCATTTGGACAAGTATACATCACACTTTAGCTTCCCTATAATAAATGAACTCTATGTTTAGATCGTGCAGGCGCCTCAAGTTGGCAGACATGCCCTTCTCTTTACTTCATTAGCAACTAACTTCACAACGAAATTAAACTTCCCTTCTCGGAATTAAAATAAATTCAGTTTCCTCAAGTTTCAACAGACGAACGAACGAACACTTGAAAAAGTTTCAAAAGTTCCCATCAATCATTTAAAACCTAGGCGAGCTGAATCCTTGTGTCAATAATACCTCAAACATAGACCAATCAAAAGTTTCAATCGTCAGCGATGAAATTCAATCAATGGTTTGTACGTCAAGAAAATGAGTCCACATTTTAACAGCGTTCTTTCAAATGAATTTTTGACAGTGTCTTAACACACATTTTTATGACGCTACGTCAAAATAAATTATTCCATCTGATCATAATACATAACAAGTAAATCACAGCACTGGAACTTAAAAATAGTGTTATCATTTATTTGGGAGTATAATATCCGGCACCTTGTATACTTTCGACACCAACTAACAACATAACAGTAACAAAGTCAGAAGTTTTTGAACTTCTGATTTGGACTTAAGTCCATCAGTTCGTGTCTTAGGAGTTTGTAAACGGTGACTTTGGAGCCGTCCTAGCAACGAAGCACATAATAAATGCAGAGTTGTTCTGAATCGGCCTTGTTGACTCTGGTGTTGATCCGCGGGTGTTCGCACTGTCCATACCACTGATTGCTATATTTCCTATTAAAAATATCGATCTTTGGTTGGTTATCGCTCACTCGTCGATTACGTCAGGGCCTACAGGGGGCTTAGTCGCTTTGATTTACTGTCCCACACTGAAAATCAGTTATTTTCTGAGTGGGAATTTATTTATTTAATTTAACTAGACCCCTTGATTTACTGGTGGTCGATGGTTACACAATATTTAGTTTATAGGCACTCAGAAAAGGACTCAAATACTCTATAAATCTATGAATATGCGATGGCATACGTAACTTAAATTATAACAATATTGACACAAAGGTATCCTAAAATAAATGTTAATGTACACTAAAAAACAACAATGATAAAAAGTTAAAATCAAATAGTGAGAAAATTTTTAACCTTTTTTTGTTATCGATGTGAGACATGTTGTTAATTTTATGAACTGAAAGTGTGATTGTTCAATTCACCACAAGCCCAATCTGTACATTTCCTTCTCCTCAAGGAGGGTATATTCAAATAACCGATTAGCCAGATTTCATTCTTTGCCACTGCTGGATTGCAAGTCTCGCCGACCGAATCCTCACTGGCCACGGCTAGATTCTATTTTCCTTCCCTGAAATATCTCTCATTCTTGATATTTGTATTTATTTTCTTCCAAGCCATCGCGTGAATCCCCCCGGCCTCGCTAGTCCCGTGTGACGTCAGCGTTGCAAGAACACAGACAGGACGAGCCAGTCTCCGAGGAAACTGATACAGACGGGGGAGTTTCAAGCTCTTTTAGAGTGAAACGCGTTGCGACATTTCAGCTGGGAACATAACACATTGATACCACACAACTCCTACACACGAGTGAGGAGTAAGAACAATAAAAATATGGATAATAATCGGTTGTTCTGTTACTAATGATCAAAAAGAAAATGTGCGTTTTCTCATACTTCATTAAAAATGCATGAAATGATTTTATTTTTTTTATTTTTTCCTACGTAAACTTATCTATACCCCCATGTTCTTGGAATAGCTACAAACTTTTAATTTTCCATCTTCACAAAATCAACGAAAGATCGCATTCTTTTCAAAATTTTGTCATAACTAACATGAAATTAATGCATTTGCACATTTTGTTCCAATTTTGTAATTACTTTTGTAATTTGTAATTATTTCTCACTGTGTTTAGTTTTAAGCTACTTTTTTTCGTATTATGTACTTATTTTGATTAATTTCAATTTGTATATTTTCGTAATGCTTAGCACATTGAAATAAATTAAATATTCTTCCGGTGAGTACAAAACCCATGTCACCTAAGTCTAACAGCCTAACGTGCTGCCACAAAATGGAGTCAACCATTTCAAGAGTGCATTCGAATCCTATCTCGTATCTTGCTCACGTTCTGGATGTATTCCGAACTATCCTGGCTTTCTCCCAACTAGAACATTACGCGTTACTGCTCCATACTCTCTGCGTCACCCGGTAAAGTATGACTTCGCTGACGTCGAAGAAAAGCCTCCTTTCACGAGGTGCAATGTTTATGTCTCCCCTCTCTCCTGTAGGAGCGAGCAACCGTCTGGAGGAAAGAGGGAGACAGACAATGTTTACCCACTTCAAAGGAGACAGATTAAGGCAAAGCTTATGAATTTTTTTATAAATGGATTGTAACTTTTCACATAGCAATGGAAAAATTCCGGGCGTAACGAAATCAACTTTTCAGAAGGTACAAGCACTTTGCTTCAGATTTCGTCGAGTAATTACGTCACAACGTCGAATAGAAAACAGCTCTAAACTTAATACTCTTGACGGTCTTGTGTAGAACTTTATACAATTTTCTGAAGACTCATATAATGAATTATCATCATTTGGAAGCAAAGCTCCCACATAGCATTACTTTTTGTTCGTCCGTCATATAGGTATGTCACGTTTCACGATAAAAATCGAAAACGACGTCAGATTGGCGTGTGGTATTTTGTTGGTGCATTGCCCTTCAACAAGGGTATTACAGAATGATTTGGTGACCCTGGGGGTAAGGGGAGAGGGGCTTGCCCCACAGAAAGTTTGATTATTTATTACCAGGCGCATCCACCATTTTGGATGAGCAAACATGGAGCGAACCTTTTTTAAATGGTATTCGGTTTATTCGTGCATGCTTGTTATTTACTTATAATGAATTTATTTATTATTCATTGAATATTTTTCCTACAATACAGCCAACACAATGCGGACAAAAACGGATCGTTTTTCTTACTTTGATTCACGTGATGTTTAATTTTCGCTCACTTTAATATTTAAGAAAGAACACATTTCTGTTTTGTGTGTACTTGTGTTTTAGCTCACTCACTCGATCTGTATGGCAAGTGGCGACCCCCATAAATTTATTCCCGACTAGCCCAACGCATGGAGACTTATAAAGTGTAGACTAAAGACGCCTTTATACACGCTTGCCAACGTTTTATGGCGTGTTTCAGACATTGAGTCTATTTCACAAGATTCACTGCAGAGCAATTAACAGTGATGCATCTGAACTCCATCTTTCAATGTTACACTATACACTACAAGATTTATAAACTTCATTTAAAAATACGAGGCTTTCGAAAATGCTTTTGATAGTCGCGTTGAGGATGAGCGTTTTGGAGTTTCTTCATTTAACCACGTTTTAAATGTATTGTTTTCAATTGATGACAATAATCCAAATTAAAACGTTATGGAATATAGTGCCAATAAAGTATCAATATTTTCATGGAAATCATCCCAGAAACGGGAGTATTTCCCGATTAATGAAAATTGAGAAATAAACCCTCGCTCATACCTGCATTAGGTAATGACAATATAAACCGTGTTTAGAAGTCAATTCAAAGGCAGCAGAATCGTTGCAGTACTGTTTGAATCTCTTCAGATCTACAATGCATGAACAATCCAGTTGTTATGAAGTTAACCGTCTATCGGTAGTAGGGGTATACCCGATCGCGGCAATTGTGAGACCGGATATCCCACTGAGATGGAATTTTTTAAATTCTGGATTGGTAAAAAAATATTTATATACATATATCAATACTATAACAATACAACCCTCTTAAATATTTTTTTGTTTAATGGTCGCTGATTTCGAACACGTGACGAGACAAATCACGCAGTCGAGTAGATTTGGACTCGTCCGTTTTGGTCTCGAGGTAGTAAAACTCAACATTTGATCTTTTTTAAGGTTCGCTAAAAGATTTACCAACATCGCAGTAATCGTTTGTTCCCTCGAGTCAAGGCTCTAGAGAGCAATGAAACAGAAAACTTGTACGAAAAATCGAAAAATAAGTAGAAGTCTAAACGTGCTATTTTTATTACAAATTTTTCTTCAATTGACCCAAAACGTGGCAGGTGTAAGTTCAGAGATATGGAGGATTCTCTAAAGTTTGCATTGCCGTTCGTCCCATAGAGAGCAAACAAACAGAAAAAAAGCGCGAACTATTTTTATCAAGTTTTATTTTTGAAAAGACAAATAGAATATTAGTTGCGTATACTCGACGCTCACTATACACCATTCAATTACGTATTTTACCTATAAAAAAACGTGATTAAAATTAAGATTTTCTGTGTTTCCATCATCATTCAATGTTTCAATGTATGTGTGAAGATTTGCCAACTTCGGTGTTAGCCTTAGACGCAGATTCTATCTACTAATATTTAAAATTTGAATTTATCAATTCACGTTCGGTTTAGAGCGAACTAAATCCATCACAGATAAGGTGATGTTTTCATTTCCGCAGTTTCTCGGATCTAGCTGATGCTCAGAGCAATCTTAGCACGCACACGAAGAGGATCCCATTACACTCAGACCGGAAGGAGTAAACTCCAGGCAAGAAGGCGGGATCGCTTTGTCTATCTGCTGGACTTAGTAAAGCACGCAGGTAGCTAATGTTGTGTGCATGCTAAGCTTCCACTCGACGGTCACGCTTATATAACTCACCACACGGACGCGTCGAACACCAGTAGCGTCGAGCGATTTAGAGATTTCGAAAGTTTCCCTAAAGTTTTCATCAAGATCGGAGTAGCCGTTTGTCCGATAGAGAGCGAATAGACAAAAAACTAGCAAGACAAACGAAATTAAGCTATTTTCCTCAAGGTGATCAAATTGAGGATTTTGAACGTTCGTTCCGCTTCCATTTGATTAATTCATTAATGTTTTATTGTTGTGATGTAGTCCACTGACATGTACATTGTACATATGCATACAAAAAAGGATAACAAATGCGTAAACAAACCAAGATGAAGAGTTAAAATCAATTATGTCAGATAGCTTATGCGGCAAATTATTATAACTTAAAAAACAGCCATTAGTGAAGGGAAAAAGTTTTTTTTTAATATTGTCACGGTCATTAAAAATCGGAGTAAATTAGTCATTAGGACCAAAATATTTAGTTATATATTCAAGAACCATTATTGTGGTGCTCATCAAAGATTTTAAAGTAACTTTAGAATGATTTCATTTTGGTCCTTAATTAAGATAGATAATAATAAGGATATTTCTTACGCTTTTGCGTCACCTACGTTTGTTTCAGCACAAGTTGTTTCTTCCAGTATAATGTCGGTTCAAGTCCGCATTCGATTACTGAACAAGTCTTAACAAACTCATGTATGCTCGGCCAACACACTTTGAATATTGAATGGTAACGAAATGTTTTACAGTTGTAAAGAGGACGACTCTACACGTTGTTAACTAAAATCGAATAAAAGAAAGCATGTTATCACCATTTGTTTTAATAACTTTGGATTTAACGTTATCTTCTGACTGAACAACAAACCTGGTAGATAATTTACAGCTACAAGTGGTTATAATTACCCATTGTCAATCGTGCAAAGTTTCGAGTTATCAGTCCTTCCTGACTAGAAATAGGTCTTTGTTGCTAATGGCAAGTAATCATGAGTTATCGCTTACGCTAAAAACTCGACTTGAGAAATGAAGGCACGATGCGCACAAAACACACGGGTGATCGTGTGAAGAACAGACGGAGAATAAGACATGACATACATAATATACGCTGTAGAAATCCCTTGCCCTCTAGCAGCGGTCAGCATCGGAAACAGATTGCGTGGCCTCATATTTATTCAATGGCGGCCGACGATCAACATCCAGGACCGACCACCCTAATATCAGGCGAGAGAAGCCCTTGCAAATGTCTTCCCGTCTTGTATTGACCTTGAATACATAAACCCTGCCAACTAATACGACACAAGTCCTGTCTTTCACCCTAATTGTCTGTCTGTCTGTCTGTCTGTCTGTCTGTCTGTCTGTCTGTCTCGCACAGGTCAAACCACTGAGTTAGGGGTTGTGAGCAGAAATACTTTAAATTTAAAACAAACGATACTAACCAGAGAACGAAAATCACACTTCCAAACAGCAATTTTAACACATTTGTTTAAATCAAATTCACTCCTTGATAATAAATATATCCACTTATTTTGGACTTCTAACCTGGGCAGTTTAAATCTTATCTTATCAACAGCACGCAATGGTCACATCACGCAGTGGTCACTACAAATAGCAAGCTAATGGTCACTAAAGTCAGTGCGCTTCGGACTCATGACAAACAGTAGGCGAGGATGGCTTAATATTCTATTTATATCGGGCCATGTGTTCCTTAATAAGCGAATGTTGCAATAAAATGCTGACGGTTATGACAGGAAATGATGACAACGCGCACGGAAGTTGATTGAAATCTGCAGATTAGTTCAAATTTACATGATAAGTTCAACAATATTACAGTATTTTCAATGAACTGTTTGACATAGTTTATAATGTTTGAGCTACTGATCAAATCTTGTTTAAAATCTTGTTTAAATAGGTATATGGATGTATTTATGGTATAATCAATACTTTTACGAATTATCAAAGACAATTACCAAAGTCTGCATAACATAATATTGTTGTAACTTGTATGTGAGTTGAGGTAGACGGAAAGTTAATTCGTTCTAGTGTTCCATTCCCTCTTCCCTTCCTACTGAAACCTACTTGCGGCGAGGAAAGCCCATCCCCACGCTGGACAGATTCAGACACTGTCAGGGCAAGGAGAGGAGCTTTCACACGTAGTGATCGTAGCTATCTTGATCATCGTTTGTGTCGTCGTTGTAGTCGTCGTCAAGGGGAGTAGTGCGGGGTATTTCAAATTCGAAATGAGTTAAAATAGTAATGATTATAGTTCCCAATAACTAGGTACCTATACAGTACGTATGAACAGAGAAATACATGTTCACAGATAACTTTCTAGGACTCAACCCATAGCGTTCGTGTTTTGTCTGAGAAATTATTAAACTATCAGAGTTGTTTTGTTTTAAATATTTAGCCTTATTGATAAAAGTATCGCCCCCTGTTATAAACGTGCCCGGCCTCTTAGCCGCTATTTTCTATAATTCAAATCTTATCTCTGGTTGGCTATGACCTGGCCGCTTACAGTGTTGGCTCGGTCTACTGTAAATTACAGCCCCACACTTCAAATCAAGTTCTGTGACTGAGTGGGCTAACACTAAACATGCGAATATTACCAATCTATTCATGGCTCTGCTAATATTACCAAAATAATTGAGTTATTCATACATTGTTGTTGTAATATTACTATTTCAAATATTTACTTAACTGTAATTCATTGTTGTGTATGCATTTATGTAATTAGATTTATTAAGTTATCCTCCTCTGTGAATCAGTTTTTAACTGAATAGGATAGACGTTGAACAAATAAATAAAAATAAAATAAAAAGATAAATTTATATGAGTCGGGGCCCGGTAGAGGTCACATTGGGTACCCTACAGCGGGCACCATAAAAATATATGTAGGTACCATCCATATTAAAAAACGATTGTGTGTTACAATAGTGTCCTTACCAAACTCTTTCAAAAACAACAATCACTTTCAATAATTAAAATCGAATCCATAGTTACAATCACGTAGTTTTTATTTAAGTTTACCGTAATTTTGCACACTTTTTATGTATAAGTTTACACAATGGTGCTCATACAAAACGATTTAACGAACTAAACCTATTCATTGTAATAACAAATATTTATTCAAAATAATACAGATAATTCCATCGCATGGGAAATATTCCTTGAATTGAGATCTAGAGTAATCCCGTTCTTCAAGCAAGGTAGGTGAATATGACTTAAGGGGGTATTACTGACATCACTGCCAAATGGTTACAGTTTTTGGTTGGGTTTTGGGTCTCAGCTGGCTACAATTGCCTATAATATAGAGAACTTTCTAAACTGCCAAGTTCTGCAATCCCTGGTTGGATTTTTCTGGTCCTGAGCATGCGCACATTCGTTCTGCTCACTTCCGATTGTAACCAAAACCTGTAGGCCTAGTCAGTTGGAGGCGACCCCAGTGTTATGGGGCATAATTTTAGGAGTATCGTGCAGAATTCTTTTTTTTAAAGAAGGCACTTCCCCACTGCTCGTTAGCTCTATCCTGCCCATGTTATTTGTCGTAAAACATACTCTCGCAAAAAAATCTGACTGGTGAACTATTAAAGATACCTAGGCCTAGTCCATTATACTTTACACAAGGTTCATTATTAAGCTTAGATCTATGCTAGCATGCCCTTTAGAAGTTGACTTACAAACAATTTGTTTTCTAAAATATATACCAAATAATCGCAAAGTATTGTCAAAACTGTATTTTATAAAAATTCGCATAAAAACGCATACAAAATTTGAGTCTTCTGGCTTTATTAGTTTGACAGTCAGACTTTTTCCGAGAGCAATGTTTTGTGGTTTTCTAGCTAGGAAGGGACTCGCTGGCCAAGGGTAGTCTATTCCTCTGCCGATCGTAAAAGGAGAGAAAAAAGGTAAAGTCCGTCTCGCAAACATCAGTTGGAGAGTAGTATAGCACCCGAAACTAAAGGCGAGCTCCGGCCGTCGTTGTCGGGAACCCTTCCTCTCACTAACCACTCCTCAACGACCTCGATTATGTGCCTGAAATCGAAAAATCGAACTTATTCGGTTTGGGGGGGGTCAACTTTTTGTCATTTTATCATGCCAAACCAGCCAAGATCCTTATCATTTTTTGAAGTGTTGTCTGTGAAGGGTGTTGCGTGGCCGTGTTTGACCAGAGTCCTGGGAAACCAGAAACGAGCGACTACATAACCCCAGTTTTCTACCACGCCAGGTGTATCTGGGCGAGTACCTACTGAAACATGTTGCCACATCAGCACCGTCGCAAACTCTCCGTCGTGGTCACCTCCAAGGTCCTACAGTGTCCGGGACTATTCAAGCCCGAAAACGCCAACAACTGGGAAGTCATTTCCTACAAAGCTACCTGGGAAATAATCGAAATAACAAAAAAGATGAAAAATGTGACTCTGCCGGATGATTCCCACTTTTGTAAATCTCCCATTTTCGCCTTTGGAAAGAAAAAGGAACACACAGCTCAGATAACTCTACTAACGATGTTCGGTGCTGGAACAAATGGAGGCGATCTTCACACTATCGAGGTCATCTTTCAATCTGCAACCAACCGTCTGCCTAGAGGGGTGATGTTGACATCAATCCGACATAATGACAAAGAGTTTAGCAATCCACCCGTGGAAATAAGGTAAACTCCTCGACGAAGCAAAGTGTCTATAGTTCCAACTTCTAAGTCACTTCCCATTATTATATCGTCACAAATATAATATATCACAACACTTTGTTCCAACATCATTTAGTTGGGTAAAGGGGTGTTTCAAACGAATTTCGAAGGCCAGAAAGGGCAAAGTTCGCGAGATATAATTTTGAGATGAAAGTTGCAGAACAGGTTTTAGTCCGGGACAAACGCCCTTACTGCGGTTCACATATTTTTTAGTGGGCTTCACTTAGAAACACGCGGACAACACCCTTTCATAGCCCCAAGTTTCCTTTACCACACAACATAGGTACCAATATCGTGGTTAACTCAATTTCTGAAAATATGGACTTCCGCCCTTTCTGCAGTTTGTGTTTCCATTGTCTTGGGCATCACACATCACCGCCCACCGGCATGCCAAGCTCTGGCATCTCATCTTCTTCATCATTCTCTTGTCGCAACACAACCTCTCTCCACTTTGCCTGCCCTCCCACCATCTTTCTCTCTCTTCAACCATTACCCACTCCTCTCCTCTTTCCTCCACATCTGCCTCTTGGTCTTGCCACCTGTCTTGACGTCTTCCCACTCTTCTCCTCTCATTCTTTACCTCAAATGCATGTTTTGGGATTATAATTTTCTCATGTTTTCATACCATCATAGTTGATCCTTACCCACCTTGAACTAAAGACTCTTAACTCCCACTTTCTTCTTCATCACACTACGTACTTCATAACTTGCCAACTAAGTCACACCTGCTAAACTGCATATGACTTCATCTCAGCTGCCTAGCCCTTCCTTTTTTCAGCCCATTGGCCACGTTACAGCACCATACTAAGTTAATATCATTTTGCACCTTTTAATGGAAAATCTTCATTCCAAATTATCTCTCTGATTTTTTGGTAAATCTTCTTCCAACCCGACTCTCCAGGATTTACTTCATTCCCTACTTTTGCTTCATTAGTCACAATACTTCCTAATTATTGATATTAGTCTCTTTCCTCCAGTGTGATAGTGTGATATTATCCTTATGTCCTTGAGATTCACTCTTTGCATCACAAATAATTTACTCTTCATAATGCTTATCTTCATTCCAAATTCTCCTGTACCCTCATTCCATTATTATCCACCTTATGTTGCTGGTCATAATCATTAGTCATAAAAACATTTAATCCCGTCCATATATTTGAGGAGAAGACAGGATATGATGTGTATAAACGATATTTAAAAAGTCGGCGCTGGAAATAAAATGTACCTATAGTACCTTACTCGGTGTTTACACAAATTATTGTCCAAAAATGTCCATATAATGGCAAAAAAAGACGTCACATATAAAAGACAATCTTTAATTTAGCTAACACTTCAGTCATCTTCCTTTGACTTTTAAAATATCGGTTGGAGGGCGACCTTCTTAATAATAAAATTTCAATTCAATCAATTTAAATGCATTTTATTCCTGCAAATATACAATACATCAGATAAGTAAACAATACAAAGTTATGAGCATACCAAATGATGACAAAAATATATTAAATATACACAATAGGAAGCCCGCGTAAGAGAAAACCTTTTGTGTGCGGGCTGTCAAAAATAATACACATATCATTTTTATGCGGAAACAGATAGATGTAACAAAAACAAAACAATTTGAGCTGAAAGGGTTGGATCGCGTGTGGGATGATGTGTAAGTGTTATTCTTCCGTGTTTCAGTCATCGCACAGGACTAAAAGTAGAGTTTCCGGTCACCGAGACGGACCACTGTGATCTTACAGCCCACGACCCGCTCAAGGTGTGCTGTGAGTTGAGATTACAAATCAAAAAGCCACATAACAAAACTCATCGGCTGCTGGTAAGTGTATAATATTAGCTTAGAACATGGCTCTGCTTAAAAGGGTATTACACTGGGGTTGCCGCCAACTGGCTACAGTTTTTGTTGGGGTTTTATGGTACTGAGCATGCGCACATCTGTTCTAAAGTGAGCAGAACTAATTTGCGCTTGCTCAGTAGGTACCATAAAAAACCCACCCAACAACTGTAACCAGTTGACGGCGAACCCAGTTTAATACCTCTTTAATCGTATAATAGGCGAGGAAATATTTAAAATCCATCTCGAACATCAGCTAGCAATTAGGGGAGTACTCCCTGAAACTAGAGGCGAGCTTTGGCAGTCGTCGTCGTGGACCCCTCCCCAACCCCTTGACGACCTCCCCTTTTCCTCCCCTTATATCCGTGTCTAGTTCTGACCAGCACGTGGGACTTTCCTACCCGCACATCCCCTAGGCCAGAGTGACGCATTATGACCTAACGGTTGACGCGCCCTTAATCCAAATAAACTTTTGATTAGCTTTTCGTGAGAAACCTGCCCAGGGCCTGCAATGCATGCCCCCCGTTAGGTAGCTAGATATATTGAAGTTTGGACAATTGTGAAGGGATGTCCTAGGGCTGTTTAAGAGGATTCAATCCATTGCATTCTTATTATAATAACGACTGAGAAAACCTCTGTAAAATCTTTCAAACATGATTTCCGGTCTCGACGGGATTCAAACCGAGACCTCCCGAATCAGAGTCGCGCGCTGAACACTTGAGTCAACACTGTCAAGTGTCAATGGTATAATCTCTGTATATTATACTCTCCAAACTAGAGGCAAACTCTGGCAGTCGTCGTCAGGGAAGCACCTCCCTCCCCCGACGATCTCCAAGACGATGGCGATAATGACAACAAAAACGATGATGATGACTATGACAAAGACGATGACCACGAAGTTAGAACGCCACATTTCCTTGGCAGGTACTGATCAGCAGTGACCTTTCCCCTCCATATCCCCTAGGCTAGAGATGACGCTTCATGACCAAACGCCCTTAATCCAAGTAAACTAAACTAATAATTCTAAAACAATTCTATTTTTCTCCAGATGGTAAAAGACTTCTCAACACTATTCACCTCCAAAGACTTCAGCGACGTCACTATAAACGTTCAGAATGTACCACTGATGGCTCACAAGAGTATACTCGCCGCGCGCAGCCCGGTGTTCGCCGCCATGTTTAGCTCCATGAAGGGAGAGATACACAGTGTGATCGAAGTCGAAGATGTAGACCACAACACCATGAAGGAGCTCCTACTCTACATGTACACGGCCAAGGTACCAGCTCAGTTGCAGAAACTGGCGGAGCCTCTAATGCGCGCTGCAAACAAGGTTAGAGACACAACTTTCAGTGCGCATCCATTATTATTTAAAAATTTAAATAATTGTACATTTAAAACTATTATCTTTCTTATATTGGTGGGATAATTGCAACTGAAACTAAACAATGTTCGTGTGTTATGTTGGCAGTACGGTCTGGATGAGCTACGGACCGACTGTGGGGAGTGTCTGAGTCATCACGTGACAGTGCAGAACGCGGCCCGACTGTTGATGCTGGCCCATGAATTTAACCATGCCGATTTGAAGAAGAGGGCGGCAAGATTCGCTAGAAAGTAGGCTGCCATATTATAATCCACATATACACAACGCCATCTTGGGCCGGGGTAGAATTGGTCGGACTCCGGAGCATGTCTCTGCTGTAGTCGTAAAAGATATGCAAAGAGGAAAAGTTCATCTTGCAAACATAAGCTATAGTATGTAAAGGAGTATTTTACAGTTTTACTCCCTGAAAGTAGATTGATTGATTGGATATTGCTTAACGTCTCATATTAATGCACTTTGGCTATTCGAGACGATGGGTGGTAATAGATGAGGATGAAGCATGAACAGAAGGGCGGAGGGGAAACCCGGTACCAGCACTTAGCCTACTCCTTTCGAAAAGTACCAAGGGGACCAACGGCCTAACGTCCCATCCGAAAGGACGGTCTTACTTTGACAGTCATATAGGTTCCTCCACTAACCCGGACTGCCGAGTAGACGTCGAGGAGAACGAAGCCGTTACACTAGCTCTCGAGCCCTCCATCTGCTCTAACCAGCAGTATACGTGAGTGGTCATCCACTCTTCCCCTGACCACGCCCGATTCTGCTTAACTTCGGTGTTCGAGTGGGAACTTGTAAAACGACCTCGGCTAAATCGCTGGCTCTGAAAGTAGAGACGAGCTCTGGCAATCGTCGTGGGGGACAACTCTCCCCCCCCTGACGATCTACCTGACTACGACGACAATGACACCACGAACGATGACAAGGACGATGACGACCGCGACGTGAGAACCCCCTTTCCTCCCCCTACCCGTGGCTGGTTCTGACCAGTATCCCATATCCCCTAGGCTAGAGAGGCGCATTATGACCTAACGGTTGTCGCGCCCTTAATCCAAATTAACCAATAAATCAAAAACCACTAAAAATTAAATAGGCCTATGTCACTAAAGTTGCGCCCAACCATTTTTTTAAAGGGGTAATTATCAGTATTGTGATTTCCATGCGTTAAAGTGAAGTTTGTTAACATTATGACCTAACGGTTGACGCGCCCGTAATCCAAATAAACAAAAACTAAATTGAATGTTGCAGGCGCAAGTTGGAAGTTGAAAGAACTGAAGGCTGGAAGCGGGTGTGCCTATCACATCCAGAAGTTTTCTTGCCCACTAGTGCACAGAAAACCCTAGACAACTTCTTGCCTGCTATTGAACAGAATAACTTGTTGCATAATGATGCACAGAATAACCAAGACGACTTCTTGGCATATCTTGCGCAGAACAACGCTGACAACTTTTTGGCTGTTTTGGGACAGAATAACCCAGACGACTGGCCTGTTGATGAACAGGATAATGTGGACGGAGGTGATTAGAAGACCTTCCAGACCTCGAAATGCTAAATGTTACTCCAATGTCGATTATAAACGAAACGTTTAAAAAATCGAATATGTTTAGAATATTGATACAACCATAAAAATAAGATATACACTTTGGATCATAGTCTTTTTAAGAATAACATCATATTTTCAGGTGCATTCAAAATAACAAGTAACCAAGTACTGTATAAATCATGATTTTTAGCAGATATGTTTGCGAACCAAAATTTCCAGGAGACTTCCGATATAGGTCCTATTTTATGTAAGATTGTATTTGGAAAACATTTTAAAATTTTCTTGTACAGAACAACATTTTGTAATTATGTGATTCCGTGATTTACTACTAAAAATTTAATTAAAAAAAAGTAATTTACGTGTTGTATTTACTAGGTGTTTCCTACTTTAATATGCCGGTCTCTAAGTTATCATCTAGAAGGAAGGTAAAACTTATAACTATTGTAAGTAGGCCCAACATTGAAAAACCTAATAAGTGGGCAAAATAAAAATGTTATCCAATGGTGTATTTATTTTTTAAATATGAGTGTAGTAGTGTTCAGCAACACCCATGTTGGATCCAGTCCGATACATGACCTACAAGGGTTAGATATTTAAAACTGAAATTCGAACAAAGACGCCCAATAATAGCACACGCATCGAGTTTCTAGAGTGAGCCTAACGTCGCACCCCTCACAACGTCTTTGAGCTCGTCAAGGCTAGGCCGAGTCGTATCCTTTGAGCAGCGAAGACACGGCTGCTTTGCATAGAGACTTAGCCGCGGTCGCACACCTCAAACGCGGGCCGTCAAACTGAGGGCGCAGTCGATCATTTGGCGCGGTCGGCGTGCTAAATACATAATGACGCGGGTCGCACATCCAGTACTGGGACGACATAATGCTGAGGAGGCATCCGATCAATACTGTGCGGGTCGGTCAATAGTAATTCGGTAACGAGCGCCGGACAAACAATTAGAAGGCAATCATACCCCAATAGTCAGTGTTAGCAGGGGAGGAACTAATTAGAACGGCAACCAACCACCGGCAATCAGTGACGTATTCAAGGGGACAACCCTCCCCCCCCCCTTTTCCCAAAAGAGTGTGAAAGTGCACTTTTAACGTTTCAATGGAGAATATAGAATAACTGTTTTAGAATAACTCATTCAGACGTCTCGAATAGTATCATGACAATACTTTAAATGTAAAGCAATAAACTCAACACACTTACAATCCTAACAAAAAAAATCAAGTATATTATACTGTGGTGCACGCTACGCCACTAGTTGCCCCCTCCCCCCTCCCCCCCCCCCCCGTCCTAAGAACTTAACTTAAACTAGTATCGTGACGTCATGGCACATACCTTTCTGTCTTGTAAGTCTTATAGGAACCGTTAAAACTCCACTTCTTGTTTCCATTCAGAAGTCGAAGATCATAACACCCACACTGATCACAACCACTAACTCTTAACTCCGCTCACTACGTGAATCAAAGAATCATTAACAACCCGCGAACCGTATTAACATCCCCAACCGCACAGTATATTAACCAGTGTAATGTTCCCCGCAGTCGGACATGACAGCGTGCGCGGAGTGTCGTCTATAGGTGTGACAAGCGGGCGCGAGAGTCGAGCGGAACTGTATCGCCGTCGTGTCAACGTCAGCTGATAAAATACCGAGGTGGCTGACACGAATGGTTTGCATTCGAGGTTCCGATGACGGGTGATGTAATCAAGGTTGTGTTGGTAGGCGTGGGGTGGGGGGAGGGGAGAGGAAGGTGGAGAGGTGAATGAGACCGAAAACTATAGTTAGCATCGGAACCGGCACCTCCACCAAAGCTATAAATCAAGGTTTATTATTTATGTATTATTCGTTGTTCGTTACATTATTTAATATTAAATGTGTCATGTAAAATCATGTGTTCTTTTGGCAGATTTAAGAAGTTTCATGAGACCTCGTGTATTCTCACGCTCGGAAGTACTCACATAAATTTTTACAAAGCTCTGGAGAAAATTTAATTATATGCGAATTCTAAAATGTACAAAACACTGACCTTTTTATACAGAACAACGTACAAAAACCAGAATTTCAAAAATGTAGTAGTAGAAGCCTTTTTGGTAAGTTGATGTTCTTGAAAATAGAGGTTTGAGAAGGGAAGCCTCTATTGAGTTCTGCTCCACAACTTCTGACGTGCAATCTTACGTATATATGGGTGTTTAGATTAGTAGTACCGTGTAACGTTACATTCCCCATTGAAATTGAAGTTATACTTTCTTCCTGTAGATTTCAAACAATAGAATGTCTAAAGATGAACGTCTTGTAGTAGCAGCACTGTCACTCTGAAATTGTGTTTATACGTTGTTCGACTTTGTACACGCTCCAAATTCGATTTGTTATAGTATCTGATGATAAGGTTAAGGTTGGTATGGTCGGTGGTCGGTGGTCGGAGAGGGAAGGGGGGCGGCGAATGTGACAGAACCGTAGTTAGCTCGGGACCGGCACCTCCACCAAAGCTATAAATAAAACAACATTGACGGGTTATTTCCCGTTCAAAATCGTATTCACAATATTGCTCAACGGTAGATGTAGTTGAATAAGAGATTTTAGTGTTACAACGCTCAAAGATTACATGTTATCAAGTTCGGTTGTCATAATTTTCTTGAACTCGCTAAGCGATGCACGGCTGTCGGGTGGAATATTTCAAACATTTGACTTCGGATCTTAGATACGATTTATTAGGTTATTTTACAAAAATATTGAGTAACCCAAGAGCCAATTAAGAGCAGTAAGTTCACCACCCATGCGTTTACTTGTAGGAGTGGGCCGGGACGTGGGCCGGCGAATGTACAGCGAGCAACCTGTAGTTAACACGGGACCGGCACCTCCACCAAAACCATGATAAAATAACGCACAGGTTAATCCCGTTCATAATCGTGTATAACGTATTGCTCATCGGAAATTTGAGCATATATTATATCTTTTAGTGAGGCAGTTATTTTCTTGAACCTCCTTACAATTCACAGCTGTTGCGTGCAATGTCACAAACATCGGGTGACTTCGGACTTTATAAACGATTTATTTTACAAATATACAGAGTAAGAGTAACGTAAGCGTCGATCAAGGGCAGCAGATTCCCGACCAATCCACTCAGTTGCAGGGACGTATTTTTAGTGGGGGACAATATACTACACAACCTATTATTAATTCATTTCTCGATTTTAATAGTGAGAACATAGTGAGTGGAATTGAAAATATTTCATACAATCCAACACTCATCTATCCAAATCAACCGGGTCTTTTACCCGGGCCTCCGAATTGCCGAACTTGCGATCTCCAAATTGGGCCGGTTACTTAATAACTTCTGAATTGTTGGGATCTTCTGGCTTTGAACTGACCAAACACATTATATATAGCGGGAGGCCTGGGGGCCTATTAACTATCACTGAAACGACAATTTTTGTCGATTGAAAGTGACAACTTACACAATAAAGTAAGTTGTGAACAGCGCAGTGGTTTTGAATTTATTAATGTTGTCACTGTCAATCTACAAGTTTTACATGCGTTATTGTTGTTACAAAAATTTGTGGCTGTCTACAGACAAGTTAGCATTTGAGTTAGAAAAAAGAACCCAGGATTATCCCATTATCATATTGATGTATTAAAAATTGAAATTCAACCCGTGAGTTTGTCAATAAACTTTCATGGAGCATAAGACAGTGTGTTCTAACTTTCTCTGCAAGGTGTAGTTTGTTTGAGTTTGCTTAAAACCCCTCATCAATAAACTATAGAAGGCTTTCAGCCATGCCACAAATAAACCATTAGAACGAACTCTCTCTCTCGTGCACCTTTAGCGTCGACTTCTATAGACATTTATAATGCAAAGCTGCTTTTAGACTTAGTCGTCTACTGTAGACCTTGCCTATCGAGGCACGTCGGAGCTTGTTGAGTCGTTACTAAAAATAGACTACTAAAGTATCTCAAGATGCGTGAATATTTCAGTAATTTGTAGATAATATTTTCTTGTGGGTTGTGTTTTAACTGTTACGAACAAACTTTTATTTAATTTATTGGATGAGCGTAGCGAGCGTAGCGAGCGAAGCGAAGATTCCATTTCACTACACTGGAGAAAAAAATCTGGAATGTTTTTTTTTCTTCTTTTTTTGTATTTTTGTGTGTCTGTGAACACGATTCCAGCTAAACCAATACTCCAATTGCGATGAAATTTTATGGAGGTCTATGAAATCTCTGAACGAAGAACTGCACGGGGGGAAAAATCGATCGAAAAATTATTTCTCATGAAAATCGCAATTTTACGATTTTTTTCGATTTTTAAAAAAATTCTTCGACGAATAAAACCTACATGCTTTATCCGACTGTAATGATTTTTTCACAGAACTTTAATTTTATGAATTAATATATTCGTGTGAAATTTGAGCGTAATCGAAAAATTATCTATTAAAAAAATCGCAAGTTTACGCTTAAAAAATTACGCTTATCCATCAACGCGGCGGGACTTAAGCGTTTTCCTAGTAATTTTAACACATAAAAATGTGTCATAGGTTATTTGAACGACAGAACGACCTGATAAACATTATATTACAACACTGACAAAGCTTTTTTTTAAACATACATTTCCACAATTACATACATAACAATAGGTGTGCATGCAAATGTGTGTTATGTCGTTAGGCTTCTAGACAGAGTGGGCAATATAATGAAGATGAATCACTAATAATATACTATATGCGTTCGTTATGAAGACGTTTCAGCCACTCCACATGCGTGACGATGCAACAAACATGTAAGCCGCAATATTTCAAAAGTGAACAACGTTTTGTCACTCATTGTACCGGTGGCCAGTGCATTCCATTCTCATATTGTCTCGCATAACGCAATTATATCATCGTAATCAAATAGTCCAGTCATACGTACCATACGACTCGTTCGCTGACAATCAAATTCCGGGATGCGATGTTCGTTAGGCCTACTCTAGGAGTCTGAACGTGAAATGAGTTATTCTTATGGACCGCGGGAATTATATTATAGCAGTGAACTCGCAACACTTCAAAATAAACGCGGATTACGAAGACTCTGTGTGTAATTTGTGTAACAGTTAAGAGTATATTATATGCACGAGAAAGTTATGGAATTCCGTCACGAGTATGGCTTCATCAGCAAGTCCTTTTGAAATACAGGAATATTACGAACCGGAGTGAAAAAGGTTTTAAAAATGAATATTTTTTAATGTATTTTGTTTGTTAGAAATGCGTTGTGAAATTGTATGAGGAAAAAGATGAAACAATACCATTATGTTGTTAAATCTTATATGCACTCACTCTCATAGTCATTATACCAAGAAGAATAAGAAGGTCGTATAGGGACTTGGCACAAACTGCAGGGAAATCAATTGGGGACTATTAAAACATGCAGCTATTATTTTCTTCGACAGTGATTGTAAAAATTGTGATCGCTATAAAACACAAAAAATTCCCTGTCACGTAGTGTCATTACAAACATTACATAAATATGTTTTTCATTTTTTTTCATAAATCATACAAATCACCAAAATAACAGTAAAAACAACGACTAGTCTAAAAAAAAATTAACTGAACCAATAATGGGTGGCATATTTAACTAAAGAATAAATTATTACATAATTCATAAATATTTTAGTAAAAGAAGTTTCATTTATGCTCATTTGACTAAAACTTCAGATAGCCTAGGAGGCTTCTATCGATCGATAATGCAGTTCACAAGGCGATACAAATCACGTGCACAGAGAGTTGACCACGCGATGTCGGCGAAAGAGGTATCTTCTAGACCCCTTGATTTAATTATGTCCCCAGGCCGGGTGCACTGCAACCTTGAAATGAGAAGGCGTTCAGAAGGTTTGGAAGGACTTTTAACTTGACTGAGTAATGTCTCGGAATCACCCAGTCAACAATCCCGAAGCAAGAGTCGAACCCGTTGTCAATGCAGTCAATCAATCAAGTGACGGGACTGACGTATGACGTATTGTTGACGCGTTGTGGGTTCGATTGACCTGATTCGGGCGGGAGAGTTGTTTACACCAAGATGGCGACGGCAGTGACGTCATAAATCAGGGGATGTCGATCTACGACAGGACGTTATATTAGGAGAAAGTGAGATGTGCCTAAATCTAGTCTTATCCCAAACCGATAGATTGAGCTTCATGATTACGACATTAGGCTACTCGTCACATTGTTGAAATACGACAATTTCACTATAAATCATGGCGACAATCATTTGGAAGTGAAAGTTTAGTGATTTAAGATAAATAACCACAATAATATGTAGCTCGAGAAAAATTCGAGAACTCTAATCGGAAGGTCACTGGTTCAAAACCGACCACCGGAAATCCTGACTTTAAGTTTTTCACAGGTTTTCGATCTTCAGTCGTTAATGCGAATGCAAGAGATTGATTCCCTTTTAACAGTTCTTAAAGAGAGGCATGCAATACGTCCCTGGGCAGATTTCCAACGAGAATGAACTTTATTTCCTTAAAAATAATGAAAATAATTATAAACATTATTATAATAATTCACATCAAAAAGAATTTGAATGTTCAGGTGCAGGTGCCTTTACTTGCTCATAAATTCATCGCATTCTATAATATTGTGACATGTTTAACGAATTTGATAAGCTAAAAATCAATATCACAGGTAATTATTTTCAACGTTGTTTATCTTCATTGATAAACATTTGTGTCCCCCACTGAAAATCAGTTCTGTAACCGAGTAGGTAGAACTTAAATATACGCATATTATGTATTTATTTTTTATCAGTAACAGAGTAGCTATCATCATATGTGTTGTTGTCATTTAAACCATCGTTACTTTACGAGTTCAGTAGTCTATTTCACACGCTCCTACATAGTATATACTATGGCAGAAACATAAATCCTTTCCACTCTATAAATGAGGAACATCCTTTCTATGGCACGTTTCTTCCTTGCAATAATAGCAACAACGCGTTTTGACACCTCCCCTCTAAGCTGTCAAAACTCCTACGCTTCGTTGCGATCGATTTAAACTGTAGAAGTTTGAAGTTCTGGAACACAGCTCGCGCTACAGACATTCTGTACGTGTGCATTGCATGAGGCTGACATGCGTGCGGTTCTGCCCTGGAAGTTGGTTGAGCAAAATACCAGCTTTGGATTCGTAAACCAACCAACAGCTAGAAATATATAAGTTTTTTTCTCCAAATATTCGGGATTTTCATAAATATGAAATAATGTAATACGCATTTCAATATAGTTGTGCCGAAACAAGTTTGAAGGAGTTGAACGTCATCGACGGATGATTTGCAACCAATCAGCGTTCCCCGAATTAAAATACCGATCACTGATTGGCTCGTCAATGTCGCCAGCATCAGCTGAGGAATTAACAGTAATTTTAGGAATGACAAGAATATTGATTTAGTTACAAGAATCTGTTTCTCCCTAATGAAAGTCCAGAACAAGACTGTCATCAACACGATTTTAGCACTAGTGACCAAAAAATTGTGCAGAATGACAAAACATTAACTTGAAAGTTTTTGTAGAATTATTTCATTATTTACAAAAAAAAAAGTAATATATAAAAATAAATAATAAATAATAAAACGTTATAATTCTAACCACAAGCATCAAATTCGATATATGATTTTCTTCGATGTCGTATAGCTATTTTAAAATGTTAAAATCTCTTAAATTCTGATTTAATAACAGAGTGGCAATGTGTTAAGCCATTCATTATGTCCCAGTCGGATGTGAAAATTAGATTTCTCTAAAAAGCATGTCGCTTGCCCTTAAATAACACAAAAAGCCTGTCCGTTCATTAATTAACAGGATGCCTTATAATTAAAATGTCCGTAATAAAAAGCTTTTGTTGTCGAGAATACGATGGAACAACAGACGTTAGAAATGTGGACATCGGAGAGCGAGGCGGATAAAGTCCGGTCGATTCGGTCCATTCAGAATCTCCATAGCAACCGAGGTTTTATCAAGAGATGAAAACATTTATTCGAAAGAGAATATCAAAAAATACAGACGGGAGATGAAAGGTTTTAAAAGCAATTGAATTATTTAGTTTATGATGAAAGGCGGGGAAAAACAAAGTGAATCTAAAGAAGTTGGACAGTAGGGTAATTGTTTAATGCAAGGTACTTTCAAAGCAAATTAATGCTTAAAACATAAATTGCAACTCCGCGCAATGGAGTTGTAATGTTCAATTAAACGAAATAATGTAATTATGCTATAGCACAACACTCGGCAACATTTTACTTATATAGTGGCATGTCTGGAATCCGAGGTATTTCCAAGCCTTATTCATGAGGGCTTTTAATATAAGTCATTACCACGATGAAGGTACCAGTAAAAGAGTGACGATATTGATATTTAAAACTTCTAGGCGAGGATCACTAGACAGAACATCATTTTAGAACCATTTTTAAATATATCTACGTTAATCGTATCAGTAGTAACTGTTGTCCTGGTACTAACTTATAAAAACACCATAAAAGTCTTTGCAAATTTTAGGTTATTTCTTCGTCATGTTTTCTAATAAATAAAATTGTAGGCATATAAATACCTGAAAATTGTATTACCCTAAGTGCTACATTCCAAAGTTCTAAAATTTCGAAAGTGTAAATTCTCAAAAAATGTTTTAAAAACGTAGAAATTAAAAAATGATGAAAAGTACAAAATACCGCAAGTATAAATAAGTTAATATTCTTAAAAGGGGCAAGTCCCCGCAAAATCAAAATACCGAAAAAATTCATTACATTAAGAGCTATAATAGAAGTTGGCTTCACGAATTTATGTTGTTTTTTCTTTTAAATATCGGACAACACGAATCGGCTCGCGTCTCTTCCTTCTTGTGTCCTACATGAGCTCTAAGGAAACTCTCAAGAGAGTGGGAGATAGCGCTTTTGTATTCCCGACAAATTTGAATAACACCCTTGTCGTCGACGCGCGAAGAAGACAGGAATTTCAATTTCATCCCGAGGCTGCTCGACATACGAGGAGTCGTGTTCATACACACGGGGGATCCCCCCCTCCCGGAGGCAATATATATCGACGACCGGGAACAAGGGCCTAATCGCCGATGAAAGGTGCTCTTACATTTTCATCTCGCGCCCACACACTCGGGACCGCGCGTATTATTCCTGTGGGAGACGGAGAGAGATATTTACCCACCCTGCTCAAAATAATACGATACCTGGAACTCTTGCAATTCTCACAACTGCGTGTGTTCTTTATTACTGGACTTGGCGTTCATCAAACCATACATTATTTACCTCCTACATCATAGACCAGTCTTGTTATAATTTAGATACTTATTTGGATATAAATTCGGTTTTATTAATTCTTTATTTCCATACTTATTCCAGATTTTTTTTAAAAGAGGAATCGAAATTTCACAGTACTAAGAACAGAGTTATTATGTAAAAATACTATGAAAATTGTCAAAATACCTGTGTTAATAGTTTGTATAGTCTTGTATAATGACAACTATTTGTGGGCTACACTTCACTCGTATAAATTAAATTTATCGTAAATAAAAGTGATTTTTACCTTAACAACTCGTTGGCGCCTACCTTGGTAAATCTTGTCCCAAGCCAAACTGTGAACAAAAGAAAACATATCTTGTAGATGAGACAGAACATATTAGCATAATAATTAGGTGTAAATACAATTTTTCACCTATTCTTGATGTATACTATGTCAGCGGTTGTATGAAGCCTCTTGCAGCAAATTATGATATTTTTTTAAAAATATGTTTGGGACCAGCATGTATCTGCAAATAACTTTCTTGGGTTGTCGAGATAAAACTTCCCTATAGTTGCTCCGAAGCAAGTAGGCCTATGCGCGCTGTTTCGGCGGGCCAATGAACGATCAGTATTTTAAATTGGGGACCGCTGGTTGCCTGCAATCCACCCGCCGGTGACGTCAGCACCTGCTAACTTGCTTCGGGACAACTATGCATGCATCACTTTTCTGTCTGTCTGTCTGTCCATCTGTCACTACATATAAATGTCACGACTCAAGAAAAAAAATTGAAAAAAATTGCGTTGCCCTTAAACACAAAATTTAACCTTTGTTGAACCTGGGGATGAAGGGACGGGTTCAGTCTTACTAAAACTTTATATAATAGAAACTCGGCACCTTGGCAATAACAAAATTTGAACTCTGGGACAAAACGTATTGTTTTATACATTTTTATCCCCTTTTGATTATCTGTTGATTATAGGTTCTCACTTTATTTGCAGTGTACTTTTTGGATGAGCGTAGCGAGCGTAGCGAGTGGAGCGAAGATTCCATTTCACTACACTGGAGAAAAAAATCCGGAATGTTTTTTTTTTTCTTTTTTTAATGTATTTTTGTCTGTTTGTTAACACGATTCCGGCTAAACCGATACTCCGATTGCGATGAAATTTTATGGAGGTCTTCGAAATCTCTGAACTTAGAACTGCCACGTTTTTGAGCACAATCAAAAAATTATTTCTCATCAAAATCGCAATTTTACGATTTTTTTCGATTTTTAAAAAATTTCTTCGACTTATAACACCTACATGCTTTATCCGATTTTAATGATTTTTGCACAGAACCTTTATTTTATGAATTAAGATATTCGTGTAAAATTTGAGGGCAATCGAAAAATTATTTCGTATAAAAATCAAAATTTTACGTGTTTTTTCTTTTTTAAAACAATTCTTTTGACTTTTAACACCTACATGCTTTATCCGATTGTAATGATTTTTTTACAGAACCTTAATTTTATCAATTAATATATTCTTGTGAAATTTGAGCACAATCGAATAACTATTTCTTATGAAAATCGAAAATTTACGATTTTTTTTCTTTTTTAAAATTACGATTAATTAAAAAAATAAAGATTAAAGTTTATATTTTATTTAATTTAAATTAGTTTTAAAAAAAATCTTCAACTAAGGAATGATTTTTTCACAGAACAACAGAAAATCCACATAACACATGGTAGCTCAATGCACCAATTACGCTCATCCAACAACGCGGCGGGACTTAAGCGTTTTCCTAGTATTAAATGTAAACTACACTTCCGTGTAGGATGCTCGTGATTCAGCTGATGAAGATATAATATGTGAAACCACATTGAAACGTCATGAGTAGAAATTGTACGTGGCATTAAATTATGCATTGACCTTAATTTCTGGCTAGTTCCGACTTCCGAGTCCACTAATTAATATTGTATTGAAATTGTCGGTTCGTATTTGATTGTGTTTTATTGCTTTCACTCGTAGCCCTGTTGTAAATGTTCAACATGGAATTTATGATTGAGTAGTGTTATTAATTTGTTCGTGGTTATCGTACATAAACCACTCGAAAGCTGTATAATTTTTGTACGTGTACTGTTTACGTTTAATAAAGGCTGGCAAACGTGTTCCGGCCTAATTCATTCTAATTTTACAATTAATATTTTGTAAATAATTTTGTGTTGCTTTATGCATGTTTCCTTACTAATCTGGAAGTTTATATCAATGCTTTTTGTCCTATTTAAATAAAAACAATATATCAATAAATTAAATTAAATGTGGTATCTAAAACAATATAACAAGAATTCACATAATTGCGTATCCTACTCGGGAGTCGAACTAACACACTTCAATACTGTTTTGACCTGCGCCGCAAAAGTATGATGATGTATCACCTTTCTTGCAGTGAGAATACGAATACATAACAAACGTACTTTTTTAACGTGTATTATTAAAACTTGAATTCACCACTGCTGCCAATTAAACACGCTTTATAAAAAGTCTTAAAAACATGTGATGCACGTATAACAAACAGTACAACATACAAATTATATTTAACATACACTACATTTACAACAGGAAACACAAAACAAAAGTTAATGATGTGAACAATAGTTAATAATGATTTATAATATATAATAATGGTTTACGAGACGAATTTATGAGGTGTTATATATTAGAAGAACAAAACGAAAGCGTGACTGATTAATGATATACGTGGTAACTGTAAACACGAACAAAAATGTCGCAAAGAACGTGAGTATATAGTATATGTTGTGCTTCGTGGTCGAGTGAAGCAATTAATTAGTAAACCAATCTGTTTGTCGGAGCCGTGAATGAATGAATGGTTGGTTGGTTGGAATGTTGGCTCGTGTATAGGAGAACGAGCGAACAATTGTGCGAAATTTGGTATTGATCTGTGAGGTCCATTCATATGTGGGGCTCGCATAAAAACAAACTGTAGCGAGCAATGAGGATTTGAGTTAGTGGGCGCTTTGAAAACATGTGTGTGCTTATTAAACGGAGGTCAACACAAAGGAACAGACCTAATTAACTATTTCGTTGAGTCATTAAAACTCCACATTGTCTGGGAAACTACATCTGTCCGGGAAACTCAACAAAATTAAACTTCCCGAAAATTGTTGGTTTATAATTTATTTTATTTGTGTGACTCAAATGAATTTTTTGCACTTTGTTTATTTTTTCATATATATGTTTTTTTAAACATTAAACAGAAAATGTAAGAGACATTGGTGGTGAAATGTTTTCTTTTTCTTAGTGTTGGGGGAAAACTTGACTTCTTGACAGCTTTTGTTACTTTCTCTAATATTTATTGATAACTTCATTTTTAGTGCTCATCCACAGTTAGATTACACTAAAAAAATAGTTATTTCCCAGATCCCTAAACGGTAGATACAAGCCTGAGCAATAACAGATATATCCACAGATCCGCCCATTAGTATGATAAATGAGAGCGGTTCTAATCTAATCTGTTGGCTTCACAGTTCATTGTCAAGTCTCCGCACATCTATCAGATCTAGATTCAGGAGAGAGATGGAGATGGATTGAGTTCACCCTCCTTGTCGTACGTCTTTGAAGCTCGAATACGGAGATACTTCAGAGCAAACATACGAGAAGAGGGCCGGCGATCGTGAATGAAGATTCTTTACAGGTTTTCTTGGGACACTCATTAGTGAGATGAGTCCTGTAAGGTATAGCCAAAGGAAACTCCCCCCCCCCTCCTCTAACTACCCCGCCCTCATGTCTAAGTTAGTCCAAAAAAGCGTAGCTACATAACCAATTAAAATGTCGAAGAAAACACAAATAAAATATTTCCGTGTATATTTGGTGGAGGTGCCGGGTACGGTAAAACGCTCCTTATAAAAACATTTAGACCCGAACCCTTGGCCCCAAGGATCAGTGATCACCAAACCCATTTGGATGATAGTTGATGAATGACAATGGCAACAAAAGAACACATAACATTCGGAGTACACGTCCAGTTTTTATCGTGAGACGTGACACATGCACAGACGAACGATCACACAGAAAAGTGATGCTTATAGGGGCTAAAAACCTCAAAAATTATTTTTTACCACGTGATCTATAGCACAATACTACACTAAAATGACCATTTAAAAAATTATATCTTGTAACTGTGATTAAACACGAATTTTTTAATTTTTTTGATCCAGAAATTTGCAAAAATTGGTGTTTTGGGAAATTTCTTAAATCGGCTTTAACCTGCTTCTTTTTTGGTCCAAATAGATACTAGACCATAGTACCAATCTAAAATGCCCCTTTATACATCGTGTCTTGAAACTGTGCCCAAATAAACCCTCAAACACGCAAAAATATGCATTCCAAAATCACACCCCATCTTGGTAATCTGCATATTTTGACCGAACTACTTGCCCAAATTAAAACAAAATAAAGAGAATTTACAGGAAAGGCTGTAGAGTACGTCAATAATAGCCAATATTTTTTTGGATAAAAATCCTCCAAGATTACGGGGCATAAAGATCGTCCCCATGTTATTTCTTATGGGAGATTTTTGCCGATGGGACCTAGCTCGAAAAATGTCATGTTTGACAATTTTTTGGGAGGTCATGGTGGCCCCAATAATTTTTCTGTTAGTTGCTAAATTCATTACATGTTAGCCTGAATGAAATATATTTTTTGAGTTTAGCGGTTAAATACCCCTTTAAAGTGGAGCTTCGGTGTCTTGTTGCTCTCGTTAGGTTTGGGCTTGCACAATAATATGAAATTATGTTATACATTTCCAAGTAATTTCCAACGTCAACCAATCAACAACGTATAGGGTTTCACTTAACTTTAAAGCTATAAAAATGGTGTTGCATTTTTGTAATCTCATCATAAATGTTTTTCTCGTTTCCACCTTAGCATATACATGGAATTTACACAGGCTTTGTACACACGAGTGCACCACCCTGTGTGTATCCATATAAACGATGTTTGGACAGCACTGTGTGTACTTTGCCTTGCATGAATGTGTTCAATATAACCCGGGACAAACACCCCCCAACACTCTGTCTAATTGCCTCTTGCATGAGAGGCCGGGCGGACATCTTTGTCCCACCTTCGTATAGGTGACGTCACAGAGAAATATATTTCATATACTGGAGATAGAAACAATATAGTAGGCTAGATCCCCAGTCATTGGTCCACTGGCGTGACAATTAAAAGCCATCTTGAATAGGTCAGATTGACGCTTCAATTTGGTACAAGAGCGCCTGTACAGACGTATTTGAGACTGGGGATCTAGCCTATGTTAAATATCATTGGGTAGAACCACTGAGACCTACACCAGACAGTGGACGAAATTATTATTTTGTAACTATATTTTTTGGATGAGCGAAGCGAAGACTTCAATTTCACTGACCCCCAAAAAATTTAGCTCGGGTGTTTTTTTTTTTTTTTTTTTTGTTTGTTTGTTTTTCTGTCTGTTTGTTAACTCTCTACCAGGCAAACGGCATATCCGATCTTGATGAAAATTTGACAGGACCTTCGAAATCTCTGAACTTAGAGGTGTATTGTTTTTGGGTACAATCGAAGAAATATTTCTCATGAATATCGTACTTTTACGATTTTTTCGATTTTTAGTGCGATATTTTCGTGACATTTGGGCCAATTCTGACCAAACGGGTGGGGCTACAACGTTCATATTTTACATGGACATTAAGGTTATAATGATGTAGTACCTTTTGTAAGAAAAAGTTGAATAAGTTAGCCAGAATCCATAGAAATAAAGCTTTTAATATAAGTTTTTTTTATTTTTGTGCGATATTTTCGTGCCATTTGGGCCAATTCTGGCCAAACGGGTGGGGCTACAACGTTCATATTATACATGGACATTAAGGTTATGATGATGTAGTACCTTTTTAAAGAAAAAGTTGAAAAAGTTAGCCAGAATCCATAGAAATAAAGCTTTTAATAAGTTTTTTACGGTAAATAATACCAATTGACAGGTAACAAAAGAAACTTGACAACAATCACCTACAATGCGTAGGCAGCAAAACAAAGCACTTGCACAAGAAAAGATATCCCTCGCAAACTAAAAATTTTAAAAAGTTCATCCATCAACGCAGCGGGACTTTAGCGTTTTCCTAGTTTAATGTAATGGCTTATTTATACACAATTGGTGTCAGAAAGCACGGGTACGGGGTGTTCAAAAGATGTAGCGAAGTTACTTAAGCAATAAATCGTCGAAGAAGAATGCAAAAAATAAGTAACACGTTTCTTTTCATTGTTGAAAGTTCGTTGTTGGTGGAGGTGCCGGGTTTGGCCGGCTTGACGCTAACCCCGCTAAACAGACCCCAAGGATCACAAAAACACATGGTTGAAAGTTCGTTGTTGGTGGAGGTGCCGGGTTTGGCCGGCTTGACGCTAACCCCGCTAAACAGACCCCAAGGATCACAAAAACACATGGTTGAAGGGCAATGACAACAAAAACGCGTGTCAATAGGAGGTTTTAATTGTTTTATTTATCGTAAGGCGTGACACGATGACGTCACGGCCATGGATCGTATAGCACCGTCACCCTCGCATTTTGAACACCGGTTCCGAAAAGGTAACACAGCTTATTTTAAGAAGAGATTTTGTAAAACTGAACGATTTTAATAACCGTGAGACACAAGACATCAAGAGGAAGATGTAATTTGATGTTGATTTGATGTGATTTGATGATAATACGTCCCTATCACATCAGATTTTCAATATTTATCATAGATCAATCAGAAAATGCGTATGGTTATTTGGGTGTTTTTGACCATGTTGACAGATTCATATATTCTACAAAAAAATTTTTTTTGTTTTTTGTTTCTATAATCAATGGAAAGTGCTATGATAGATGCCTTCATAATTAAATTTTACACAATAATATAAAATCACAAATAGATGCGACTAAAATTGGCTGAGAAATTTGAAAGCTCGTAAAATGAGCATGCCGGCCTCCTCTTAAGGCATTATCTACCAAACATTAATATGTACGTTCGTCCGCACACACTTTTATGAAATGAGTTACTTTGGGCCGTTCGTTCGCTAACAGTGTTAAAACTCGTTCTCATGTAAAGTGAAGACACTGGCTTTTTAGTGATCACTGGGTGGGTGAGTGAGGCAAATTTGAAAAGAATGACACCAACAAGTGGGAATAATTTACTTTTAAACTACTTTTTAACCAATCAAATAAGTATTTTAATCATTAATTAAATTATTAAATTATTAAGAATTAAATTATTATATATTAAATTATATTTAAATTAAAATAATAATTAGATAAATAACTTATTTTGGGGTGTGGTTTAAACAGTTAACGTTTTCATAATGTTCTTCTCTTTCTGGTTAACTGACAGCATAGTATACACATTTTTACGAAGTAGGCTATACTAGAGCTGGTTATGACGTGAAGCTTCTTCTATACAGTTCCTACTTGTCTTTTACAACGATAGCTCCAAAGTTAGTATTGGCATTACGTCGACTATGTTGTTTGAAGACAGGTATCTAATTAATTATCTTTGTAATATAAGCAGATGTAAGCCCTAAGGACTAATGTCAAATCATAATCTGGTACAGAGCACGAACATTGAATGGAAATTCCAGGAAAATTAGATCACATAGATGTAATTCGCTATTGAAATTGTTCGTCGTATAGGACATAATGGATTAAAGCCATATGATCGGCTAATCCATCTTTACATACAAAGGGCATTCAATCCATGAAATGAGACCACCTTGTATCTAAGTACACTACCCATCCAAAGTAGAAGGGCACATTTGGCGTATGATATTACATAATAATGTGTTAGCAGTGACATTTCTATCAATATAACTTCCTCATTTGGTGGTATGCTTCGTGAAGTATAAGTGCAAATCAAATCAACTATTATTGGGTTTAACGCCAGGTCTCCTTTAAATTAAAGTTCCCCCACTGAAAAACTGAAAGACTCTAAATACGAATTGTTCTATTTAATTTATTTACTCTAAACTGGAAAATAAATGTAAAATGCGAATTAATCATTATAAATGTAAAAGTGTGTGTGATGTAACTCGCGCGCTCACCTCTGACCGGCGACGGTACTGCTACCAGTGGTAACTGTACCAACTGTAGCGCCGCCATCGCTCACTCACTGCTGCCACCAACACGAGCAGAACCCTCCGGCGTAAGCTACAACCATCGTTTACGTCTACGGAGAAACAAACGTTTTCCGAAACTCCCTCCGAAGAGAGAAATCACTCTATCGAAGCCTGGATGTATTTTCCAAGATTACAGTCATCACGACACTGATGAAAATACAATACGAGTAGGTGGAGCAAAGTGAAAGGGATACACAGAAATATTGTGGAGTTGTTGGATGAGCGTAGCGAGCGTAGCGAGCGAAGCGAGCGAAGCGAAGATTCCATTTCACTACACTGGAGAAAAAAATCCGAATGTTTTTTTTCTTTCTTTCTTTCTTTCTTTCTGTATTTGTCTGTTGTTAGCACGATTCCGGCAACCGATACTCCAATTGCGATGAAATTTTATGGAGGCCTTCAAAATCTCTGAACTTAGAATGCCACGTTTTTGAGCGCCATCGAAAAATTATTTCTCATAAAAATCGCAATTTTTACGATTTTTTTTCGATTTTTGAAATTTATTTTACTTATAACATCTACATGCTTTATCCGATTTTAATGATTTTTTCACAGGACCTTAATTTTATGAATTAAGATATTCGTGTGAAATTTGAGCACAATCGAAAAATTATTTCTAATGAAAATAGAAACTTTGTGGGTTTTTTTCTTTTTAAAACAATTTTTTTACTTATTATACCTACATGCTTGATCCTTTTGGAATAAGTTTTTCACAGAACCTTAATTTTATGAATTTATATATTCGTGTGAAATTTGAGCACAATCGAATAATTATTTCTTATAAAAATCGCAATTTTTCGATTATTTCTTTTAAAAAAAATTACGATTAATTAAAAAAATTAAAATTTAAGTTTATTTTTTATTTAATTTTTTAAAAAAAATCTTGAACTAAGTAATAATTTTTTCACAGATCAACAGAAAATCCGCATAACACATGGCAGCTCAATGCACCAATACGCTCATCCAACAACGCGGCGGGACTTAAGCGTTTTCCTAGTTAGCAGATGGCAGTGACATTCAACCTCCAAATGCCAACATGCCTACACAATATTATCAACAACTAGGGATATTTTCCAGTACGGTTAAAATAGGCACTAACATAAGTCAGTTTAATTGGATGAGCGTAGCGAGCGAAGCGAAGATTCCATTTCACTACACTGGAGAAAAAAATCCGGAATGTTTTTTCTCTTTTTTTTTCTTTTTGTATTTTTGTCTGTTTGTTAGCACGATTCCGGCTAAACCGATACTCCGATTGCGAAAAAATATTATTGAGGCCTTCGAAATCTCTAAACTTAGAACTGCCACGTTTTTGAGCGCAATCGGAAAATTATTTCTCATGAAAATCGCAATTTTACGATTTTTTTCGATTTTTAAAAAATTTCTTTGACTTATAACACCTACATGCTTTATCCTATTGTAATGATTTTTTTACAGAGCCTTAATTTTATGAATTAATATATTCGTGTAAAATTTGAGCGCAATCGAATAATTATTTCTTATACAAATCGCATTTTACTCTATTTTTAAATTAACGATAAATAAATATTTTCGTGCCATTTGGGCCAATTCTGACCAAACGGGTGGGGCTACAACGTTCATATTTCACATGGACATTAAGGTAATAATGATGTATTGCTTTCTGAAAGAAAAAGTTGAAAAAGTTAGCCAGAATCGAGAGAAATAAAGCTTTTAATATACGTTTTTTGACTTTTTGTGCGATATTTTCGTGCCATTTGGGCCAATTCTGACCAAACGGGTGGGGCTACAACGTTCATATTATACATGGACATTAAGGTTATGGTGATGTAGTACCTTTTGAAAGAAAATGTTGAAAAAGTTAGCCAGAATCCATAGAAATATAGCTTTTAATGTAAGATTTTTACGTTAAATAATTACAAAATTAGCAAGAAACAATAGAAACTTGACAACAATCACCTACAATGCGTCGGCAGAAAAACAAAGCACTTGCAAAAGTAAAGATATCCCACGCAAACTAAAAACTTTAAAAAGCTCATCCATCAACGCGGCGGGACTTTAGCGTTTTCCTAGTAAAATAAATAAAACTAGGAAACGCTCAGTTGGACGCGTTGATAAGCGAGCACGTGCTATAGCAAGACCTACATTGCACAATTTTTAAATTTTTAAATTTGCGACGTTCGCTGTCCACAGGGCCATGTTTCCAATAATAGGAAAACGCTAAAGTCCCACCGCGTTGATGGATGAGCTTTTTGAAGTTTTTAGTTTGCGTGGGATATCTTTACTTTTGCAAGTGCTTTGTTTTGTTGCCTACGCATTGTAGGTGATTGTTGTCAAGCTTCTATTGTTTCTTGTCAATTGGTATTATTTATCGTAAAAAACTTATATTAAAAGCTTTATTTCTATGGATTCTGGCTAACTTTTTCAACTTTTTCTTTCAAAAGGTACTACATTACCATAACCTTAATGTCCATGTATAATATGAACGTTGTAGCCCCACCCGTTTGGTCAGAATTGGCCCAAATGGCACGAAAATATCGCACAAAAAATCAAAAAACTTATATTAAAAGCTTTATTTCTGTAGATTCTGGCTAACTTTTTCAAATTTTTCTTTTAAAATGTACTACATCACCATAACCTTATTGTCCATGTATAATATGAACGTTGTAGCCCCACCCGTTTGGTCAGAATTGGCCCAAATGGTACGAAAATATCGCACAAAAAATCTTTTAAAAAAACGTAAAAGTACGATATTCATGAGAAATATTTCTTCGATTGTACCCAAAAACGTAGCAAGTCTAAGTTCAGAGATTTCGAAGGTCCTGTCAAATTTTCATCAAGATCGCATATGCCGTTTGCCCGGTAGAGAGCGAACAAACAGACAGAAATACAAAAAAAAAAAAAAAAACACCCGAGCTAAATTTTTTGGGGGGTCGGTGAAATTGAAGTCTTCGCTTCGCTCGCTACGCTCATCCAATTATTTATGTAGACTAAAATCCACCGCCATCTAGAGGACCTTGACTCCTTGGGAAAACTATTTAAACATTTTGGTGACAAATAATACACTGCTTCCTCGAAAGTATTTTGATTACTTCTAGGTGGCAGTGCATTAGAAACTTCGTCTTTTCGTTGCCATGGTAACGGTACTTTGTTATAATGTAATTTCTATCTACACTACTTATCGGATCAAAATAAAATTAACATATTCGTGATTGGACGGACATTCTAAATGATTTGGCCATCTCAGATTTTGTCTCCGTTTAGTTTTTAAAATAAACTTTCGATTAACTTTAATGTAACTTTTTAATTTTTTGAACGATTTTGCCACAAAACTAATGGCATTCAATCGAGAACGAAGCTTGCGGATGGTCAAAATTTCAACTCGATCCGAGCCTCCGTTCGAACGTTATGGCGAGACATACAAAAAAAAACAAAAAAAACAAAACAAAACAAAACAAAACCAGTGACTTTTTTTCCGGCAGAGTCAAATGGAAACGCTCGCTTCGCTCGCTTAAAAAGTATACATATTGAAGTTTTTATTATATTGTATATTTTATTGTACGAAAGATTTCGACTTTCGATAGCGATATCGACATGGCTGCGTCCTACATTTCATGAACCACTTCGCATTATACACAAATGCCATACTAGCAACATCAAAATACTGTCAAGCAGCAGACGTTGGCCTCGTAAAACAGGCATTTACTGTTTCTTGCACATCTTGGCGAACAATGTATCAGGCATTAATTGGTTTGTGACAAAGGCACTGAAGAATGTACGCCAAGTTTCTGCAAAAATATCACCCTCAAGAAGAATAAAAATAAAGAATCAAATCACGGTTGACAATTTAGCGTCAAAAAGGGCTTAGACATAAATTTCAACCAAGTTAATTATATACCTGCGATTTACAACAATTTCGAAATCGAAATGTTATAACAAAGAACGCACAAAAAGACTTGGTGTATTATTTACAAATAAAAACAAAATGTATGATTTCAACTTAAGTCTATCAGTTCTTGTCTTAGGAATAAATAAATGGTGACTTTAGACCCGTCTTAGCAACGAGGCTCATAATTAGAGGTGCGTGCATATAGCGTTTTGTGAATAGATGCTACAAAGTGCTATTTTTTCATTTAAAACTAAGGTATTCCAGTCCTATTTTATTTAAATTTTCCATAGTATCTATGATTCGTTGACACACATTTTTATTTAGTTGATATTAATTCAACCTTGATGACATAATTTCAAAATAAAAATATGAAATATCTTCAAACAACACAACTTCATACAAGTTTTTGAAGGTGGCCAAAAAATAGATGCTAAGAAAACCCTATAAAATGACATTTAAAATGCTATATACACGCACCTCTACTCATAATAAATTCAAAGTTGTTCTGAATCGGCCTTGTTGATTCTGGCGTTGATCCGCAGGTGTTTGCACTGTCCATACCGCTGATTGCTATATTTCCTATTAAAAAATATCGTTCTTTGGTTGGTTATCACTCACTCGTCGATTGCGTCGAGGCCTACAGGGTACAGGGGGGGGGGGGCTTGGTCGCTTTGGTTTAATATCCCCCACTGAAAATCAGTTATATGACTGAGTGGGTAGATAGACTCTAAATAAGAATTTATTTATTTATAATTGTGAATAATTCTCATAACAATCTTGTTGCTGTTTTTTTTTAACTGTACGCCTAAAAACCGTTTTTTTAAAATCTGATCCTGTTTTGAACATAAAAAGCGGATAACAAGAACCGGTTTCTTCCCCTCTATGCCAGAGTTGATCGCCGAGACGGAGCTGGGTCGTCTGGTTATCGAGCACCCTCGACGTCAGTTGAAGCGTCTTCCCCACGAATCTCATCTCATTCAGAGCATTCCTTTGTCAGGCACGACTAAAGCTGATAAATAACCGAAATAAAGTCAACGATTGTCTTCGCCAAGAGTTTAATACGGACGTGAATATATCCTGCGAGAACTTCAGACCGATATAACTTCATCTCTTTAAAACTGAGAGGGAAAGTTTTAGAAATACTCTCCGACTGTGGGAAACGAACAGAATCGAGTGTTCTATTGGCTGGGCTCAAATTTATTGTTACGATATTTCTCGCAATTGCGAATTCTCCCCTTTTTAGGTTTATTTAGTACATAAAGCGGATAGTCAGAAATGAACGATCAATTGTTAATTTAGCTATTCGTTCGGCCATGAAACATTGGACGTACATAAACTTAGCATAGTTGTCCAGAAAACATACATGAAGACTGGAGAGTTCTGCAGTGGTTCATTATGAATATTTTATTGGATGAGCGTAGCGAGCGTAGCGAGCGAAGCGAAGATTCCATTTCACTACACTGGAGAAAAAAATCCGGAATGTTTTTTTTTTATTATTTTTGTGTGTTTGTCCGCACGATTCCGGCTAAACCGATACTCCAATTGCGATGAAATTTTAATGGAGGCCTTCGAAATCTCTGAACTTAGAACTGCCACGTTTTTTAGCGCAATCAAAAAATTATTTCTCATTAAAATCGCAATTTTACGATTTTTTTCGATTTTTGAAAAATTTCTTCTATAACACCTTCATGCTTTATCCGATTGTTATGATTTTTTCACAGAACCATAATTTTATGAATTAATATATTCGTGTGAAATTTAAGCGCAATCAAATAATTATTTCTTATGAAAATCGCAATTTTACGATTTTTTTCTTTTTTTAAATTACGATTAACTAAAAAAATTAAAAATTAAAGTTTATTTTTTATTTAATTTAAATTAATTTTTAAAAAAAATCTTCAACTTAGTAATGATTTTTTTACAGAACAGCATAAAATCCGCATAACACATGGCAGCTCAATACACCAATTACGCTCATCCAACAACGCGGCGGGACTTAAGCGTTTTCCTAGTGTTTATCAGCCAAAAACTATTGTAGTAATTTTTTAATTTTAAACCAAATTTGAAATCGAAACCCAATTTAATTTTTAACTTTATCTAGACCTCTTATTACGCATCTGTGAAAGTAAAACCTCTACAAAGTTACAAACCAGACTTTTGGTGTCAGTCACCCAACATAACACAAATTTGACAAATTTAAAAAAAGTTATGATCTTACTCCATGTAACTACTGTTTTATACACACAACAAATAGGCGCAAGTCCTATATCCTCTTAAGGTGCGCGACTTCGAATCCCACTTCATCTCAAGATAATTTTTATTGTCCGCCATCTACGACTACTCATCAGAGTCCAAACCAACGATTCCTTCATAACATTAAACTTTTCTGAAACTCTCTTTCGTCATTGGGGCTATCAAAAAGAAAATATCAGCAAGTGATAATGAAAATCCTGACAATCTCGCTCATAGTTTCTGGAAGTTTCTCCGCGAGTACTGATCGGCTGGCGGCCCATTCATGAGCCGACGTCAGCCCTTGCTCGCGCATGCGCTCTCGTCGCGCGCTCGAGCCACAAAGGGTTAAGAAAACCGTAAATCCCGTCTTTATTTGATACGTCTGCACGTAAATGTGTGTTCGTTAGTTTTCCGCAGTTTGAGCGAGAATTTTGAAAGAAAATCATTCACAAGCAATGCTTCGTTTAAAATCCTCCAACCAACAACATCAGACCAACTCAAATAAAATAGTAAAGGGTTAAATTAAAAAGTTTAAAATAATTAATCGGGTTTATTAGCCGTTTTTCTGGCTCATGCAGTTGGGTCGAGGATCGAAGAGTATGATCCCAAGGGACGAGGGTTCGAATCCCACGTAAGGCACATAATATTTGTAACTAATCTTTATCCTTATCAATTATGTCAATGCATTTCCACCGCTAATATATAATATTATGGTATATATAACAATATATAGTAGTTCCAAAAATAACTTTGGATATGAACAACAATATACTGAAAATTTAAAACGAAGAAAGAAATTTTAAAAAAACTAGTTCTATAGACAAATAAATCATTTCGAGTACGAAAGATGGGCCCAACAGTTCGTCGCATGGTTCTCTATGCATATCAGGAGGCTCCTAGCGATGTTGCTATCGAGTGTAGATGACGCGGAGTATACCTGCGGCAGTATTGAACAGGCTGCCGTTACATCGCTGTGATTAGTTAATTCGTGTTTTTTTTTTAAAGATATTTATTTAATTTATACTAATGGTACAGCAGTGCATACAGTGTGTACAAAATTACCTGAGCCATTAGGCTCTTAACATTTTAACATAAAAATAAAAATATATATAACTTATTGTATAAGATATTTTAAAAAACATATGTATTTAATGAGGGAAAAAATTAAACAAAAAAAACCTCTTCGGAACTAAGTAAGACAATTCTAAAATAAAGTAATAAATACAATACGCCATTAGAGTAGAGCATAAACAATTATAGATTAAAGCAAAACATGTTTAGTACGCTTGTGTTTGTACCTTTTATATGTAAGTGAGGATAGACTGTAGTCTCCAAGGCTAGAAATTAAAATATTATGAGAATTGTCTGTACATTTTGAATAGAAGCGATCGGTGTATTGAAAGACAAGATCCTTAATGGTAGGTAAATTAAAATATGCATGTAGGTCTGATATCCATGTGTTTCTTGGGAAATTCCCTATCATTCGTAAGCATTTATTTTGTACTATTTGTAATTTTTTATAATTAGAAGTGCAAGTAGAGCTCCATACCGGACATGCGTACGTAATGATTGGCCTGATTGCCATGGTGTACAGTATAAAATTAAGGTGATCCAGGGGATATCAAACTCAATTACAGTGTTATCGTCATTGAACGAGTGAGCGTAGCGAACGTAGTGATTTCCATTCGACTTAAACGGCCCTTATTGAACGAGTGAGCGTAGCGAACGTAGTGATTTCCATTCGACTTAAACGGCCCTAATTGTTTTTCTGCGTGCGTGCGTGTGTGTGTGTGTGTGTGTGTACGTTGAAAATCAGCCGAATCGCTGAACAGATTGCGCTGAAATTTTAAACAGACATCCGGTACGAGTTTATTGAGAACTGCTAACAAAATCAGCAAGATTCATTGCGATTTAAACCTACAAGAAATGATAAACTGAAAAATAGACTTCCAATGTTTAGAAATTATTTTAACGACAATGTTTTAGATTTTGAAAAGATATTTTTTGTTTGTTTTTCGCCTGGCCGTGTAATGCCGTGCCCATGCAAGGTCTGTCGAATGTTGGACGTCAAGGTACACCCAAATTCCGCTCGTAGATTGAGTAAACCTTGCAATATTTTCACGTATTTCGTACTGGCTATGTTTACCATAGTAGGCCCTATTGCCACAGATGATGGACTACACTGCGTTATATGCATTTCAAAACAGGTTTAATTATTTTTTAAATACAATCTAGAAACTACAAAATCTTTCCCGACCAGGGGATTGAACCCACGTCTCCCACATTTCGGCTACAAGGGCGCTTTAGCCAACTAGACTAGGGAAACGCCAAAGTCGTAGTTAGACGAGTGAGCGAGTCATGTGGTGGGTACCCGGGAACATTTGCATTTAAGTTTGATAATTATATTCGTATAAATAATAGGGTATTGGTGGAAATCACTGTGCCGGAGGTTGCTGTTGTTGGCAGTCTTCAACTGAATATTCCGTGTGACTGCCGGGTCTTGCTTAATGGTAGATTGTTGGTCCGGGAGTTGTGTAAAAGTTTAGGCCATAGTTTAGGCCAAAATGCTCCACTGTTGCCTATGATAGGCTCTAGGGAGACCTAAGGTAAGGGGAAGAAAAGAAATGTTACCGAGTACTCAACACATGGCTCACTCACTCGTCTAACAACGACTTTGGCGTTTCCCTAGTAGTTTTTCTGCGTGCGTGCGTGTGTGTGTTTGTTTGTGTGTACTTTAAAATTCAGCCGAATCGCTGAACAGATTGCGCTGAAATTTTAAACGGACATCCGGTACGAGTTTATGAGAACTGCTAACAAAATCAGCAAGATTCATTGCGATTTAAACATACAAGAAATAATAAACTGAAAAATAGACTTCCAATGTTATGAAATTATTTTAACGACAATGTTTTAGATTTTGAAAAGATATTTTTTGTTTTTTATTTACCTGGCAGTGAAATGCCGTGTCCATTCAAGGTCTGTCGAATGTTTTAAGTCAAAGTACCCCCAAATTCCGCTCGTAGATTGAGTAAACCTTGCAATGTTTTCACGTATTTCGTACTGGCTATGTTTACCATAGTAGGCCCTATTGCCACAGATGATGGACTTCACTGCGTTATATGCATTTCAAAACATGTTTAATAATTTTTTAAATACAATCTCGAAATTACAAAATCTTTCCCGACCAGGGGATTGAACCCACGTCTCCCATATTTCGGCTATAAGGGCGCTTTAGCCAACTAGACCAGGGAAACGCCAAAGTCGTAGTTAGACGAGTGAGAGAGTCATGTGGTGAGTACCCGGGAACATATGCATTTAAGTTTGATAATTATATTCGTATAAATAATAGTTTTTTAAAGTTTAGTTGGCATACGGGGACGGGCGCGTCAACTGTAAGGTCATAATGCGCCTCTCTAGCCTATGATAGGCTAGGTAGGCCTAAGGTAGGGGGAAGAAAAGTAATGTAATCGGGTACAATGTTTTAGATTTTGAAAATATATTTTTTGTTTATTATTCGCCTGGCCGTGAAATGCCGTGCCCATGCAAGGTCTGTCGAATGTTGCACGTCAAGGTACCCACAAAATTCGCTCGTAGATTGAGTAAACCTTGCAATATTTTCACGTATTTCGTACTGGCTATGTTATCATAGTAGGCTCTATTGCCACAGATGATGGACTACACTGCGTTATATGCATTTCAAATCATGTTCAATTATTTTTGAAATACAATCTAGAAATTACAAAATCTTTCCCGACCAGGGAATTGAACTCACTTCTTTCACATTTCGGCTACAAGGGCGCCTTAGCCAACTAGACTATAGGGAAACGCCAAAGTCGTAGTGAGACGAGTGAGCGAGTCATGTGGTGAGTACCGGGAACATTTGCATTTAAGTTTGATAATTATATTCGTATAAATAATAGTTTTTAAAGTTTAGTTGGTATACGGGGACGGGCGCGTCAACTGTAAGGTCATAATGCGCCTCTCTAGCCTATGATAGGCTAGGTAGGCCCAAGGTAGGGGAAGAAAAGTAATGTAATCGGGTACTTTAACACATGGCTCACTCACTCGTTTAACAACGACTTTTGGCGTTTCCCTAGTATTATGTAATAATTAAATTGTACGAAGATAAATTTAACATCATTACTGATTGTTGCATTTAATTAAATTACTTTTATATTACAAAACACTAAATGCTCACATTAATGATATAATTTAAAATATATCAAGCAGATTTATACTGTCGTATTTACCAGCATTATGCAATATTAATTTTTCATTACGTCGTTCTCGTGCCGTTGTATCAAGTACAGCTACACAAAATAATATGATATAATCCTATCTCTCCATACAGATCGGATTTTATGCTAATGTAATTAATTGTTTTAAATGACATGATTTAATTATAGTCTACAGCATCGCGTCGACAAAACCAATTAATTTTCATGAGTTGAAATCAAAACTGCGTATATAAATTTTAAAATTAATACGTTTTGTTCAAAATCAGCGTAGAAAATAATATGTACAAACAACAGCTCATGTACTCGTTATAAATATTCTGGTCGACGAATGAGTAGTGGACTGAAAAAATGCATTTTTGACTTCATCATGACAACAATCTTTAAAAGACCAAACTTTGGTTCTCAATGCTACTAGAGATTTTTACTCAAGATATTACTGGTTCAATTCTCGCTGCTAGAAAATATAAACAAATATAATAATAACGCCATAATATGTACCTATATGTAGTTTCATGGCTCGAGATGGGTAAATGTATGCAAGTAAAATGTTATAATCGCTCCTCAGTACACTATAAAACACAAGTTAAAACGACACTGTCCTAATTTAAATCCGAATTATTATGGAGAAGATTTCTTGTTTAAAAATATTATTTATATATGCTATGTTCTTTACTTATTTTAAGTTATGTCAGATTTGAAAAATAACAAATACTTGCGAGTCGGGAGTAAAAGTAATATTTCAAATCAAAATAAAACTTGTCTATTCGAGCGAAAGTGAGAAAATAAAAGCGTTCTCGTTAAAATAAAGGGTCTCAAATAAGAAATCCTGGACGTCATGTGATTAGAAAACGATATTATTGTTGTTTGTCTGTCAATAACGTTACCGTGAGAACGGACGCTTGAAAACTGCGGTCCTCGGAGGTTGCAAACGTTTAGTATTCTGCCCGAGCCTGGTTTTAAGAAACTACCCATTCTCTTAAACCCCGGGGCTCGCGCAATGTAGCTCGCTCATAAACTTGAAATGGTATAAATCACGTCTGTAACTTACGGTCTCCATTCTAGGACCACGAGGAAGGTTTAGTCGCACGTCCGGCATGGGTCACTTGCGTGCGCTGGTTGTTAAACTAAGGGGGTAACAATGCAGCCCCGGGTAAGTGGTGGATTCGACGTTTGTCAGATGAAGGTGGAGACATTTGGTGTAGAAACTGTAAAATTTACGTCCGTAGTAAGACGAATCATGTTCGTGAGTGTAAGACATTTCGTGATATTCGAGACGATGTGAAAATAATCGGAAATAAAATAATAAGTATTATAAAAAACCACTCAACTGAGCTTTAACCTGGGTAACTTACTTTTATTCGCGATATTTCAGAGACTCCGTCTGCTTCCTCAAAAATCGTCCATGCCCAAATAAAATGTATCGAAGTAGCCAAAATAGGAAGCGCATATACTTAATCAACAGATTGTTGAAGAAAAACACTCATCAAATCTTATATCAAGCATTGACATTTCATGGTGGAGGTGCCGAGTGTGTAAAAAGACTTAAAGGAAATAACCCCTTCCTCCTGAACACAAGGGTCGCCAAAAACATTCTGCATCATCCTTGTTGAAGGGCAATGCCAACCAAAAACACGTGTCAATCGGGTGCCATGTTAGTTTTGCTCAGATATTCTGTTAAACAGTATTTTAGATGTCGCAACTGGGAATAAATCCCCGCAAACGCTGCGCGGCTGTATGTATGCATAACTAATAACCGCTGAGTGCTTCAGACCGAGCAGCAATGATATCCATATATTTAATCCACTATATTACGGCTTCGTCCCGCGTCCATCCAGCGTTGATGGGATTGCGTCATATTTATGAGAAGCCAGCCATTAATGTCTTAACTGAATTTCAACAAATTAATTAAAAGCTTTTTGTAAATGTAAACCTCATTTCGGTCAGAGCTAATGGACTGCAGTACGTAGCACGTGTATTAAATATTGCAATATATATATGCTAGTACTTTAGACAGAAAATACAAAAGTGACTACACCGGGGATCGAACCCTGGACCTTAGCTGTCTGGGCTATGCTCTTACCAACTGAGCTATGCGGCCACCAATTTAAAACTGTCTAATTTATGGTGTGTTTTGTGCGAAAATAATTAGACAGTACACGGTCAACAGTTGTGAGAGAAAAGAACTATAGAATCACGAAAATACAAAATATTAATATCGATGAATAAAAAAAATATTGTAACTATTCAATGGCTGGATTGTTTGATATCATTTATCGAATCTATAATTGAATATTGCGAAACAAACATAAATAACGTGAAAATATAATAATGTTTTTAAAACCAATAAAGCTGCTTTTACTCAGCTTCAATAAAGATGTGATTTTGTTTTTTTATCTCGCAGAAAAGTCTTGCGAGCTTAAAAGGGTATAGGGATTATACGTAGAACTTCTCAAAGTAACAAAGAAAAGTGACGCATAAAAATCGAGTACACAAATCTAATGTTCGATCTAGTAATACATCATAAATCATTGTCGTTATAAAGTTAAAGAGAACGCGCTCCCCTAAGATTAGTCTGAGCGGTTGAGATCGGAGCTGTGGTAGGCTTGGAGCATATCGATCTCGAGGAATCTTCACTGCTAATCTCTTTCATAGAGTCTCACGCACCTGGTGAAAGTTACACAGCACAAAGAACGTTGTGCTCTTGCCATATCGGAATATCTTCCTATAACGATCTCCCACTAGACGTTTACAAGGGGGAAGTATATAAACGAAATTACTAAATGCGCATTTGGTGATGAAATGCTCTAACGACAATATCCTGTAGGTATGGGGTATAGTCACTCAAACCACACACTTTGTATCGTGGGTAGTCACTCATCACTGCACACAACTACATAAACATTAATAATTGAGAGTAAATGTTTCAGACAATTAATTTAGTTTTGCACCACCGACTAACATAAAAACGATATAAACTCAAAAACATTGCACAAAATAAAATGCCTTGTTTTGCAGACGAATTGTCAAGAAACAAGTAATTCGTAGTTCAGTTCCGTCATTAATACTATAGTTATTCATTATCAACTATACGTAATTAAACTTTTATCCTGATTATGTTGGATTTAGTTAAAACGGTTCACGAATATACCATGTCAATACTTTCTCATGGAGTATAACGATTAAATTATATAAATGATGTTTGACATCGAATTGTATCAGAAATGGTAATTTTAACTTATGCCAATTTGCCCTTTTTGTCATTAACAAACTAGAAATAATCGTATAATTTCTAAGAATTAAGTGAAAAGACTATTTTTTTCTAAAACAAAGCTAAAAAAAAGGGCATCATTCGCTATAATACAACCTACGCAACGGGATATCAAAGAACAACTACAAGGAATGACACATGATCAGATGCCTTCACAGGCAAAACCCTCCTCTTCTAGTGTTTATTCTCTCGTTCCGAGCAAGTCTGTGAAGAAGCGATCGACTTTCCGAGAAACAAACACAAAACATCTTGACAATGTCTCTCACAGTTTATACAACAGTGTGGGAGGTGGCGAATACAACAGAATAACAAAGCAATTTTCTAGATAATGTCCGCGGATATAATATGGTGTATATATGACATACTCGGAAACTCCAAAGAATTCATTATGTCACATTATATCCGAGAAAATCTACGTAAAAACATATAATATGGTACACAAGAGAAGACGACTTAAGTAATAATCGTGGGTAGTTTCGTACACGTGTCGATCCGAATTGAATTTCGCTACCTACATCGGTACTCAGGGAAACGTTATCTGAAGTCTGAATGCATTTTTATTTATTATAGTTACCCAGAAGAGCATTAGTATTGTAATTTATTGGATGAGCGTAGCGAGCGAAGCGAAAATTCCATTTCACTACACTGAAGAAAAAATCCAGAATGTTTTTTTTTCTTCTTTTTTCTGTTTGTATTTTTGTGTGTTTGTCCACACAATTCCGGCTAAACCGATACTCCAATTGCGATGAAATTTTCTGAAGGCCTTCGAAATCTCAGAACTTAGAACTGCCACGTTTTTGAGCGCAATCGAAAAATTATTTTTCGTGAAAATCGCAATTTTACGATTTTTTAAAAATCTTAGACTTATAACACCTACATGCTTTATCCGATTGTAATGATTTTTTCACAGAACCTGTTGTGGGAGTTGGCAAATGCAACAGAATAACAAAGCAATTTTAAAGAGAATGTCCGCGGATATAATATGGTAATGGTACACAAGAGAAGTCCATCAGAATTCGAATCTCACTACCTATATCGGTACTCAGGGATACGTTTTCTGAAATCCGAATGCATTTTTGTTTAATAAAGTTACCGTATTGTAATTTATTTACAATCTACTAGCAGCGTACAAATACAATACCACGGTGAAATAAGAAATAATTTTATAATTTGAAATGCAATTATTCACCTGGGATGTTATTGTGTAAGGTGTGTGTATGCACACACAAGTTCTGTTTTATTATCTACTTAAATATAATGACAGTTGTTGCTGGAGCGTAAAGCGCGAAACTCTGATTCGGGAGGTCGAAGTTGGATTCCCGCCACCAGCAATCATGACAATAATTGTCATGAAAAAAATCTATACTTTTCTCCAGTCGTTAATGCGAATCTCTTAAAAAACCTTTTGACATTCCCTTTGCAACTATTCTTGTTATGAAATACCTAGTTAGACATGCAGGGCAAGGGCATGCAATTCTCCCTGAATAGGTTTTCCATGAGAAAATTGAAAATCTACTTAAATACATTTTTGAGTACATCTCTTCGTTTCCGCTTCGCTAAGAACTTTGTAAGGTTTTCAAAACTTAACGACGCTGTTGCTGTGAGTCCCCTAGCAGAAGGGATTTGTCTCCAGCTTACGACAGCCCCGGTAATGGCCGTTAGCCCGCCGGTTTCTCGAGTCTTTAAGAGTTTTACGCTTCAGAGTGGATCAATGCTGGGATGTTTTCATTATTCAGTCTAACTTCCGCAGCAGTTTACAAACAAGGTTGTTATTGCCCTTACTACAGCTCAGATCTTGACAAGAGTGAACGTATCTTTTCGAAGTTGTTCTTTCGCAAGTTATCACAGCTGGGTCGATGATGCGAGTGGCTGATATACATAATTCATGCGTCAGAAGTAAAACACACTACAACGCGCGATATGTCACGATCACCGAGCAATTATTCGCAGAGATGCGTAAAAATAGAGTTTTGTGTATAGATGCTACGAAGTGATAAGGTTGGTCCAGGCCTTTAATTTAGTATAGAATTTATAACTTGTGAAAATTTTTAGTTGAGATGATATTAATATCTATGAAATCATTTTAAAATTAAAAATATGAGAATGCGTCATGATCTAGTTTTTGAAGGTAGACAGAAAACAAAATGCTACAAAATTACAGTTTAAAATATGCTATGCACACGAATCTCTAATTATTGGTAAAACACAATTATATAAGCAATTTTTCGGAAGCTACTTAATAAACAGATTGTTTAAAACCATACAAAATAAAATTCCTGCGACATTGACATAATTTTGGTGTAGGTGCAGGGTTGAAAGACTTGTCCCTTGTGGACGGTGATAGCCACGTCCTCTAAACGCACGGCTTTCCAAAAACATTCTGTACCAATGTTAAATAGCAATGGTAATTAGTAACCAAAAAACTCATGTCAAACAGATGTCATTGTTTAACTCGTGAGACGTTACATGCACAGACGGACGAACAGAAAAGTGATGCATATATTATATGAGAGGTTCATTGTGTATTATCTAACTCCCAATTTTGACCAATATCTGAAAGATTTAATTTAATCTGAAGATAATGTCGGTAAATTCTTCTATTACAAGTACTTATATGTACTTCCTAGTACTGCATAAACCCGGCACCTCCACCAACATGTCATACTCATAACACATCTAATAAGGAGGTTAATGGCAACTTAATAAGATTATTTTGCCATCGTTCTGTTGATCAGTCAAGATGTTTCTTACTTTTTAGGGAGATCTGAAGCACAGTATGTACTCTATTATCTGTTCTGAAGCATTGCATAATTCTAAAACATAATAAATATAGGCTTGTATTCCATTAATTAATCATAAAATAGTTATTTTCTTTCTAGTGTTATAAATAATGAATTACACAATTTGAGATTATTTTCAGCTCAAAAATTGTGTCATCGTACTTTAACATGTAAACATTTCTGAAGAGATTTGAATTTGAACATTGATGTAACTAGGAGTCATAATGTAATTTCATCATAAAGACTGGAATAATAATAATACTAACAACGGTGAATTTCATTACGTCTAAGCAAGAAATTCATTAAGTCCTCGCTTACCGTTGATGACAGATTTATGGTGGGGCTGCTTCGTCGCGGCGGTTTGTATTATTAAGTTGGCAACGTTTCAACGTTCTTATTAATTTTTAGTCAGGGTGGTTATCATTTATGAAATGAATTCATTTTATGGTTGTGTTCTCCTTACCTTCCAGACCGTAATAATATAATTATGCTAGGGTTGATTACCATTGAATAGGATCTGTTGGTTATACAAATAAACAGGTATTATACGAAAAAATGAAAAATAAATTGCTAAAATAAAATAAATAACAAATTTCACTATTAATTCACAGCATTTTGGCATTTTTGGGAGTGGGAATTCAAAAACTAGATCTGCCATTTATTCTCATCACAAAAACCTACCCTGAAGCCTATAAGGCCAGCAAGATCTTTTCAAGATCCCAGTTCTAACATTTCCAAAAATATCGTGGAGGAGGAGGGTATATACTACTACAATTATTTTTCACAGACAATTCACCTTAGTTATACGTACTCAAAACAAAAACTGAATTTTCACCAAATATAGGTATACCTGCATCTCGTTATACATTCATTTTCAATAAGTAATAAATTTCTCTTTGTCGCCGGTGTTTAACTGGCAACATGGCCATAACAAGAAGACTTCGAATGCTAATAAAACAAATAAATATCATATTTTTTTTATTATCACCAACCTGTCGATTAATATAAACTTTGGCTCTCATTAACGACTGAAGGAAATCTTAGAAAAAACTTTCAGTCAGGGTTGCCGGTGATATGAATCGAATCCGAGGCCTCCCGAATCAGAGTCATGCACGTCCGTTACGTTTGAGCTACATCTGTCTTTCTCCCTCTCGTCGCATCAATATTGGGAAGTAAAACTGAAATGGTCTCTCCTCCTATAGAATGCTCAGCACAGCACATTTCATCACCACCGTCAGCAATGCTTGGAAGGAAAGTTTCGACCTAACCCTGGCTCTTCCTCGGCCAATACACATGGACACTGTGCAAATATCGATTTCCGTCTACCCCCCCCCCCCCCCCTCCCCCCCCCCGCTGGTGGTGGTTATGACCTACGCCACCCCCAACGCCAAATCAGCCCAAAGCTTTTTGCCCCCATGCACGAGGTCTCTCAATTCAGCAATCCCCCCGACCGATTTCCGGGCGACAATAATCAGACTTTTAGTGCCGAAGTTGCAGCCTGGGTAGTAAACACTCCGGCTGGTGTGCCCATGGGCTAGTATTGAATACTGATTATTAATCGGAGTTAAAATAAAATAATATATAATCTGATTTTTTTATCTCATCGCCAAACTCAATATGTACTGGTGTTATATACATGCAGGAATAAAATGAATTGAAATACACTAGATTGAATAGATTTTTTTTGGACTTGGGAACAAAATATTTTTCTCGCAAGATTAGAACTCAGAACGCAGGAATCAATGACCTCCGATTGACATGCGTATTTTCTTCGTATTGCCCTTCAACGAAGATGTTACAGAATGGTTTACGTCACCCTGGAGGTCAGGGCGAAGGGGCTGTCCTCAAACAAAAAGGGAAAATGTTCTAACCCGGCACCTCCACCAAAAGCCTAATATTTTTATTGTATCATTCTTTGGCAATATTTTTATTAATTTACTTGTAACTATAGATCGCGTTTGTAAAATCGAAAAACACGTTTAAGTGCTATTTTATAATAAGTAATTATTCTTCGATTGGACTTTAAAAAAGTGGTCGGTCTAATTCAAGGATTTCGATGGTGTTTAGTTAGGCCGGCATAAACACGCAAAGAAAGCAGAACAAAAAAATATCCCAAATTGTTTTCAACGTCTAGCCAATTTTCATGTCTTCGATACGCTCATACAAAAGGGATAAAATTTATTTTAAAAACCGTTCACTATCGACTATTTTTGGACTCAGTCGCACATTCTACTGAAAATTTTCAATCAGGATGCCGAGTTAGGAGAATCGAAAAGGAAACGTCTGAAATACTGAAATAGTTTAGTATTCTAGCAATAACCCATATCAGTTTAGTGAAGTCCATAGAGTAAAAGAACAATGTGTCGTGTGAGGGCGTAAAGGTAGGTGGCAGACGTGTGCGTGTGTCTCTTTTGTGTGGGCGTTCCCTCTCAATTACTCCATTATGTCGCTGCTGTAGATACAATTTACTTTCCATTAGTTATTGATCAAGTTCCGAGCAAAGTGAAAAGAATTTCAGTTTTATTGTGTTCCCGTCCCTGGAAACGAAAGCGCCTCGCCCACCTTGTGGCTGACTAGACAATATCAAGTCAACGCAGCATTGGCTGGTGAAGACATGGCTGGGGGTCACAAGACTGACGACCGATACTAAAATCTTATTTAATTTGATGGATTATTTATAATAAAATGATACCACTTGGTAAGTTTAAATTCATGTTATGTTTTACTGTTTGGTTGCTCACTTCTTTATAAAAAAGACATACAAGATTTCACGAAAAAAATATATATAACTACAGGTTTCTCCTAATATGGTACCTAACTTGTAAAATAATGGCGACAAATAGGTACTACATGTTTTTTTTTAAATATTGTAAGAGTTGAAAACACTACTACAATTTAATTGCAGTTATCTGATGAACCATTTATGGCATTATTAATAAACAAACAAAGATTTTCAATTGCAAAAAAACGGAAATTGTTACCGCCACAACAACAGTTGCGAACTTTTTATCAGCGCGGGAGTTTTGAAACAATGTTTTACGTTTGGGTTTTTATTTCTATCATGATTGCATTGTTTTGCGAGCAGTGTTTGCTTAATGGAGATAATACGTTGATAACATTGTAATAATAAAGCTTTCATACTTGACTATATACGGTCTATATTCAGGGCGCAGACGTCGCGTCCATTCCCATTGAGTGCGTTATCAGCTAAATCATTACATCGACATGGTACATTCACTCCAGGCTCTACGGGACATAACGCTTTATGCCTATCATGGGGGACGCGTTCACCATTGAGTATAGAACGTTAGCATCACACTATCACGAGACATTTGGTAGCCTATACCTGAATAAATAAATTACATCTTTCCTCGGCATTAATGAAAAAAATAGTGGAAACGGCGTAGGAGGTAAGACGTTGGCTAATTAAGATTCGGGACGACTTGCAACGCTCTTCCTCTTTCGGCGTCGTCAAATTTAGAATCAATTAAGATTCTATAATCAATAGTGAATGCGTTTGAACACTTTATTCTTTTTGTAGAGATAAAAGATTGACCGTTCTTTTGTTAGTCTGCAAATGACATTCTATACGGAAATTACGAGCACTTAATTTTTTTATCTAAGTATCAATTTTTGTTTTGGGTTAACATATTTATTTCAAATGATTATATTATTACAATCCAAGGTAACTGACTGTCTCTGTGAATGCTTATGCTTATGTCGAGTGCATTAAGCAATTATTTTGCTCATGCTATTCGTCCAATACCGAGTTTGTAGGTATATAATTGTGGAGAAAACTCTTTTGCCAGTTGGACTGGTTGACTGGTGGTGAAGAAAATGGTATGCAGCCACAGCTGCGAGTCACACCATGAGTGTGAGATTGTGAACTGTCATCAATGAATGTGCATCTCATCGGTTGTACCGAATGTCATTAGTAAAATAACGATCAGGTTTTACCCCCTCAATAAGAACAACGTGTTCAACTCTGAGTCAAATGTGACGTCATCTGCAACTCTCTTATTATTCGTGGATTTCTTCTCGATCTCTCTCCCTCTGTATCCGGCCTGTGTGCCTGTGTGTGTGTATGTAACTGTACACTGAGAATAAACGAGCCAAGTTTGTTGAGAAATCAGCTTACATACTTTAAAAGTTCGCATTGTACGGATTATTTACCGTATTGTATATTCCCCAACTTGACGCAATACTCCGTCTCAACGACAAACAAGAACTGAAACTAAATGCATCATTATTTTTATTTATTACTTAGCTATTAATTTACGTATTACTACTAAGTATACAGATTCTAGTTTAGTGTATTTATATTTCTATACTAAGCCTTAAAATAATGCTGTGTTATTGATTCTTATTAAAGGTTTTGTTTTCGTAAAACAAGTCTAACGCCATTTGTAATATGTATGGTCGACAATAAAGATTTTAAAAAAATGTCCTTTGCATTTGCATTAGCATTAGCATTAGAATACCTTTGGTGGAGGTGCCGGGTTGAAAAAACGGCCTCGCCCCTTAATCACAAGGGTCACCAAAATTTGTATTCTTTTCAAGTCGATGGTCAATATCAATTGTCAACGAATAAAAACAAATGTCAACCGTTGGTCATGTTCGGTTTTTATCGTGAGAAAGCACAGATGGTCAAGGCGCTTCGCTCATTAATATATTCTTAATGTTCTCCAACGACGCGTCCGGATTAACTACTTACAAGGATTCTCTAGTATTATGTATTATCGCCGACTTGCCAGCTCTGTCATGGCAAGCCTAGGTGGACGTCCAAGTAAGCTCGATGTTGTGTGTTGATCGCATGCACGTCGCTTTAAGCTCACAAGGATTAGTCTACGCTTGGTCTGACAGTGTAATAGTCTGTATTCAAAGGTGGATGCTCACAGAGAGCTCACGCTCCGTCACCTCACGGCTATCGATATAATTATCTGCGCTCGAGCTATAAGGGTGAGTCCCGATTTAGCCAGGACATACTTGAGGGTTTTCATGAGTTGATTGATTTGTATTGATTGATTTGTATTGCTTAAATTCTCATATTAATGCACTTAAAGCTATTCGAGACGATGAGTGGTGATAGATGAGGATGAAGGGTGAATAGAAGGGAGGAGGAGGGGATACCCGGTACCGGCACGTAGACTACTCCTTTCGAAAAGTATCAAGGGGACCAATGGCTTTACGTCCCATCCGAAAGGACGGTGTAACCTTGACAGTCATATAGGTTCCTCAACTAACCCGGACTGCCAAGCAGACGTCGGGGAGAACGAAGCCATTACACTAGCTCTCGAACCCTCCATCTGATCTAACCAGCGGTATACGTGAGTTTCAGGGCAGAGCGTTCACCCACTCTCCCCGCGGCCGCGGCTAAAGCTAGGACGAATTTCAATCATGTTTTGAAATCTTCTCAAACTTAAGAATTGAATTTAAAATATCGTGAAGCTTGTGAAACATACCTATGATTATTTGTTTGTACTGATAGTTTTGTTAGTGGAGAATCTATAAGTAATAAATTGTTATAAATAAAGTGTTAGGACATATTACAAAACTGCTACCATTAAGTTAATAATGTAGTTATAGAGACCCTTTTCCTACTGGACCGTCCTGGCGTGGGGTTCGATTAGCTACTCAAGGGAGACCATTTTTCTGTCCGTCCGTCCGTCCGCCTGTGACTCTGTGAGTGTGTCACGCCTCACGATAAAATCCGAACACGACGTCCTATGGACATCCGTTTTCGTTGTCCTTCATCAAGGACGATACAGAATGTTTTTGGAGAACCTGAGGGTAAAGTGGGGGGGGGGGTTAACCCCCGCTGAAAGTTTGGAAAATCATGACCCGGCACCTCCACCAAAAAATCAACTCACGGCGATTTATTTTGTTTGTGTATTCTTCTTTGGCACTCTGTTCATTAAGTAGCTTCGCTCCCTCTTTTTGGTACTCCTGTACCGGTGTTTCTCCTCAATAGTTCTGTACTTCTATAGGACAAATGTGAGGTGCTTGAAGCACACTCACTCTTCGCCTTCAAAGTTTAGACTGTGCACTACTGATGGAGTCGTTATATTCACCAGCAAAGAGAGCGGTCGCGTTTATATCGTAACAAACAGTCTGTATGGTGAAGAGTTACGACGTCCGATGTAGACGAGAGTTCGTGTGAGTGCTTTGAGAAAATAAAAGAGTCAATGACTTTGTGAGTGCTTTGAACAATGAAAACGCTCGCTTTCTCATCTCACTGGAAATACGCGATTAAAATCGAACTTCATAAAGTAGACGATGAAATGAGACAGACCTTTAACTTTGTGCAAACGTTACATTCGAACTGCAAAGAGCAAATAGCAACGACTAACATTTCCAAAAACACCAACCTCATTGGAATGTATATAAATGCACTAGCTAACACTAGAAGAAGCCGATACTGCATTAGTGCAAAAAAATCATAGTAAACCATACACCAAGCAATTATTTAAAAAAAAATACGGTTGGGAAGTATTGTCGAAGGAGACAAAAATTAAATTTCCTCGGGCATTCAAATCGTATCGTGTAGATGCCGGTTTGATAGATTTGCCCCCTTTCTTGGATGTTCCTAGCCCAAGACACGTGAGACGTGACTCGCGTATAAAGACGGACAAACGGACAGAAACGGGAATGGGGAAAAGATGAACTTTGTATCAATTATGCAGTCTTGGGCACGTTTCCCCCAAAAAAGGAACTTTGAAAAGTTAAGTACTTCTGCCTAAAAGGAACTGAGACGTTCCTCGTTCCTTTTCAATAAAAAAAGGAACTGAAACGTTCTCGTTCCTCAAAAGGAACTTATAGTTCCTTTCACGTTCCTTATACCATCATTGATTATAAAACAATAATAAATTTGAAATGAGTTATTATCATATACTCTTATTTATTAAAAGAGTCCCGGCTATCTGTCGAGGGTGGCACATTTTTAAAACAAGATGTCACATTCATATTTTCATACAGCAGTTTACGGATTCAGCTAGGCCTACTGGAATTCGAAGGGATTACGAGGAGAAAGGAACTTATAAAGGAACGTTAAATTCGTTTCCAAGTTCCCACGAAATGTACTTTGACGTTACATATCCTGATCAAAGAAAGGACTCGTTCCCACAAAAGTTCTGAAAAAGGAAACGCGTTCCGGGAAAGCGTTACTAGAACCGTTCCTCACTCAAGACTGAATTATGCGAATAACCATCGTAATGACTAATGATTATCTCGTTGTCATAATATAAGAAATCAAAGTGAACTGTAAATTGCAAACAAAGTATGATAGTTGATAAGATAAGAACATTAAAAATTACACAGCTAAACAGAACAATACATGGTTATAAAAAACACACTCACCCACTGCGTTAGGTGAGTGCGTTTCAACCGTAATAATAATAACAATGACTTTTTTAATATATATTTTTTTTAAATATAATGCTAGTAATATTATACTTGAAACTACGATAACAAGTGTCCCGCAACTACTATCGAAGGTACGTCGTGTACAAAGACAGCTGATGTGATTCTCCCGCATGGAAAGCAGAAGGCCGGATCGGATGTCACCAGAGTTGACGGGTGTCAGCTAGCGCGGCTTGACTCGGCTGACAGAGGCTCAACACGTCAAGAGTGACAGACGGATCCCGCACAATAAGAGAGCCTCCAAGAAATATCATACACATCAATTGGAATCCTTACCGCTTTTGATTGTATTCTTTATTATTAGCGAGCAAAGTTACCCTTTATGAATCCCTTTCCTGTCTGTACGTCTGTGCGATGTGTTCAAGTCCCACATAAAAACCGAACATGTTCACCGATTGACGTGCGTTTTTTTGTTGATATTGCCCATGAACATATTTTTAGTGACCCTAGGTCAGGGATTGGAACTAGATTTTTTTATAGGGGGCATTTCTGTCAAGTGTCAACTTACGCTGGATACAGGTCTGAATCGGCTAGGTCGGGTTAGCCGGTCACGGGCAAGGACATGTTGTTTTAGAAATAGATAGGTACTACTTACGGCTGTCTAGACTTCGAGTTAGTGAGATTGTGTATCGACGACTGCGCACTCGCGGTAGTCGTTGTCGTCGTCGTCGTTGTTACTGTCGTCGTTGTTTGTTCCCTTGGGCAAATGTGTAACACGATCGAGAGTGGTTACTAACAACTAGGTGTATGTTACGGTGAATATACAGCAGTTTACTCCTAGGCTTACAACAAGCGCAACACTAAACGACCTTCATCTTCCCAAGTTGACATCAAATAATCGCAGGTACGAAAATAAAACAAGTTTATCAAACACGAGTAACGAAAACAGGTTGTGTAAAACAACTCTTTAGTTAAAAAACGTTTCGTATGATCGCTGAAGGGAACTCGAGTAAAGGAATCAACTTTAGAAAAACTTTGTCAGGATTTCCGGTGCTGGGAATCGAACCTGAGATCTCCAGTATCAGAGTCTCGCTCGTTACCCATCAGCCACCTCTGTCGGAAGCAGGTACCTCGGTTTCTCAATGGTAGTCGCATCGCAAGGACCGAAGTCAGTCTCTTGCTGCCAGAGCTCGCAACACTCGGCCATCTTGTATAAAATGCACGTTCATTACGGGAAGTTGGATATATATGATAAAAGGATAAATAATTGTATTTAAATTCTACCAATATCATGTACTGATTTTAGAGGGACATTAAATTTAAAGCCGACCACGCCAACTCTGTAGGTGCCGACACCATCGACGAGCTTATATAAGGCTGATTGCTGAACGTCTCAAAGAATAATTGGAGCGATCGAAGCCGACATATTATGAAAAGAGGGTCGCTGATAGAGTAAGTGAACTCGTTGTAGGGATTCCCTCATTAGGGTAAGGAGGGTACATACAAGTTTTAACCGGTATGAACCTCTTCAATTGACTTACTTGGTATTGGGGTGAACTGATAGTAACGGGGGCCAACAACTAGTTTTATTTTAGGAACAACTGAATTATACGAAAACCAATTTATTATGCTGGACTTGACTACCAGCTTTTCAGTTAATAATCACCCTTTACTTTTTCCTGATTTGAGTTATGCGTAACCGAGGGTGAAACTAAAAGAAAAAACATTATTGTGCAGCCTCATAGTATATAGAGACAATGCTGTTTTATTATAGGCATCCTTTCAAAATTAGTTTTATAACTGAATATGGTAGACTTTAAATAAATAAATAAATAAATAAATAAATAAACAAACAAACAAACACAACAAAAATAAATAATAATAAATAAATTCGTAATTAGAGTCTACTTACTCAGTCATTTTTCTGATTTTCAGTGGGAGACATTAAATCAAAACGACCAAGCCAACCCTGTAGGCCCCGACGCAATAAAATAATAAAGTGAGGACTTCGAACCGTCACCCATCACGTTCGCTCGTATTAGTTTAGCGTCTTGCAATTTAAGAAACGTGCCCGCTAAATCATGCCATATGGTAATTATTAATGTCCGCGCACACCTCCTGGACACCGAGGGTGAATGTCGCGTGCATCGTGCTATGTAGGGGTGACACGCTACTGACATTCACTCACAACACAAACCGTCGTGTCAGGCTAAAAACTGGGCGAGGCCAGGGAAAGTTTCATTCACGCGCGCGAGGTGACGCGGGAAACTCTCCACGCGAGCCCGGGAAACTTGTTGGCACTGTACCTGTCTGTAGGTCTAGTGCAAAGTCGAGAAATTCACACTTTGGTAATTATTGATTCGAATTTATTCAGTATAATTTAATTTATGTTTTAAATAGGAATCAGTTTTATAACATTGAATTTGTGTTAATACGGTCCGAAGTTTAAAATATTGATTGAAATCAATAACATCAACGTCTCTCAAACGTATGTTACGCATTCATAGAAAACGAACGTTGTACGTTTAGACATCTCGCAGCTCGAAATCAAAAAAAGAAAAGTATGATTTAAAGTATGAAACAACCAAATGAAGAGAGATCATGTTTTAAGAGCAAGGGTTTAATTTTTAGTGTATATTTGAAATCGATGTGAATTCGAATTAATTTAAATGACTGTACAACATGACATACCACAGATATTTTGTCAGTACATATACCTTTGAACATTGCATCACTTTCAAACACTTTTAAAATTGTTTTTCCCAGAAAGCATGATTCATTAGACATTAATCACCGTAACGAATCTCTACATTATTGCGCTATTTGAAAAATGTTTGGATTTGTTTGATAAATTATGAGGCAACAGCAACATTCCTTTACGGATAGCCACTTAACGAATGTGTCACTCCTATAAGACACATATTTCTCGATATTCATGTACATTTTCATATATTATTACACTTTCCTGCTATTCAAACGTTTCCCAACAATTTCTTTAATAAACATACAAATCTCCTAGGGCGCTACAAAGTGATAAATGTACATTTCACTGTTCACACAAGTGCAACCCCCAAATACCGACTGAGTGTTAATCTATGTGTCGGTTAAACGTTAAAGCCTCCGGCCTACCCTAAACCACTTAACACCCAAGCACACTTACAAGTTAAACCACAAGTTAGCGCGGCGGCCCCAGGGGCCTGAGTGGCGGTCTAGCTAAGTCAAGCCGTCTAGATTGTGCCCGAGGGGGTTCGAACCCACAGTATGTGTGTGTGTATACTCACCGAACTGCACGGAGACCAGACACACAGGCAGACGAGTGAAGTGAACGTCACGTCACCACCAGCTGAATAGACTTGTCAGACGAGAACGGAATGCTCGCTACGGAGCGCGGCGGAGAGCGTCGCGACGGCGCAGGACTAACCACTCCTCACTCGGCGACGCTTCACGTCCAGAACGTGAACTAGAGTGCATGTAGCGAGTGCGCGAGCTACGTTGTTATTATACCGAGGAGAGGTGGATAGATCGAGGTAATCAATTGCGTATTTCTTAATGACTTATTGAGGCGCTCATTCTAAGGGGAGGGGGGGGGGGGGGCTTTATACTCCTCATTTCTGTACAGGGTGAACGAGGGAATTTGGGCTTAACGTCTCATATTTATACGAACTAACGCTAAACAAGACGACTCTGCACAAAGGACACGCTGTATGAGTCGAGTGCAGAACTTTCGTACTTTTCAAATGTCGATCCACGAAACGAAAATCAACACATTTATTCTGTATCAACCCTCCGCCTATAGATGACTTAGTTCTTATTTTTCGTACATATATCAATGTTTTTCGTAAATTATATTATTTTTTCTACGTGTCTCAAATTTCAACTTAAAAATGTTTATTTGTGATCGATTTACATAATATTATACATGTGACCTAACGGGACAAAAATAAATTTAAAATAAATCGTGTACGAAGATAGCATTGACGAGTACACAGAAAAATAATCTTGATAAATTGAAAAATGTAGATGTTTATTCTGAAGTACGAACGCACATTTTCGGCTGGCATTTTCGTTCTCATTTGATGTTATTTCAAACTTCTTGTAGGAGTTATCTTCAATCGCATCATTATTATCGGTGACGGGGATCGAACCGACGATACGCGACGAGACCGTCTCGTCCCAGCCAGCCAATCAGAGACACCGAGCGCGCACTCAAGAGCTTCGTCATTAGAGACGACCGCTGTGACGTCACTGATCGAGTAATCCGATCAGTAAACATTTGATCTGAGAGGCGAGGGGTTTAAGTAAGCGGATTAGCTGTCCAGAGAAGAGAGAGAGGATGCGCTTGTCCGGTTGGATCTTGTAACACCGCCATCTTTGATTCTATATATCTACACACGCATAGACGGACGGAGAAGTGATGCATATGGGAGCTCTGTTTCCTAAACCTCTAATTTTATTTTCGTTGTCGTTTTGAAAAAAACATCAATACTACAGAAAGTAACCATCCATGCTATACTCTCGATGACATGTAAATCACATGTTCCATAGGCCTAAGTATTCAAAGTTAAATTTAAAAACATGGGCCGTAATCTAAAATAAATGAATGTAAAATAGGTAAAATCTCATATTTTACAATTATCAAATGAGCAAAAAGTGTTTTATAAACGTAAATGGAAGGGGAACTAAGAAGGAATCAAGGAAGTGTTCATGACCTAAAAAATAAGGTGACGTCAGCTTTCTACAATATTTGAAAACTATAATTAATTATACATTCTTTGAAGAATTGGATTCCACGTGACATATTTATTCATATTTTATTTTTTAAACGTATAAATCATCCACTAACATTTGTTTTGCAGATCCACTTAACCATTAACAAACGGCATTTGTGCTCATAAGCTCGAAAATTATTAATTACAACAGCTATGGCAGACATAATGCTAATACAAAACTTTATTAATTTTTATGTTTAATGTTACATTAGAAGTCCTGGGGGCGTGACAGTATAATATAATATGCATACACCACAAGACCCACTTCCTGCCCCATTTGTGAACGAACTGTATGTGACATGACATTTGAATAATATTACAATTCTGACCCGGCGCCTCCACCAAAAACGTATAATTAATTAATTATATATTTGTCATGAAGTTGTAATTTTATTATGCTTGATAGTAGTACTAAATTGTGCTATTAAATACTTATATTTCAATATATTCTAAACTTTTAAATGATACCAAAAACATGAGAAATTTATGCTCACTTCGAAAATTTTTGAACACAATAAACTGATAAATTTTAATTGGTTAATTAATAGTTAAATGCTAACAACCCCATGTAAAATGGCAGCAATACTGTATTCTAGAACGTATTAACAAATCAAACTCGGACCCGGCGCCTCCACCAAAGACGTGATTCACCAGCACCACTAAAGAAACCAATAGTAATAGTTCGATGAACCACTAGTGATATTTGGTGATTTCACTTCGTATGAAGTCCATTCACTCTCGTGACAGCACGGCGCTGTAGCTACACCACAACAAATAGGCCCGTATTTAGAGTCGTCCTCTACGTAACAGGGTCCCCTTGTTGCTAAAATACTTAGTAATTCTACGAGAAATAACATGCATAGCAACAAGTGGGAAAAGGGGGAAAAGGAGTAGGCTACGTGCCGGTACCGGGTTTCCCCTCCTCCCTTCTGTTCATACTTCATCCTCATCTATCACCACTCATCGTCTCGATTAGCCAAAGTGCATAAATATGAGACGTTAAGCAATATCCAATCAATCAAACAAGGGGGCCCCTTACTAATACGGGCTGATTACTACTGCTAAGCACTATGGGCTAATGATTACTGCTATTACTACTACTACTAGGAAAGTATTGGTACCGGCGTAATTGGGATGAGCTTTTAAAGATATTATTGAAATCGAGAACATCTTAACGTTGGCAAGTGCTTTGGTTTTGTGCTACGAATTTAGGTGATTTTAAGTTAGTTATCTTGTAGATGGATATTATACCTAAAAAATTTTATTAAAACTTATTTCACAATGCTGCTAGCTTCGTTCAACTTTTTCTTCCAAAAGGTATTAATCACCATAACTTAATGTCCATGTATAATATCTAACGTTTAGCACATCTACCCGTTGGTCAAATTGCCCAAATACGAAAATATCGTCAAAAATCGAAAAAACTAATTAAAAGCTTTAATGTCATAGATTCTGCTAACTTTTAACTTTTTTAGAGAAGCAATGATCACCATTCCTTAAGTCCATGTTGAACATATGAAACCTGTAACCCAACCGTTTGGTCAGAATGCGGCCAAATTGGTCACAAATATCGCACTAAAAATCGAAATAATCGATGAATACGATATACTGGAAATATCTTTCGATGTACCAAAAACAATATACCTAAAGTTTAGAATTGAGTCCCCTCCAATTTCATCAAGATCGGATATGCACGTTGCCGTAGAGAAAAGACACGATGAAAAAAAAAAAAAACACCCGAGCTAAATTTTTTGGGGGGTCGGTGAAATTGAAGTCTTCGCTTCGCTCATCCAATGACGTGCAAGTGAATTGGTAAAGTCTAATTTCGGGCAGGCGGACGAAAAGAACAAATTAATTGAAAATACATCAAACCACGTAACGGGGCGCCACGTTCGTATGATGGATTTTGTATCAATTTTCCAATGTTTAATGTACGGTATAATCATGGAATAGATGGCATAATTAAGCACAATAAAATTAATGTTTGTATTTATAAAACAGAAATTGACGAACTGAAGCTCCAGACAGCTACCGGTACATGTTTGAGCGCCACACAATTGATGATCGGATTTGTTACATTTTGCTAGGTACCTATCTAATCTATTACAAATGTGACAGGACATAATAATATGCATAATATAGAACTTACGGTCGTGAAATGAGGAGGATAATATAAATAACTAAAAATGTGAAATGTCATTGATTGAATTACTGTTTAGAATGGATGCAATGTGGCGTGTTCTTAATCTTCTTACCTTGAGAAACAAACGGAAACAACAGACAGCTCGAGTATCGTGCGAGACTGATTCGGGAGACCACGGGCTCGGACAATCCTTTCACAATTATTAAATACTAAATAGGCTACTTAGTCATGCACCTGAAGAAGGTCACAGTCAAGTAAAACTTACGAGTATACCCTCAGCGAGCATTTTAACACAAAATTAAGCCCAAATGTCAACATCATCTTTTTAGAGTTAAAATTGGTTGACCCAAATTGAATATGCAGCAAGTTGAAAAGGTAGGTAAACATGGATTATTTAAAACGGATATGTTCAAGTCGTAAACCAAATCAGATAAGTACAGGGACGATCGGGTAACACAGTGTCGGATAGTGTTAACACAGTTTTCAATTCTCATATTTAGAAAGTAGGAAGGTCAACTATCATCATTGCTTTTACTGCAAGCCAAAGATTATAACAAGCAGTTCTGCACAATAAAGTTATTCATATATTTCCAGAGTTTCAGTTTAGTTTTTCCCAACCAACCAATTAAAAGCCATTGAAGCAAAGCAGACCAAATAAGTTCATAGGGTACCGGCAGGTATTATATAATGAAAGACCTACACTACCTAAATTTTTAGAAAGTATTGCAAACATGATTGAAGACAAGCATTGAAATAAATTTACAATGAATATCTATAGATACTAAATAGTATAGCAGGCATTAGATAAAATAAATTTGTACCACATAGATACTTATATACCGATGGGGAAAAATAAACATTTTGTGGAATAGCAGAATAATTTATACAACGATTATTTCTGTTGCTTAACGTCTCATATTAATGCACTAAGGCAATTTGAGACATTTGGAAAGCATAGAACATAAAGCCCAACCTGAAGGGCTGGGGGCAACAAAACTTTTCACCACCTGATGACAACTGCAGCTAAATTTAAATTTTAAAGTTGTTTGTAACCGTAATCGAGGCTTTATGATTATGCTTTCCCAACCTGTCAACCCTTCTCCACTCTAAACTTAACTAGCCGGTTGTCCTTTTCCACACATTGTAATAAAAAAGAATAAGTTATCGCAAACGTGTTCTCACAGCATCTGTACCCACAGATAGTATACGAACTTCATGAAAATATTATTCAAAACACCCCATAAAATACACAAAATTTTATTTTTTAACTGAAATTATAATACAAAGGTAGGCCAAAATTTCAAATCATTACTCATTAGGATCATCTAAGTATGTACAAACCCTTCAGTAGTACTCAACAGTATTAAAGACAGGTGTTTATTAAACACATAGTCTTAATTGGGATGGCTAGACTTCTCACCCCCGGAATAAGATTTAAACAAACAAGCTCACCAACACAACATTACATTTGGCAAATTGACGTGTTATTGTGCAATAATAATTTTAATAGTTTCATCACATTTAAATATTTCACAAAGACTTGCACAGATAACATTACCCACAGCCATAGGTTCTACAGATCTATATGTAATTTATTGACTAATAAATTTTGTAAATAATATATTCAATTATTTGCATTCTGACTTTATTTGACCACCCATAGGCCAAGTCTTGGTTAATAAATCATTGTCATGATTCTAGAATCTAGATGTTAATAAAAATAAACATTCTGGTTCTAGCATGGCTGTTTTAGCTTACCAACAAATATACCATTGTCTAAATAGTAAATATTATCGTGTACGTCCAAACCAACAGTGTACACGGCCAGTTGAGTCGGGTTGACTCTATATATGGACATGCTTTTGCCAATCTTTACCACACTACTCATTCAACAAGAACTTTCCAGTTTCAATGCATCAGTTCATAGCAATCTGGATCCAGAATCCCAAAACGTTATGCTCATGGCATGATATTAATAAATATAGTGGGATTTGCTTTGAACTCGCAACAGTAAAAGATAAACGTGGCACATTTAAATAATTTAATAAAAAAACATATTATATTCCAATGTGTAAAGTGTACAAACCAAAACATAGAATGAATAGAAATTCAAACAAACTGATACATAACAGTGCAAATATGATTTAAGGAAATGTTTAATTAAGGAACAGTTTGAGTAAGTTATTCGGCAGCGTTTTGCTTGAAGTTTATCGAGTAACCTCCACTGCCTGGATCTTGGTTCAGCTGAAAGTTGTTCGTAGATAAGCCGAACGGACGAAGAATCATATTCCCGAGGTCTTTCAGCTTTGCTATGGAAAGAAGAAATTTAAAGCATCACATTGAATGTTTTATATTAATATGATGCAAATGATACAGAATAAAGGATGCTTATTGTACTTAACCCATCAGCTTTCTTTTAAAAATCGCGCAGCGCTACCCTTAAAGTCAAATTATTTTGCAAAAGAAGGTGCGGAGCGCATTCCAGTTGAAATGTTTACTGCTCCTACAAAAATGACCTGATTTACCTAAATAAATCCTGAAATATAGCCTAAATAAATGCCTATACGTTATGAACTCTCCTACAATTTTTTATTGGTATCAAAATTATCACACCCCCTCATCTCCGTTATATCATATAACGGAGATGAGGGGGTGTTCATATAACTTATATGAAGCAAAATATGGCACACTGCTGTCACCGTCTGTGGCCGTGCGCCGCCATACCGCCTACGAATGCAAACATATATTTCCATCAAGCATGTATACATGCTAAAACTTGACCTAGGTATGAGCAATACACATCGTTGGATGCAGCAAAGTGCGTAGAGTAAATCGAGCGCAATCTCTTGGTGATTAGACGAACCATTATCATACAACGACCGATAATGTAGAGCGCTGGTACAGCCCGTCGATTCGACGACCAAGTAATTCGGTGAGCACTACACGCAGCGGAGCCCGTCGAATCAACGCTCGGGAAAGCTGGTGGGTTAATGTGGCAGAATGCAATATTGCAGTGTGATCAATATTTTAAAGACTAGAGATGTTACCTATGAAACAAATAGGTAATCTTTTTTATTTTTTTATTTTTATACATAAGTTGACTAAAGGAATGTTACCTGAAAATTATAGTGATAATATTAAACCTGTGTCAGATACAGCAAGTTATAATTTTAAAAACTGCAAAGATCTAGAGGTGAAGAAGTATAACAAAACAAAACGAGGTCACAAAACAGTATTTTGCATAGTGCCTATATACGGCCTAAATAAAAATGTCAAAGAACAATTAATTTAAAACTGTATGTAAGCCTACAGAGTTTGTTGTCAGAGAGGTCTGGTAGACCTTGCCTTTGTTTCCTTAAACCACTTTGACGTTTGCAAATTGTCATCCTGTACTAGCAAATTATAATGCTAAATAAATTATTGAATTGAAGTTTCCAAAGTATATTAGGCCCTATATGTGCTAAATTGTCCAGGTATTATTTCCAAAAGATTGAAAGAGAAAACTAAAACTGTAGAATGGAAGCTTGTAGTTTAAAATGATGGATATTCACAATAAAAAATAGTTATGTTTTTTATTGTGCAAGGTAATCTAAAGCGCATCATAGATTTTCACCAAAACGTTATTATTGGTTATGAGTAGACTTTTTGGGCGTTTTAATAGTGAAGATTATTTGTGTCTCCCATGTCTATAAAACCGTTTTTAAAATGGTAAATTAACTGCAAGCACAAGGTCATTCACAGGCTAACATTGCCAAGGTAAATACATTTTGTGAAGCAATCACGGTAGTAGATACTTGGGGCACAAAGAGGGCCAGCATTGATGTTGAAGAGTAGAGAATATGAAGTAAAAAATAGAGATGATTGTCAAATAGAAATGGGAGTGGAAATGGAGAAAATGTTTGCATGAGAGCCCTCTTTGCAGTATCTTGTCACTTGAAGATGTTATTTGAGGGGCCCGCCCCGACGGACTTATTTACTTTTTTTTTTTTTAGCAGTGACCTGGACAATAGGAGGAAAGGAAGAGAGCCGACTACAAGCAGCAGAGATGAAATTTTTAAGAAGTCCAGTGTCCATAACAAAATTGGATAAGGTGCAAAGCAAAACTACAAGAAAAAAACAAGGAGTGGAAAGGCTACAAGACAAAATAGGAAGAGAAAGTCTGCGGTGGTATGAACACGTGAGACGAATGAAACAGGAGAGAATTCCGAGAAGAGAATTGGAACGAGCATGGGATGAGTACGAACTACGAAGAGTTGGCCATTTAAGAGATAGGTAGAGAGACCAAATAAAATTGAGTATAAAAGAAAAAGAGGGAAGACATGAGAAAGAACGAATGAAGAAAACTCTGGGAAGACAGAAAGAAATGGAGAGAACTAGTGGAAATGCCGGTCTTAACAGACAGCGAAGAAGATGAGGTGCTGAGCCTGGCTAGCAAGCACTGATAAGCCGTAGCCCGAGAAAATGGTGACTCGTCACCCCCCGACCCGATGAATGTTGGAATAGGGGTCTGATATTATTATTATTATTATTATTATTATAGTTTTTACCATGAGGAGAGGAGGAATGCGCATGGTCCAATTTTACCCCAAATGAAGGTCAACCACTATTAAATATTTATACATGTCTCCCCCTGCTTAGGCAATAGGAAATCAATATGTTATATTTTGCTGTTTTCCTATGCCTAAAGGATTGATCAGGCAAGTTCTTCCGAGTTCTCCTTCCTTTCTATATGCCTAGGCCTATTTATTTTCTCAGTACCCATGTGAGTTATGTAATATGTAGCAGCTAACCTGACTAGTCCCAATAGCTGCTGCTGATGTTTCTTATTGTTTATCTTCTTTTATGGACTTGGTTACTTTTTGTCACGGCCTTGGGTGCCTCACTTCTTGCCAACTTCTTAAATTGTAGATCAAAAACTACTTACATCATCGGTATAGTACAATTAATATTACGGTAATGGCAGCCGCAACTACTACCAAGTACAAACTCAGAGCGGTACCGGGCGATAAATAAGTGACAACGATTGATATTTTGCAGGTAACTATCAACTGGATTTGATACTAGGGATGACATCGGGTACTCGAGTACCCGCTTGTCCTGTTGGAGTCGACTCCATTTTCAAGGAGTCGGGTAAAAAAAAATTTTTTTTTTTTTTTAATCATATTTATTTATTTTTTTATGATAAATTGTATGAGATTGCACTTGTTGTCTCGTTAGTCGTTATCTTATCTCAAAACGTAAACATAACAAATCGGCGAGAGTCTTGGCGGGGAGAGACAAGCAAGCTAGTGATACGTAGCGGGTGGAGGGTGGGGAAGGGGGGGGAATGGCCGGACAGCGTTGTGCAACCCCACTGAAAATCAGTTGTATAACTGAGTGGGTAGACTCATACAATTTATTTATTATTTATTTAACTAGAGTAGTGGGCTAACTTTTTTTTTTTTGTGTGTAGACTCCTACCCGGTTCCCAAGGCTCTGGAGTCGACTCCAATATTTACTACCCGATGTCATCACTAGTTGATACCTTAACTTACACATTAGGTGCAAGTGCTTCATAATGCCATTGATAACCAAGAATGGTTACGATATGTCAGAAGAATCAACACACAAACTAAATCTATCTTTACTCAAACCTTTCTTTGAACTTACAACATAAAGACCACACAGATTGACCATAGCACCTAGGGTCGTTAGCCTTCACAATCATTCCAACCTTCTCCTTCTCCAGACCCAGTGGCGACTGGTGTTATTGTGGGCTGGTGCGCTAGCCCCACCTTAAATTTTCCCTTCTCCAATTTCAATTTCTAATCGAACAAGACGTAGTAGATTCACAACACAAAATATTGTTAATTTTGTTGTATTTCAAATAGTGATGACATCGGGTACCTGGAAACCGGTTCCAAACCGGTTCTGACATTTCAAACCGGTTCCCAAAAAGAAAAAAAAAATTACAAAGGTAGGCCTATGTTAAAAGATTTGTAATAAATAATTGATAATTTAAATTCAAATTTTTTATTTCTTTTTTGTACGTAACTACGTAACAGCACCTTCTTTTCTCACAGATTGTAAAGTTATTCAGCTATGCTAGGCCCATCCCACTCCAGATTGCACAATAGGCTATGGGTGTTCAAGGACGCACGCATTGTTTGAACTTTGAAGAATGCTTTTTAAGGGCACTTTTTGACCTGCTGATTGTAAATTGTAACTTCGTTTTTTTTTAGAACCGGTTCCGAACCGGTTCCGGGGCGGAGAAACCGGTTCGGACTTTTTGGACTCGATGTCATCACTAATTTTGAACGCATACAACAGCTGCAGAGGCTCTCGTACAATACAGCCGAGATGGGTTTCACTTACACCGAGCATAGACGAGTCCAAGTTATTTTGAGTAGATAGCGTACGTACATGAATTTTCAATGCATTGGATGGACCGAGTGCGAGGCACTATCTCTGCTGACATTCACAGAGAGCCTTAGCCATACTAGACCATAAAGAGGCCACAGCTGCCACATACAGGATTGGACACAGGCGTGCTTGGAAGACAGATCGTGTGCCGTGACCAAGTAGCACAGACGCTCTCTACGCATGCTCTGAAATACACCTGCTCGCAAGCTCACTATACACAATGCCCAACACACAACCGAACAGACCCAAAGATACCACAACCGACAAACATGTTTGCTGAATTTGGGGGGGGGGGGGGAGGGGGGGAGTTGGCAATCATTAAATATATTGAATGACAGAGAATAGGAGAGTGCGTGACAACTGACAAGTGCTGACCTTAACTAATTGTTTGTAGCCTTAAAAATTCGTGGGCTTCTGAAAATGTACCTAAGTCGAGCAAAAACCTCTCGAGAAACAATTTACCGGTACAGACATAGTCGGTACAGGCTATATATTGCTATTTTGTTTACACGTTTGAAATATACAGTAATAGCTTAAATAGCACCACCTATCCTTAGTCACGAGTTTCCACTGTCAAACTCTCTCCCACATGTATTATAAAAGGGAATTAACAGTCGATGTCTTAATTCATCAGTTCAGGTACGTGTAGGCCTATGGTATAGCCATTTCAAGAGTAAATTTATTATTTTTAAAGGGTTTTGTAGCATTTATTTTTTGGTCACCTTCAAAAGCTTGTGTATGAAATATTTTCATATTTTTATTTTGAAATTATAGGCTATGTTATCAAGGTTGTTTTAAATCAACTAATTAAAAATGTGTATAGGGGCCTAACAAATTACTCCTAGATAGGTAGACCTGCTATTGAAAATAAAATAAAATATGACCTTAGTTTTAAGTGTAAAAAAGGTAAATAAATACTAGTTCTTTGTAGTGTAGCATCTAGGTATTCACAAAACGCTATTTTCACGTACGTAGGTACCTATTCAGCAATCATTCATGTCTTCAGGTAATGAAAATCAAAACATCCTCATATAAACAAATCCAAACATCAAACAAGAAATGTACTTGACCTAAATGCAGACATATGAAAAGAAAAATTAAACAAGAGACTAGAAAGTAGATATACGTAATACCATTTTAACAAACAATAAAACTAGACAAATTCTCAAGATGTGATGGTAGGTTTAGCAGTGGAAATGAACACAAATAACAACCTTAGGGGAGCGGGCCAGGGGCACAGTAGAAGATGACTGATTGTGATCGAGTGATTACTGATTACTGATTAGACATCAAAATATTGTTTAAATCTGGTTATTTACTTCATTATTTAAGTCCTGTGTAAAGTCAAATTAATTAATTAGGCCCTATAGCTAAAGCTCTAGGACAGGTAAAAGCTTTTTCTCATTAATAGGGGCAATAGGCCCTATATTTCAAATCTTAGAGCTCAATCCTAAATTCAGTGCAAGTCTTATATAGGTAGGACGTAGAACTAGAGTCTCACCGATACTTACCCATCATTTCAACTTTCAACTTTTCATTTCTTTCATTTATTTGCTCGGGGAGTCGTTTTGACGCAATAATAGCTTCTCGGTGCAAGGGATCAAGTTCTAGAATTTTCTTATAGTCAACCAAAGCTTCGTCAAATTTCTCTGTCTCTTCATACAACTGAGCTCTTCTAAAATATGCTTTCAAATACAAAGGGTTTAGTTCTATCGCTTTGCTGCAGTCACCTATTGCAGACTTTTGCAGGTTAAGTTTCATCTTAGTTGCAGCTCGGTTTGAATACAGAACAGCCCTCTCTTTCTCAAATGAGAACGGACAAGTGCGAAGAGCCAAAGTGTAGTTGCTCGACGATTCTGTGTATTCACCCAATTTGAATAAATCATTTCCCTTTGATTTCAGCTCGTCCGCTTTCAAGCGTAAAGACTGAAAATAAAACAAAAATAGCTAGAGTAGCACAAAAAACAACCATCACTGCTTGATCTAGGCCTAATGCCAATGGTCTAGTAGATAGGGCCTAGTGTTTCTCAAACTGTAGTCTGTGGCGCTCAATACAGTTTTTGGACGAGCGAGTGACGGACTCAAATGGGACTTAATTAGTGATGATATCGGGTACCCGGAAACCGGTTCCAAATCGGTTCCATTTTTTCAAGTTCTACTGTAGGTACTAGGGTGAACTTCAATGGCCCATTTACCCGCACCATGGTAATTCTACGCACAGTTTCTTGTGCGGTCTATTTCCGCGGAGCCCGTGATGACGTAGTTGGCTGTCTATCTTTCCTCCCCAGCTGCTTATCAACCACTCGGGCGGCCTTGACGGCTTCTACTTGACACTTGACTGTCGGCAGTCGCACTCGCACGTCACAAAGCGCACGCGCCGAAACCAGCTCACTCCCGGCCATGATACATTGCATAAAAATTGACCTTTTTAGGTTCCGACGTGGAGGAACCGGTCTGAACTTTTTGGACCCGAATCATCAATAGACTTAATCTGTAGGCCTACTGGTCTGGGGACGCCGGAATAACGCCAAATGGAATAACGCCGAATCGATTGTGTGTAGTGTACCGTGCTTACAATCTTCCTACTAGCCTTTTTAGCTCTTAACACAAAAGAGTAGCGTGGTACGTACACTACACACGATCAACTCGGCGTTGTTCCATTCGGCATTATTCAGCGCCCCCTGGTCTGATAGGCCTGTGTGTATGAAGAAGCGGTAAGCTGAAGCATTCTTATCAACGGTATTGTGTTGCACTAGAACTAACTGTGGCTACTTAGCCACATGGTGGTGGTTGCTTTGTAGGCCTACAGGTCGAAGAACCAAACCTATTGTGCAAGCCCTACTTTGCATAGCCACGGGCAAGTGCGTTCAAAGGCCTACTATGGAAGTATTAATGGTACTTAACTCAATGGGTCATTCCATGTCAAATCAACCAAGCCGAGCCTGAAATAAAACTTGACCATCTCCGATTTTGATGAAACTTAGCAAATCTACTCTTTATTGACATGTGGGCTAGATTGATCGTGGAAAATTTTGTATTCCTGACGCGCTTAGTTTTTTAGTAACGCCCCGCTCAAAAACTCAAATTTGGCGACGCCAAGCAGCGTACCTTAAGTTTGAAACCGTTGGATGTAAAAGGCTATTTTTTTTTTTTTTTAATCAAAGAGTTTTTTATTGGCAATTTAATTTATTTGTATTTGAATGCATTCCTAATTGTGAAACCATGTAAAAAATCTAAATTTGTTTAAAACCTATTCTACGAGAAAAAGTATCTTTTAAATTAAAAAAAAAAAAACGTGTTTTTGTTTAGATGTTTTTTACATGCACAAAATAATTTGGGATGGGATGGCATTGGGATCATGATAATATATCAGTCACCCACAGGGTCATGCACCAAATGTGTAATGTGTCAGTTTTTACCTTCCATTTTTATTTTTGTTAAATATGGACTTGAACAGCGCGCCCAAACTATACTAGTAATATTTCATGTTGTTATGTTGGTAGTTCTGTATTTCAATGGCGTCCGCGTCGGACGAGCGTCAGTGTTATTGTCTCGTGTTTTGCTTTGAATAAAGTGTCTTATTAATCCTTCTATAATTAGTTAGTTGTCAACTTCTCTGCAATATCTCTACAGGTTATGGGTACCAGACGTTCTGGACAAAATAACTAGGCTAATTATGGAGTCCGAAGACAGATTCAAAGTGCCACTGTTCAACGGCGATAACTTCTCGAATTGGAAGTTCCGATTGGAGACCGTGTTGGACGAGTTGGAGGTACTGCAATGCGTGCAGGAAGACACGGAAGAAAAAGCTGAAAGCACTCGTAGAAAGGAAAGACATTGATGAATTAGTAAAGAAGGAGAAAAAGTGTCGTACACAAATAATTATGCGTATAGCTGATTCGCATTTGGAGTAGGCCCTATGTCAAAGACTGTACTTCGTGCTATGACATTTGGTTTAAACTGCGAAATACTTTTGAAAGGAAAGGCGTGGCTAGTCAACTACTTTTGCGTAAGAAGTTGTTGGTGATGAAATTTGACCCTGCCGTAGGGAATTTGCTAAGTCATTTCTTACAATTTGACAAGCTAGTGCGGGAGTTAAAACAGACTGGTGCTACTTTAGAAGAAACGGACATAGTGTGTCACTTGTTGCTAACGTTGCCTTCTGAATTTGATAATGTAGTAACCGCAATAGAGACTTTGTCATCACAGACACTGTCAATGTCATTTGTAAAAAATCGCCTCCTGGAAGAAGAATCCAAGCGCACATCAAGTAATGATGCGGGACATTCATCGTCATCAGTTGTGTTCAGTGCACAAAACACAAAGAAGTCGACGTTCAAACCAATGCAGAAGAAAAGTTTTCCATATGCATGTCACGAATGTAAAAAGGTAGGCCACCGACGTGTGGATTGTCCTAATCTGAAAAATTCGTCTAGGCCTAAAGCCCAGGTCGCAAAACAAGATTCCAAAGACCTCACGTTTGTTGCAGTGTCTGCGGCAGCAACTTCACTTCAAGTGAAAACAAGGTCAGGAACAGTGCAGTTTTATCTGGACTCTGGGGCATCTCAGCACATGATAGGCAGTGAGGATGCACATTTACTAGACAGTGTGGAGGAACTGTCTGACCCACTGAATATCACTGTTGCTTCTGGGCAGAAGGTTAGTGTGAACAAAAAGGGGAAGTTACACGTGTTAGTTGACATTGGGAAAGGGACTGAACCCTTAACAATACATGATGTGTTGTTGACCCCCTTTACATTTAACCTGCTGTCAGTGGGAAGATTAGAAGCGCGTTCTTATGAAATCGTGTTTGAACAGGAAAAGCTGTCATCTCAAAAGGAAATTTGAAGATCGCTCAAGGTGAACGAGTTGGGCAGTTGTACGGCTTCAGCTTTCAACTGGCGTCAGAAGTGCCAATGTTATTGGCAGAGACTCCGGAACTGTGGCATGTGCGGCTAGGACACATAAGTAACCGTAAACTTAAAGTTCTAGGGAAGCAAGTGGATGGACTTGCAGTGACGACAGCAACAAAGAAGGTTTGTGAAACTTGTGTGAAAGGTAAACAAACAAAATTGCCCCACAATAAAGAACGTGTTCGTGCTCGACGACCCTTGGAGTTAATTCATAGTGACGTGATGGGACCGATCAAACCAGTTGCACAAGACGGAGCAAGGTATGTCGTAACGTTTATTGATGACTTTACTCATTTCACAGTAGCCTATGTTATAAAGGCCAAATCGGAGGTGCTGGAATACTTTAAGGAGTATGAAGCTATGGCTACAGCACACTTCTTGAACCACAAAATCAGTCGTTTCCGTTGTGATAATGGGACGGAATATGTAAATAAAGCAATGGAACAATACTTTAAGAGTAAAGGTATCCAGTATGAATGTACTGTACGATACACTCCCGAGCAGAACGGAGTATCGGAACGTATGAATCGCTTTATTATGGAAAAGGCTAGGTGTCTGTTACTTGACAGTAGTGTACCTAAGAACTTATGGCCGGAAGCTATTTACACTGCGGTGTATTTGATCAATCGTGCCCCTACGATAGCTCTAAAAAATAAAGTACCAGCTGAGCTGTGGTATGGTAGAAAAGTTAGTATCGAAAAGCTTCGAGTTTTCGGTTGTGCCGCTTATCTCAGAGTTCCACGAGAACTCATCGGAAAATTGGACTCGAGATCTGAAAAGTGTGTCATGGTTGGGTATGCATCGAATGGTTATCGATTGTGGAATGAGGGTGACAAGAAACTCTACATCGGTCATGATGTTATCTTTGATGAAACTGACTACTTTTACAAGAGTAAAACGAAGGTGTCCAAGTCAGGCGGAGATATACCTAGTGAATATACAGACGTTATTCTACGTGAAGAACCGGAAAATGAAGTTCAAGAAATCCAAAGGGAAGAACCAGAAGTGACAACGGAAGAGAAAGAAGAAGACGATGTCATTAAAACACGTTCAGGGCGAGTTGTCCGTGCACCAAAGTACATGGATGAGTACACCACCTTCGCTCTTTGTTCGTTCGTGGACAACGTGCCTCAGGCCTTTGATGAAATTTCAGGCAGAAGTGATGAGGTAGAATGGAAGAAAGCTGCTGAAGAGGAAATTAATGCGTTAAAAGAAAACAATACCTGGGAGTTAACGGATTTGCCACCTGGTAGGCAAGCTATTGCAAACAAGTGGGTCTTTAAAGTCAAAAGAAATGCAAGTGGAGATGTCGAGAAATACAAGGCTCGATTAGTAGTGAAAGGCTGTGCACAGAAAAGGGGTTTTGATTACAATGACACGTATGCCCCTGTGGCACGTCTTGCCACTGTACGTACACTTGTTGCAGTTGCTTTGCATAAGGGTCTATGTATGCAGCAAATGGACGTTAAAAACGCGTTCTTACACGGTGTAGTTTCGGAAGAAATCTACATGAAACAACCAATTGGTTTTAGCGACGGAAATAAAGTGTGTCGTCTAAAGCGTGCTCTTTACGGACTTAAACAAGCACCACGCATCTGGAATGCACGAATAAATGATTTTCTAGTGAAAAAGGGGTTTCACCGTTCACTAAACGATCCCTGTTTATATGCGAAAGAAGATGAAGAGTTGTATCTTCTACTCTATGTTGACGATTGTTTGATAACTGGAAGTCAAGAGAGCGTAAAGAACTTGAAGAACGACTTATGTGCTTTGATAACTGGAAGTCAAGAGGGTGATCTAAAATGTTTTTTGGGCATCAATGTTGAGAAGAAGGAAGATGGAGTGTTTCTACATCAGTCAAATTACTTGCTGGAAGTACTACGCAAATTTGGGATGGAAGACTGTAAACCTGTGAAAACTCCCTGGGAAGCACAGAAAAAAGAAGACAAGGAAGGTGATCAAGATTGCATCATCGGAAAGAAACCGTACCGTGAACTAATCGGCTGCTTGATGTATGCAATGCTGACTACGAGACCGGACATTAGTGCCGCGTTGCATTATTTTAGCCAGTTTCAAACTAATGCGACGGAATGTGAGTGGAAAGGATTAAAGCAAATCCTTCGATATGTGAAAGGAACCCTGGACTTTGGTTTGTTCTACAAGTGTGGTCATCAACAGCCATTGGTAGGTTATGCTGACTCTGATTGGTGTGGAGAGGCAGACAGGCGGAGTACTTCGGGACATTTAATGATGGTGTTCGGGTGCCCGTCAGTGTGGTCTACTAAAAAGCAAAGTTCGGTAGCCATTTCTCGACAGAAGCCGAGTATGTAGCTCTTGCGGGTGCAGCTGCAGAAGTTCTGTGGTTAAAAGGACTGCTGAAAGATCTTGATGTTGATGTACAAGAGCCAGTCGTGTTGTTTGAAGACATCAAGCATGTATCAAGTACCTGGAAAAGTGGGAGTAAAACGCTTGAAGCATGTGGATGTTAAATACCACTTTGTCAAGCGATTGGTGGAAGAAAAGAAGATTGAGGCGGTCTACATCCCAACACAAGATCAAAAGGCGGATATTCTGACTAAGGCGATCTGTGGAACTCGCTTTGGAGAGTTGCGGGACCAACTTTGCATTGTAAAGAACTTTGTGTTGTAAAGAACTTTGGGACGTGCTGAGGCGGAGTGTTAAATATGGACTTGAACAGCGCGCCCAAACTATACTAGTAATATTTCATGTTGTTATGTTGGTAGTTCTGTATTTCAATGGCGTCCGCGTCGGACGAGCGTCAGTGTTATTGTCTCGTGTTTTGCTTTGAATAAAGTGTCTTATTAATCCTTCTATAATTAGTTAGTTGTCAACTTCTCTGCAATATCTCTACAATTTTTCAAAAAAATTAACTGTGGCAAATTTGAATTTCACTACAAATGGAAGGTAAAAACTGACACATTAATAAAATACACATTTGTTGCATGATCCCAGTGCCATCCTATCCCAAATTTTTTTGTAGGCCTAGTCTAGGCCTACATGTAACAAACATCTAAACAAAAACACTTTTTTTTTTGTTATAGTACTTAAAAGATACTTTTTCTCATAGGGTAGGTTTCAAAACAAATTTGGATTTTTTAGATGATTTCACAATCAGGAATGCATTCAAATACCTACATATAAATTAAATTGCCAATAAAAAACTCTTTAATTAAAAAAAAAAAATAGCCTTTTACATCCAACAGTTTAAAACTTACCATAGCCTATACGGTACGCCGCTCGGCGTCGCCAAATTTGAGTTTTTGAGCGGAGCGTTACTCAAAAACTAAGCGCGTCAGGAATACAAAATTTTCCACAATCAATCTACGCCTACATGTTAGTAAGAGTAGATTTGCAAAGTTTCATCAAAATTGGAGATGGTCATGGAAATGGCCTGGTTGATTTGAGATGGAATTACCCCAATGCATAATTATTGTCCAATAACAAGAACGGGAAGCTTGATCATGTGTTAACTTAATTGATGTGATGACAATTAGCGCTTATTGATCCCGGGCTCGGCAAGGCTACTTCGACCAAACTAGCCTAGGCCTACCAGTTGGCGTTCTACTGTTCCCTAAGGCATATCGTTATCGTTCAGTCCAATTGTACAACGCCCTTATGAAGTCCACAGCCAAAAGCTAATAATAATAATAATAATAATAATAATAATAATAATAATAATAATAATGATTAATGAATATGGTTTTTAAGCATAAGCCCGCATTAAGGACATAACGACCCCGACTGGGGTTTGAACCCCAGTCGCAGTGGCGGATACAGGGGGGGGGGCGGTGGGGCGATCGCCCCCCCCCCCCCCATGATTCTTTTAAAAATTGAAAAAAAAATATTTTATTATTTTATTGTGCACGCACCAAATGCACTCTAAAAACCTGATTTTCAAAATTTTCGTCTGCGGCGCTATTTATTTAAAACTCCCAATCCGAGGAAACAAGGAACAGTACCTATGGCTCTCTGGCGCGCGAGTGAGGAACTAGAGAACCGGGGATAGGTACGCCCACCTGATAGGAAAACGCATGGTGAATCGCGTCAGTCTACGAAAATACTAAGAAATATTATGATTGTATATTTAATTCACCAAAATTGCAATTTAGAAAGCAATAAAATACAGTAACCAAAAAGATTTCCATCCATTTCAACCATTTACTCATACAAAACTACCTGAAAGGTATTATCTAAACTTGACTTTTGGGTCTCGGCAGTGAATGTTGACAGGTTCTTGAATGAAGCATATATTTGGGACATTATTTTATCTAGCCGATTACACTACCGATTTAATGTCTGTGTTTATATCTAAGCAGATTACACCAGATGTTTGAAAAATGGATTTAACCTCATATCGCCCTTCGTTTTGCACATTTAAATGCATTTGTCAGCCGTTCACGCGAGATTTTTAGGCCTAGACTTGCTATGGTGCGGTGTCAAAGTAGGCCTAGGGCCTACATGTTTATTATTTCGTGTAGGCTCTTCATTAAATAATATAAGAAGCTCGAAAGGGTGTGATAGCCTACATACGAAATTAAGTCTGGACAGAATATTATTATTTAAGCCAGAGTTTTGCACGTCTGCTAGGCCCTAGGCAAGGCCTAGGCGACTTGGCTGTAAATGCGAGATCAACACGCCTATAGACAACACAGCTGACGGAGCCTATCCAATTTATTGAAATAAATTGATAGTTTTGGGATACAGACTGGTTATTTATTTTTTAAATTTATATTTTAGTAACAAAAATTATTAGTTTTCTTCTAGCCGAGTCATTTGACACCTAGGGATGGTTGAAACTGGCAAGCAGTAGGCCTAGGCCCTAGGCCAAGCGGCACTGTTTCGGTTAAGAATGGCCAACTTTTAAACACTTGTAAACTGTGTTGTGTGTGTTAAAGGTTTTGAAGGTTTTTTGTTTAAAATAGCGACGTTAAAGGTTTTGAAGTTTTTTTTTGTTTAAAATAGCGACGTTAAAGGTTTTGTAAAGTTACTTACAGTGAGTGTACGGCTCGGTGGAAGTGCTGGTGAAAAGTTGGCCATTCTTAACCGAAACAGTACCGGCCAAGCTAGGCGGCCGTCAATTTTCCGCGCTGTTCTCTCAGTTTATCACAGCTCTAGGCCATTAACATTTTGTCAAATTACTAGTCCACGCTTGCTTTAGCATATTATACTACAAGGTTATTTGGAACAAGGGTATATAGTATGACGGAATGGCTAATTTTGCTCCAATTTTTTTTGTTGTTGTTCAAAACCATGCAAAATCACTAGTAAATTAAAAAATAAACACGCGGAAACCCACTTTTACTGACAATTTCCAAAGAAAAAAACATGAAAAAACGAAGCGAGGAGTGACGCGGCCTAGGCCTAGGCCTAGGCCTACCTGCTGAGGTACCTGTTATAGTAACAAAAAAAACTTCAAAACCTTTAACGTCGCTATTTTAAACGAAAGTCCTTTTGTGGTAAAAGTCATTTATATTAAAAATAGCGACGTTAAAGGCTTTTTAGGTGGAGTATTTTAGTGAAAAAGGTTGGCAAACCTAGTAAGTAACATCAAGACGTACATAGCAAACATGGCGACCAAATGACAGTGAAATGAGCGAGTGTTTGTGTTCAATCTGTGTTCACTATTCTATATAATTGGTATATTTTCATAGTAAATAGCAAAACCCAAAAATAAATCGTTAATAATGAGTTCTTTATTTATTTCTCATTTGAAGTTGTTTTTTTTTATTGTTTTCTTTGAAAAAAGCAGTGTTGAAAAGTTGGACCGCACGAAGTGAACTAGTACCAAAACGACCGATTCAAGCAAACTAAAAGTAATTAAATAAGTCCAGAAACTACTTTCCGCGGCCTAAAACCAAGAAAATTCGTAATAATATTCAGTTAGAAGAAGGAAAATCAGAAATTTAATACAAAATAACATTTCCGTCAAATTACCCTTATACCAATTTACATTATTGAACATGAATCTCACTCTGATCAACGCGCCATTTTGGATTTTGGCTACCTATGTCATTGTCATTTACTTCGTAGGTGTACCAACCTTTTTGCGATATTGTGGTTATTGTAATAAGTAGGCCTAATTTATAAATATGTTACATATTGTTTTGTTAAGTAAACAATTAAATAGTCGAATAGCACGGGGGTTTGGGGGCGGAGCCCCGGCGGGGGTCGGGGGGCTGGCCCCCCAGAACAGAATGAGGTACAGGACAAACAAAAACGAACCGAATTAAACGTAAGTTTGGTGTGTTTTGGTTGGTACGTCGGAGAATGGAGAGACTTTGCTAAAATGGCCGCCGTGATCAACTAATAACAGTGAAAGAAGTCTGTGAGTAATATTGTGTTCACCTATGTAATTGTTAATTTTGCAAAGTGGTAATTAATAATAAATTGTGATTATATTGAATTTTTACACATTTATTTCTAATTTGTAGTTGTTTTTCATTGATTTTATGGGGGGAAAAAGTGTGGTTGAAAGTTGGACCCGCTCAACGGCAAGAGTTCCCCCAAGACTGGGCCTAGGGCCTAGGCCATCTATGACATAGGCCAAGGACATGACTCATCTCTCTTGATGACGGTCCTTGTCAAGGCCTGGCCTCAAAAGAACGAAACTGATTGCGTAAGGCCTCCTACGCTTAAACATACCTCTCTTTCTTCCACGGAATATCCAATGTCAGCGTCCTTCAATGCGTCTTCATCAATATAATCCTCCTCATTCACTGAATTAGGATCGTCATCTGACTGGTCAAAATCTTCTAAAATATCTTTGTCAGTGTCCATCACATTTTCTTTGGGGATTTCTTTTTCTCCTGTCATAGGACAGTCAGAACTTTTGATTGCAGAATCTTCCAATCCTTTTGTGATTTCTTCGATAATTTCTTCATTGTTCGGTATGGAATTTGATGGATTAGATTCCAAATTTATATTCTCGTCGAAACTCATGCCACTACTTTCGTCGGCCATTTGTTATGACATACCACAGCCTACTTGATGTATACTTTAGATTTGGCTGCAAACGATATCGATAAGGCGGTGCGTGAAACGGAACGAATTTTGATTTTAAACAGGCGCACCAAGTGTTCACAAAATAAAACACAAAACAACAGATACCAACAAAACGGAACAAACAACCACTGAATGCAAATACGTGCAACCAACTACCAGAGTTCCAAAATGAAATTTGCTGCACAACCAAATGGGGGAACGTTGCCCCCAATCTGCCCCTGGACCCCAACAACAAAAAGCGCCAAAGCACAGCCAAAGCATTCCGCTATCGCCGAGTGATTCTTCACAATTACCAATATTTCTTTGATTGTACTCATATTCATAACATAATCTAAGTTAAAAGATTTCAAAGAAACCACAGAAAATACCATCCTGATCAGAGTTACCATTTTCCTATAGAGAGCAGCAAACAGACAGACCAAAAACACATAAAAAACAGTATTTTTTCTCTGGGTATCCAAATTCGAAGCTATGCCAGCCATTTTTCCGGAAGATTAAAATTTTCCGGAGCATCCGGACCACACTATAAATTACTTGCCGACCCCTGGTCTAGACTGAATACTCTAGATAACTATCTGCCTAAATTGACTACATTACATATAAAACCCTGCCACAGTGACATTCAAAAAAGAAGAATGCCCTCAAAATCAAGACTATTGGTCATACTTAGAGGTAGTGAAAAATGGTGATAACGAAATTCGCGAATTTTTTTAAATGTCCTTTTTAGTGCCTAAAATGTAATATTGTCGACGAATTACATCATTTAGAGATGGAAAAAACACATTTTGAAATCGCGAAATTTGCGAAATCTCGTGTATAGCGCGAAATAACGAACGAAATTGTATGAAACTGGTCAAAACGCGAATTAACTCGCGAAATTGAACCGTTAGAGTGCAAAATGTAAGGGATGGTGGAGGTGCCGGTCCAGTTTTGGTGGAGGTGCCGGTCCAGACTGAATATTACGCGTGCGGTAGGCGGTACAGTCATCAAACAGTCAACGCAACGCGCGCGTCACGGGCTTCACGGAAATAGACCGCGGAAATAACGGCGCGTATATGGCTCCGCGGAAATAGTCCACCAAAATAACAGTGCATACAAATATTTATTTTTTGTTGGGAATCGACTCTGAATCGATTTTTAGGTCACAATGATCGATTCTAACTTTTTGTTATCGATGTCATCCCTAACTTAAGGGGCTCCGTTTTTTTTTTTTTTTTTTTGATTTTTTGATTTTTTCGAAACATTTTTTACAATTTTTTCGAAATCGCGAAAAAACGCGAAATTTGGGGTTTTAAAAACGAAATTTGCGTTTTTATATCACCATTTTTCTTTACCTTTGGTCATACTCATCGCGTACACCATCCGCGAGGGTATACACGTAGACAAAATTATGTTTGCATATTTGTGCATGGCATCTTAAATTTGCAAATGTGTTTCATATTAAAAATACATCTATTGTTTGTATTGCACATAGGAATTCTTTTTTGAGAGCTTTGTTTAGCTTTTGTTCTGTATGCTTGACAAAACTAGCCACAAGCCAGCAGAGCACACCCTAGTATACTGGCTGCAAAGTTTTTCATTTGTAGTCCAAAAAATCAAATGGTCATAAATTGTAAAAACTTTTTATTCTGAGATTGCTAAATGGAAAACTTAATTTGATTATCAATAATCGCACAATAAATTAATTCAATGAGTGTCGCAAAATACTAGACATTGATGATATGACGCATTTTGAACCAAGTTTTATCAGACAACATGCATTTTGATAATATTTGCATTATCGATTAATATTATCGAAACGTAATTGAGTTTCGATTATCTTGTGCAGTACATATTTTCAAGTTTTTAACTGTTACTTGATATGACTTGATTGAGTTAGGCCTATATGAATGAGTGGGTAGACTCTAAATGCAAATTTATTTATTTAAAACAAATTAAAATTAGGCCTACTTGCTTGAAACCGAGTCCGGAATAATTTCACAGGCCAAGACAAGGTTATGGGACGTTAGGTAAAGTTGGTCTCTAAAATAAACAGTCCGAGCAGGATAATATACAAAAAGAAATGTATTTCAAATTTCTTGTTCAGAATATAGTAATTAATAGGACAGTTATTTCAACATTCAAAAGATTGAGGTACTTCTACACAATATGGCACGTAGCCTATAAGGATTGACGTTTTGATCATTCTAACTTGTCACCATTACAAAATGGTTGCTCTACATAATACTTATATATGTAGTTATGTACTTATAAATGTAAGCTTATAAAGATACACGAATTAACTATTGAAAAAGTAATTAATAGCTACTGAATAAAAATAAGTTCTTTCTTATAGCAAACTGTGCAGACTGTACTCAAGTAAGTAAAACACAATTTGATTGATGGTTGAGCTGGATTGAAAGTCAACAAGTTAAAGTAGGGTATGTGCTGTACTATCAGATTATCAAGGCCCAGAGGTTATGCAAGTACCTATGATACTAAATCCAACAGCAAAATGTAGTTATTTTCATTGTATAGTCGAATTCCTCCATTCATTCTCTGATTAAAGTAGGTACCAGAGGGTGCTTGCATTAGGCCTCAAAGAGCAAGGTTGACAGACAATATTATATCAGTAGCAGCATTGAGTATTCTATACTAGGGTTATAATAAGGTACATATGCAATGAACATTCAACAGAGATGGAAAATAAAAAGAGAAAGTACATAAGCATAACTACAGTGGTAGAGTTATATGAAGGAACTTTGTGTACTTATTACGTACTTGGCATGAAACAGGAGCAATCTGATAATACATACAGTCGAGACTGATCCTCCATGGTACCAACCAAAGAACGCAAATAGCTTTGATTTTCCCCCGTGCAACTGTCTCTACTCTGTTCACGTTAGCTCAGCATCGATCTAGCATGCGGAGGAACTCTGTAATCTACCTCAGATGATTCTTCCTTGTGTTGGCAACATCTATTTCTCTTTCATATACCAAGACGTAACGGTAATTCCTTCTGCCACACATTAATATCACCCCCACCACTACCACTTGTGACGCGAGCATCTGCGTTTCTTGGTTGGAACCCCTGTAGGCAGTCGAGTCAAACACCTTAGTAAGAATAATTCCATCTACATTTAACGAGGCTGTGGGTGGCCAACATTTACGTGGCCAGTGTGGATAAAGAAGAGAATTGATAAAAAAAAGTCGATAAAGAAGTTCTCCCATGAAACTTCTATGTTGGCATAGCTGAAGAAAACGGACAATCAAAGTCTGCCCCCTAGATCTGTGCTGCACTCTCGCGACAGAGGGAGAGTGGTACTAGTGGCGGTGGATTGCGCTGCTACTTTGTCGGAACCGTTTGTTTTTGTTTATTTCCCTTCAGTAGATCTGAAACTATTCTTAGTAAGGTATTTGATTGAGTACACTATGCTCAAGTACCTATGCAACTAGTCCTTTAATTAGGTGATAGTACAGTAGTAATAAGTTGATTTTTAAAACAATAACAGTAATAAACAATAAAAATAATTAATACTAGGAGACTAAGACATCATTTAGTTTATTGAAAATGGTTTGTCCATACGTACGTATCTGCAATAGAAGTGTAAAAATGAAAAGGTTTTTAAGAAAACATTCCACTGGGATAAGCATAACTTCCTATTAAACATACCTTTGTACACACAATACAGTAAACAAAAAAAATATTCCCCTTCAATGGGAAATTTGATTTATCTTTATCACTTAGAGAAGTTAGAATACAAGTTAAATTACTGCATCAACTATGAGATGAGTAAATTCAAAAATAGTCCACTATAGGTATACAATAAGAAAAATATCTCTTTTCCACCTAAATATTAATTACTTATGATACAAACTACATAGGATAATAAAACAAAATAAAAACACAAATATAATATAGAGTAAATACTAAATAGCAGTAATAATTAATGCACAATTTTACTAACAATTACCGGAACCTTAACTGTGTGCAACTCACTGGATGAAAGAATAATATAGGCAGCATAGCATCTGCTTTTGAAATCAAGTTGTAGCCTAGATAAAACTATTTAACACATGTAATTTACCTGATGATTGTACGCATTGTCATTATGACATGAATAGGCCCTAATGTAGATACTAGATAAACAAACTTTGATAATAACTTGCCATAACATATTATGGTATTTTAATAGCCCTGCTGCTAGCCTATTTCTATGCTTTTATGCGTCATGCTGTACATGACGATATGAATATGATAGTTGGCCAGTTCTAATTGGTGTTCTTGTGGTCAGTTGTACTGGTTCAAGAGAAGGCTTTATAATTTTGAATAATGAGGTGCCTCTAGTTTCAATAAATTTAGCAGTCATATTGTGAATGTCACAATTAGTTGCCATGGAGTGTTACAAGTTGAGGGGCCTGTAAATGTAAAATGAATAAGCATAACTAAGCATCAACAGGTAATAAACTGTTATATGTATTTATTATTAATTGGTATAAATTTTTGTTTCAATGAAAAGCTACTTGTCAAAAATAGGTCAATTCATTTTTAGTTACACTTTTTAAAACCTTAATCGACAAGTTGCAGTGAAACTACATGTACAGTTCAGTCATTATGAAAAAAACAACTGTATAACCGTTTTTGTGGTTCCTCAAGCAGTACGTATATAGTAAAATAGTAATCAAATACATAAAAAATAGATCAGCCGTTCGAAGTCGATTTATCGATTCGATGCCAATCAATATACACTATACAGTAGTCGAGTTGACAGGATAGTTGGGAGAGAATATCCAAGGGCTATATTATATGACTCAAACTCAGAGTTTGTATTATAATGACCAACAAAAACCTCGAGAAAACTGTTAGTGAGGATTGCTACTGACCATCCTCCCAGCGACCTCCCAAATGAGAGTCTCATTCGTAATGCAATAGCTACCTCTTATCGGTAGACCTACTCATCCGTAATTCTTCCGTTTAAGTTAAGGTATGCAGCCAAAGTCCCAAATGCCTGACAAAATCCATGGCTTTGCAATAATCAATCATTAACCCATCGGCTTTCTCGCCGGTCGAATCGACGGGCTGTTTAAAATGCGCGCCGACTTACCTGGCCATCGAATCGACGGGCTGGAACAGCAAGGGAATAGCGCGCTACATTATCGGTCGTTGTATGAGAATGGTTCGTCCAATCACCAAGAGATCGCGCTCAATGTACTCTACGCACTTCGCTGCATCCAACGATGTGTTTGGCTCGTTACTCGGTCATGTTTTAGCCTGTCTATGCTTGAAGGAAAGATTATGTTTGCATTCGTAGGTGGTAAGGCACGCGCTATGGCGGCTACAGCTTATTGCAATATTTTGAAGGATATGACGAAGATGAGGGGTGTGATATTTTGACACCAAGAAAAATTCGAAGGAAAGTTCATACACCTAAACATTTATTTAGGCTACATTTTAGTTTTTATTTCAAGTAAATCGGGTTATTTTTGTTGGAGCAGTGAATTTTTTGCTGAGGTGCGCTCCGCAACCCTATTTCGTAAAAAATAAATGGATTTGAGGGGCCAGGCGCAGCGATTTTTAATGGTAAGCCGATGGGTTAACCAGCCAAATGGCATACCAACAACTGTACGGTAATAGTAGGGGTGTGCGAATAGTGATTTTTGAGTTCGAATACGAATATCGAATAGTACACAGTAAAAAAGTCGAATATCGAAGTCGAATATCGAATAGTTGTCAAAACAGTGAGCACACATAAAAATAAACATTTAGTTGTTTTTAAGTTTTATATATTATGGCTATTAATATTAATATTATTAATTAATAATAGGATCTTTGGTCTTAGGTCTACCCTAGGCTAGCCTTGGCAAAATTCAATGGCTAGCCCCTAGCACTAGGCCTAGGCAGGCTAGGGCCTAGGCCTAGGTAGGCTAGCCTAGGGCCTAGGCCTAAGTAGGCTAGCCTAGGGCCTAGGTGGGCCTAGGTAGGCTCGGGGCCTAGGCCCTAGGCCTAGCATTGTGCAAAGCACAGGGAATTAAAAACAATGTTCGTTGTTCTGACCTGTGGGGGTTTTTAATTTTTTTTGCAATGCATACATTCGGCTTCGTTCCCTTTTGGGTTGAAAAAGTACCAAATCGCACTTTTTTTGCCGTAGGCTAGGGCCTAGACTTTGAAGCGGGTAGGGCTAGGCTAGGCCTAGGGCTATGTCCGTTTCGGGCTCAAGGCCCGCTTCTTCTTCGTAATCTGTAAGCACGAGAGCCCTATGCGGGTTTTTTACATGAGCATTTACCCGAGAAAAGACCATGTTAAGAACTTTTTCGCAAGAAAGATGAGGTTTGCATCACGTTTTCGGAGTAATTTCTTACGTTCAACGACGTCGTGACAACGGTGATATCAGATGCTGTTGTTTGTCGAAGTTGGTACAGCTTGGTTTGGTTGGTACGACCGCTGAAACACGTTGCGCGGAGTTGACGATAGGGTGCGTCGATCGGTAATGTAGTTTCCTGCATACTTGCGGGAATTTCAAATCGAATACTTCGGGAATTCGAATACTTCGGAAATTCGAATAGTTACTATTCGAGTTTCGAATCGAATACGAATAGTAAATTATTCTCGAATACTTCGAAAATTTTGAATATTCGCACACCCCTCGGTAATAGTAATAGGAGAAGTTTCAAGAGAAGACAAGAGTTTCTCTACCGCATCGGGACCGGCCAAAGCATGGCCAGAGGAGAGGTACTTACAACAAAATCTGTGTCGGACAAAAAACAGAAGACACGATTGCCTTGAATAACAAAATTAGAATGAATATAATGTACTACTTTACCTAGGTATGTATGTTAATATCTAATATATATAACCTGTCAGATCCTTTAGAGAGGTTCAGCTCCACTAGCCTCAACTTGCAAGCTGCCACTGAAACACCTCGGAAGAAAACTGACCATTGTTCTGCTCGTTTCAGTTTTACACTATCCAATATTGCTCCTAGTGATTTTCTTACTCTTTTCTCTTCATATTTATTGAGACAAGATACAGATAAATGATAATTCAACCCTACTTAATCATTGTTTAAAAATTATATTATGTACACACAATATTTGAAACTTATTTCGTACAGCATTTATTATAGTTCCATGGCAAAACCACGTCCACACCACATGTAAGCCTAACCTACCACATTTTCCGTGTTACATAACGCTCTTGAAATATGTACGTACATCTAAAAATTTAAAATCAGTAATCTCATTAATTTCAAATGGTTTTAGTATTGAAACTTACTACTTTACCTGAATTAGTTATCCTACAATATGGATGGTGATAGTTGGTGATTCTTTTAATTCATGGATTGTATGAAACCAGAAAGTAAATGTGTAGAAGAGCTCACATAAAATAATATTATGTAATAAGTAATTACTCATTACCATAATCTGCAAAATAGGACTAGATCGACAAAAAGTGGGACAACAAAAAGTAAGAAGGGAGTTTTCTGTCTAGTCCATCTGTTTCTTGCGGGCCAACAAGGTTTGATAGAATTAGAGACCAGTATTTGGCTACTCCTGGACTCAATGCACATTTGAAGGGCTGTACAATAAGTATAACAAGTTAATAATTAATATTGATTTGATATCCGCTTTAGGCAGCAGATTTAGAATAGTTCTCGAAAAGAACGTTACTTCATCAGGTAGGTTTGACTGCAATTTTTGTAGCACTACTAAAGTACTATAGAATTGAAAACCATCCATAATCCAATTACCCAATTAGTACAGTACATAATTAATAATTAATTAATTCTCAATTTCTCATAGTCATAGGATGCAAAACTCAAATTGCCACTCAATGTAAACCCGGCATCAGAAGTAAATCAAAGGGTCTAGTTGTATCTACAATACCCAGCCCTTGATTTACTTCTGACACCGGGTGTACATACAACATAGTTTATTCCTACTGTCTAACTCTCTCTCTCTCTCTATAGTCAATCTAACTTGAAATCACACTTCACACATTTCTTCTCTAAATCGACCTGAAAAATATACAAGGCCACATTTTGCACATAGGTAGTATTTCTTTCAAAATTGCTTTCAACTGTACAATTCGTGCCCTCCTGGTTTACCACAGAACCCTACTTTTTAAAACATAGCTAACACATTCAACAAAGCAGCACATTCAGCAAACACATTCCACTGGTCATACTCATATACTGCAACATTACCACACAAACTACCTGGACATTGAACGGGAGCACAAAAGAGAATGGATTATTAATGAGTAACAGGTATGAAGTGGTTTGTTTTGGTATTACTATAGGCCTAGTGTTACTGCATTAAAACTACAATATAAACAATGTCAATATGATACGTTGAAGAAGAGTTTACAAGATGGGAAAAGGAAGTTATAAAGTTGTAAACATAAACAGACAGTCATAAACAATATGTAACACTGATAGAATGCTTAAAAACGACAGCATATTATACGTTTGGTGTATTAATGCATTTTAAAATACTACTGTACTGGTACTGTACTACTGTGGATGGCTACATGATGAAATGGATGAGCCACTAGCCATAATAAAAATCAATACCGTGCATAGGCCTACCAAACCAACAATTTAGCCATATTTCACAATGTCCAAAATAAGCTGCAATCGCAGTTAGATCTTTGAAGAAGTTTTTATTTTAAATACAATACAAATTACAATGTCAGGAAAGATTTGGAACAGCAAGGAGGTGAAGTGGAATGTCCTGGAAATGGAAGAGTGATGGCAGGAGAGAATAAGCTGGAGAAGCCTATTTCAATGCCGAGAGTTGGACGTGGCAACAGATGATGATGTGAAGAGGTAATGAGATATGGTGATATAAAAACCCAAATTTTGTTTTAAAAAACCCAAAGATTAGTGATGACATCGGGTAGTAAATATTGGAGTCGACTCCGGAGCCTTGGGAACCGGGTAGGAGTCGACTCCCATCCGAATTAAAAAAAAAAAAAAAATGTTATGCAAAGTTATTTTTAGCCCACAACTCTAGTTAAATAAATAATAAATAAATTGTATGAGTCTACCCACTCAGTTATATAACTGATTTTCAGTGGGGTTGCACAACGCTGTCCGGCCATTCCCCCCCACCTGCTACGTATCACTAGCTTGCTTGTCTCTTGGCCCGGCCAAGACTCCCGCTGATTTGTTATGTTTACGTTTTGAGATAAGATAACGACCAACGAGACAACAAGTGCAATCTCATTCAATTTATCATCAAAAAAATTTTTTTTTTTTTTTTTTTACCCGGAGTCGACTCCAACAGGAGTCGGGTAGGAGTCGGGTACCCGAGTACCCGATGTCATCCCTACGCAAAGATCATGTTTTTCAAATTGCGAAAACATTAAAAAACCAAACGGAGCCCCTTAGTTAGGGATGACATTGATTCCAAAAAAATCCATCATTGTGACCCAAGAATCTATTCAGAATCAATTCCCAACAAAAAATAAAGATTTGTACGCACCATCATTTTGGTGGTCTATTTCCGTGACGCCTGTGATGTCACCGAACGCTGTTGCGTTGTCGTCTGTTTACTGTACCACCTACCGGTACCGCACGCGTAATATTCGGTCTGGACCGGCATCTTCACCAAAACTGGACCAGCACCTCCACCATCGCCCTACATTTTGCACACTAAAAGGTTAAATTTTGCGAGTTAATTTGCGTTTCATATATGCAAGATTTTGCAAAATTTGTGTTTTGTTGTGTGTTTGTTTTATTTCGTGTTCGGACCATCTCTAAATGATGTATTTTGTCGACAATATTACATTTTAGGCAATAAAATGGACATTTAAAAAAATTAGCAAATTTTATTATCACCATTTTTCACTACCTCTAATGATGAGTGACAATACTGTACCAGTACAGATTAAAAAATACGAATTTGAACTTGAATGTGATTACTGAACTTCATTATGAAGAACTTATGTAGCCTACATCATTTATATAATATAATAATACCAATAATACCTAGCTAGTAACAAACTAGTATGAATAAGTGAGTAACTAAGCCATATCACAAGCATGTCATGTTTATAAATGATAGGCCCTACATAATTACTAAAATTACTAGACTTACTTGAAAGTGTCGTCGAACACAAATAAAGCATCTATGTGGTCGGACACAGACACATTTTTGTCGGGAGGTAAATATTGAATGGGCGTAACACGACACGTGTTAGGTCTCGGAAAAGGAAAGGACACTTGATGATCGACATGGAAGCGGGATGCAGAGATCAATCAGGAAGAACTGAAGATCTGTGCTCAGGAATCATCTTCTTTTCTTTGGCAACGGGGCCACATCAGGACTGGCAATGTTCGAAGCCCTGCGTTTGGTAGCGCTGCTCCCCGCCGTGTCCGGAGATGGATTTGAAGCTGTGAACCAGGTTGATTTGACATTTCAGCACGTGAACCAGATGGATTAAATTTCAACATGGGAAGCCATCATGACGACAACTCCATACGACATATGTATTTGACAAAACTTTGCGTTGGATTGGAATGGAACATATGTTTGCCACGTCGTTTGGATGGACGTCCAACGCAAATGTTGGTGTTGGCCTGTTCCGTTTCGCACCAATAGTCACAACTCAAAGGACGGCCAAGGGTCTCTCTCTACCTCTCTCAAGGTCACCTGCACACTCACCAACATTTATGTTGACCCTCCAGACGACATGTCGTCTCTACCCAAACCTTTAGATAGTGATCGTAGTTTAAGAGTAAGACAAGAACAACAGTTAATATATCTTTACTCGAGTTGCAAATATTTTGTTAATAATTACATTGTAATGTCCCCCACTAAAAATCAGTTATATGACTGAGTAGGTAGACTCTAAATACTTTTTATTTTTATTTTAGTTATAGGCCTAAGCTGTGCTTACCTATTAATCTCTTGAATTGGAAGGACATAGCTCGATTATTATCGAGATATTACTAGCAAATGGTGCATTACAGCATTTTACCGTATGTTTAGCTTACATGTCGTCTGGAGCAGGGCCGTTTCAAGTAATGATGACAACATAGGCACGAATTTTGGAGGCGCCCCCCCCCCCCCATGCCATGTTTGGCAATGTAATCTTTTAGAGAATCACTGATTAGTGATTTCCAACGTCCCTGGATCTTTATTGAATGGGTCATTCTCAAATAAAATGACCCTTGTGCTGTCCCACCTTAATATTATTTTTTTTTTAGATCAAGATATTGATTTGCATAAATTTTGGTTGTACATTTTCAGAATACTTATAGTTTTTATTAGCTCCATGAATTTTTGCACTTCTATCTTGTAAGGTTGACCTTTAATTCAATGTCGGGTATTGCAAAATGTGTTAAAACCCATGTCCCTATCCTCAAAACCAGAAGTGTTTTTGTAAAATGTTTGACTTTAAGACTAAAATTTATTTAGTCTCTAGATTGGAATTAATGCAGAAATAACAGTTAATAACTGTGTGTTAGTGACTTTTTTTTAACAATTTACATTTTCAAACAATAACTAGTGGAATGGCAATCATAATAATGTCATGACTGTTACCATTGTAAAAGAGTTTAAATAATTTTTCAAGAAGGCAGTGGATCAATCTAGAAGAAGAAGAAGAACAGCTCCTGACATGGCATCATGGAAGTTTGGTTTGTTTTGACATGAGAACTCTTTAAAATTGAAAAGTAAACATTTTAACGGTGAGTATTTTAATTCAATGTCATGAATGTTACCAAGATAAAACAATTTAATTTGTATTTAATATTTTATTTAACAATTGAGTTAAGTTACAATCAAGTTCCAGCTCATAGCAAACATAACCCTACTTTTTCAAATGGGATTGTTAACAGCTAATGAATTAATGAAGTTGAAATGTCATGCATGTTACTTGTCAGGTATGTTACTTTCAAAAAGTAACATTACCAAGGGCATCGTGGATTACTGCATTAATTTCCTGCAACTGTAGATGTGTTTTGAAGGGAGAGGTTGTAATTCATTGCCATACTCAAAAGTAACAAAACACTTGTTTTTATTGATTTTCAGTGATCACTTGTCAAGAATGTTACTTTTTGTCAAGACCGTTACCCGTAGTGTCTCTTTACTTTAAACTCAACACAAACTTGTTGGATTAGATGGATTTTATCTTTAGGTTGACTGATTTGTACACTACAAAGCAACATGATCTTAGAAAAAAATTATTACTGTTAGAAAAGTAACTTTTTTGTCAAGACTGTTACTTTTTGTCAACACCGTTACCCGAGCTAATTATTAAATTAAGTCTTATTTAAAGTTTAAAATAACTGAATCACATTTTTAATCTTATTTATAATATTAATACTTCATTGCTAACAGTGATCTTGATAAAATTTGATTTGCCATTTGTCCATTATTAGTAAGTTAAGACCGTTGGTCGAGCTCAATCCAATCAGGTTTTGCTGCAGAACGCATGGGTTTATTCAAAATCACATTCAAGCTCTATCGTTCGTCCTATCGGTTTGCGGTTTTTACCAGTATGTCAAGTTTGAATGCATTGTTATCGCTGTCAAGACACATTTTTGAAATATCGCTTACTTTTAAAAATATCTTACCGTAAGTATGCCCCCAGTGACATAAGTGGGTGTCATTTCCCAAGCCTGTGTAGGAGACAAATATTTGAAATATTGAAAAGTGTCTTGACAGCGGTATCCGCAAACCCCTTGTTAACAACCTCCCAAAATTTCAAATTTTTCGGATGTAAACTGTGGTCAGAATGTGAAATTGACTATATGTAAAATTCACTGTTTTCGGCGGCGCGTTTTGTTGCCAGTAAAAATCTCGAGCGACATACTCGTGTGGCTGGTAGGCGGCCAGCGGAGTGGGGATGTGTGTCGGTAGAATGGGGGGACCGTCTTCTCCTCACTTGTGGCCGATTGTGGCGAGCGTTGTGCGGTCAGTACGTAGCTCAGTGAGTCAGTGACGCATCTCATTTACATCAATATTCAAGCAAATCGCTATGAATGCAGAGTGTGTGAAAAAGATACAACGTGGAAAAAATCGAGTACTTTCCTCAAAAAGATTGAACAGGAAGAGATTGACAAAGTTTCAACTTGCTATAGCACGAGATAGAAGAAAACCGAACTGCAATTTAAAATAACTATTAATTATTAGTTTACTTTAAATTGAAAGTTACTCCGTTCTTTTAAGAAAAATGATCTGACATAAACAACCACAGCTAAGTGGATTAATAATTGAATAAGCAAATCAAGACAAGCACTTCACTACACTGGAAAACATCCGCGATGTGTTTGTTTGGTTTGTTTGTTTTTTGGTCTCATTATAGTGGTGTATTCCTAAAAATAAAGTGCAAACAAAGCGAACAAAATAATATACCTCAATACAAAAACAAACAAACCAAACATCGCTGATTTCTTTGCGGAGTGTACAGGCGCGTCGGAAGTCTATTTTTCCAGGGGGGGGGGCGAACTTTACCAAGAAAAGTACATGCTTCCTTACACAGTTACATATGGTTACATAATATGCAACTAATGTCCTTGAGTCAGTGGCGTATGCTGGAATATATTTCGGGGGGGGGGGGCTTAGACGAACAACGCAATGGAGGGGCTGCCCTGACAATAGCGCCGCAGGCAATTTTTTGAAAAAAACTTATTTTTGAAGTAGTGTTTATGTGTTTTAGAAGTAGCTAAGGGACTTTGCTGAACGAAAAAAAAGAAAATATAATAAATGAATTAAATTTTTACGTAAACCTAGATGATTTAAGCTGGGATTTCGGGGGGGGGGGGGCTTGGCGCCCCCCCCCCGGATACGCGGTGCCACTGCCTTGAATATTGGTAGCTTTTAGTGGTGAAAAGTACCAAACACTTTGCGACGGGCACTAGTTTTGTTTACAAACTTAGTAGTAGAGATTTGGTCTATCTCTATATCTATCACGCTAGCTAGCTTCTTATGAAGGAGTAGCAGATGATCTCATTTGCATGGGAACGATTCTCCCTTGTAACACGTTTTAGGGCTTTAAAAGATCGTTCCGCAGTTGCTGCTCTATGTACAGTAGAGGTCATCGCGACTCGCGAGACTGCAGGGGATTCCTCTTTCTCTCGATCTGTTTCTTGTTTACGGGGAGGGGTGGGTGGCTGCTGTTTGTGCCAAGAGACATCCACCGTCTATGGATACATCCAAACCCAAAACATAATACAATATCTGACAGACATCTCTGAGACACTTTCCATCTTTACAAGAAAGTGTGAAGCTAGTTACACTAATCAACGTTTGTAATTGTATTTGACACACCCACTATAGCGCCGCAGGCAATTTTTTTTTTAAATACGTATTTTTGAAGTGGTTTTTATGTGTTTTAGAAGTAATTATGGGGCTTTGCTGAACGAAAAAAAAGAAAAGATAAAAGATGAATCAACGAAAAACGCAAGTATTTTGGTTAATGGTTAATTTGTTATTTTTCTAGGGGGGGGGCGAGAAGATACTTTCGCCCCCCTCTGTAAGCTCAGGGGGGGGCAAGCTACCCCCCTGCCCCCCCGGCTCCGACGCCGCTGGGAGTGTTGTGTGGGAGTTGTTTTCGATCCGTTCATCCAATACTATGATGTAATACTACCTAATAATGGTATTATTTTTATTTTCGGACTAGTAAATTTACAAGATCAATCAGAGGCGTGCTTTGGGTGACCCACCCCACTCACCTCTAGAGAAGGTGTGGGTGGGAGTAAAAAATATAACATGTACAGGTAATACAAGATAAATTATTAGTTAACACTTCATTAGGTTTGCAAGCTGGATGTAATGGTGGATAGTTGTATAGCAATATCTTGGTAGCTATGTCGTCTTCGGCATCAGCAGAGCGAACATTTTCTAAATTAAAATTGATCAAGATCCACCTTCGCACGACCATTGAAGAGGAGAGCATTGGCGGATCCAGGGGGTGGGCGGTAGGGGCGATCGCCTCCCCCCCTGATCCTTGAAAAACTAAATTTTATTCAAAAATGAATATATGTTCAGTCAATGTTTTCTTGCGAATATGATTTTTTTAAAGTTTATTGCTTTTAGTCAATTCCTCAATGTTACACGATATTATTTTCTTTGGTTTCACCCAAAATCGTAACACATCTATAACTTCATAGGTTTTGATGGTCCCATGAAAATTTCAGCACGATCAGAGTAGCCATTTGACTAGTAGAGCGCGAGCAGACAGAAAAAAACACTTCAGCTATTTTTCAGGGGAGCGAAATTTACTCTCATCCAATAACATTAATTTTCACACGGATTTTGAAAATGTGAGGGTATAGAAACACATGAGCGATAGCTATTGTAAAGGGACATAATTCAGTTTGTTGTTTGGCTTGGGCCTTTTTTTTATTTTGTCGGTTTTACCTTCCCCCAGGGCCTATTTTAGTGAGCTACTGCATATAACATATTTTGAAATATACTACTACTACTAAAGCCATTAACACTCGTTTTTTTAAAAAAAGCCTCATCGATCGGAATAGTGTTCGAAAAATCGAAAAAGTGCTATTTTCATGAGAAGTGTTACTTCAATAGTATTAAAATTGCTACAGGTCTAAGTTTACAAATAATTAAGGTCTCCTAAAAATGTTTTTTCTATTGGAGTAGTCATGTAGCTGGTAGAGAGCGGAGATATTTTTTAAATAAAGAAAATCGTACAAGTGCGATTTTCATGAGGAAATTATTTTGTAATTGTTTCCCAAAACGTATCAGGTCTAAGTTCTGAGATTTCGAAGGTGTCCAGATAATTTTATCTTGATCGGAGTAGCCGTTTGGCGTTTGGAATCGTGCGAACAAAGAGACCGAAATACAAAAACAAACAAAAAACAAAACAAACATCGTGGATTTTTCTAGTGTAGTGTAGTTGTCTTCGATCAGCTCATCCAATAGTATATTGTAATTATACCTATAATGGTAATAGTAATACGTGGATTTGAGTAGGACTAGTGTTCTTATTTCCAGACTAGTAATTTTTTATTTATTTTAAATTTGAGCCCTGTTCATGATTCACTTAAGTGATTTCATATTATGTGCGCTACACATAACGCTACATATAACCGGCCGCCAAACATGCTACTTCGTCGTCTACACCTCCCAATGGTTAACGTATGAAGTGATTGAGAACGACGACGAGTTCTGGCTAACAAAGATGGTTGGCCCATTGTGTTGGTGAGATTATAGAAATTATTTTTCTGTCACGAATAGTTTTTGATTTTATCTTCAGGCACATTAATTTTGTTTTGATTAATTCAGTTTCTACACTGGAAGCATTCTACCTGAGATCGTCAACCCTTAGTTTAGCAAGCGATATCTAAAGGCTGATATCAGAGATCCGGCGCACATTTTGGACGCCCAGGAGGAGGCACGGATCAAAAAGGCCAGAGAACTTGCTGCAAAAGATGCAAAGACTAAAGCAAATGAAGCCAAAAGTGCAGCCAGAAAGAAAAAAAAAATTAGTGCGCCAGAAAGGGGAAAAAAACTTAGTGCGTCAATAAGTATACAACACCGTAGAGGAGCGACACGCACTATAGTCAATAGGTTTGTTCGTTCGCGTACACTAGAGTGACAGTGTATACACTGGCTCGTTCGTTCGCTTCAGTGTATTCAGTTTAACACTACTGGCACCACCTAGTCAGTGGAATTGCATAATGCATACACCATCACTTTTAGTGTATACACTTTCCTGGCGAATGAAATTTGAACAGACCTGTTATAAAATAATGATTCAATTATATATACCTGTACTTTTCAGCGGACGAAGTAATCATAATTTGAAAACTCTACTGGAACATAGTTATGCGTTTCACTGATTCGGCAGGTGATTTCACTGGTCTATCTATTTCTAGGATTCACATGTTTATTTTGTGCATGAGTTGCGAATTACTGTGAAAATTTTGTTATTTCTCATCTCATTTTCCTATCTCTACTTTAGGGTTGCCAACCGGACTTTTTTTTTTACCGACATGTGTGTGTGCGCTCACTCTAAGTACTGTGAGAATGCTGATTGCCGATCGCAAATTGTGTGACCGACCTTCTTATTATCGAATGTTTGGAATTTTACTGCTTTTTTAAAGTGCCCCATTTAAAATTACCAAAATTGGGTTCCAGAATCCCGATAACAGAGAAGTAATCAGTAATCCAGCAATGAACAACAATTAGCCGTCGTTATCAAACAAACATGAAGAGAAGATCAACATATTACATAATTGCAATGTTGATTACAAATACATAATTATTACAAAGAACCTCTAAAACGTGCTAATTATAACGTCGCATCTAATAATGAGGCTTAATAAATGCTTGTCTCTGGTAGTTACTTTGCCCCAGATACCTTTCATAAAACCCACATAAACCACAATAATATATTAATGGGCGTATGGCCATTTAAAAAAAACTTTTCAGAGTTGGAAACCCTAATCTACTTTCATTCATGTTTCATAATTCCCAGTGCCACACTCACAACACAAGATAAAGAGTTTTGAAAAACCAAATGTTTTAATTATTAGTATATCACGCCTCCAAAATAATGTTTGGTAAATAATCACTGTCTTATTGTAATAACCACCGTGTATTTTACGAATCACGCGGTTCATGACCTCGAGTATTCGATTGTTACATTTCCATTACTCTTCCTTGGTTGAGTGAGACTTGTTTGTATCACAACAAACTCGCCGCGCCAGCCTTCCGGGATGGCATCGCTCGGGTTACAGTGCAAACTATAACCTTGACCAGACACAATCACAGAGCCGGCGACAAGTCGGCCATGCTGGCGTGAGCGGCGTGAGGGGAGGGTGTCTTCTTGCAGTGAGGGAGAGCAACTCTCACCTCCCCGCTTTGCCCCTTGCGATACTACACGCAATGAAAAAATAAGTTGGGCCAACCTCGAACAACGGTCTTAATTACCAGGTTTTGAAATTTGAGTAACATTCTTGACATTTTGGTATTTATAAAAAGTGATTAAAATAAAAATGTATATTTTATTGAATGTATTAGTTTTGTGTGATAATGTAACTAAAACTATTGTGCACATGAATATAGATTTAATAAATAACTTCTTACATCAATTGTCACTTTTATGTCCGGTAACAGTCATGACATTTTCGTACACTTGGATTGATGAAAATGCTTGTATGTAAAAAGTTTTTGTTTTTTTAGATAAACCCTTTTAGGGCTGTAAGAACAAATTATTGGATAATGTATTGTTAAAGGAGGCATCCAATTTTATGTTATAATTTTTTCTTGCAAGCATTTTTTTCAATATGGTCATTACGTTTGAGAATGACCCGAATACAAAAATGTAGAATCCTCAATCCTCATTCTCATTCATTTAACAATTTTTTCAGCGATTTTTTTGAGAATGAAGTTTATAAAACGTTTCCGGCTTCAAGTGTATATTTTTTATTATCTTCAATGGCGATCGCCACAACCTCGCCTCTCGATGATGCCGATAGTATAGATAGCTTATCAGTGCCTAGGCGGATCCAGGGTAAGAATATGACCCAAGTAAGAAACCAAGCATACAAAGTGTACTTTTATGAAAAAGGGACTAAACCCGGGGGGGGGGGGGGAATTCCCCCACAACGATAGCGCCGCAGGTGAAATTTTTGAAAACCACGTATTTTAAAGTGCGTTTCGTGCATTTTAGAAAAAGTAATGGACCAGTCAGTGATACTTCATTTTATATTGTTTTTGTACATGACGCGATGATAGAGGCGGCGCCAGGTGCCCCCCTGTCTCTCGGCGCCCTAGGCACGTGCCTAGGCCTAGTTGGCCTATTGGGTAATACGGCCCTGGTCTGGAGGCAAGTCAAATGTTGGCGCATGCATACACAAATGCAAACATCTGGTCAACATCTGGTGGAAGGATGGGTCTAGATGATTTTAATGAGGGTTGGACAAAGTCACCAAAAATAGGCCCATACCAACATTTGTGAAATACACACCTCGTCTGGAGCCGCCTTAAAACCTCAAAAGACAATGCAAATCACTGAAACAGCCAACATGTCATTGTGATCCATTCTAGCATAACTGCGTAAGTACTATCATATAGGCTACCTATTTGTATAATTTGTATTTTGTACCTATTTACTTATTTCCGTTTACAGGTACAAAGTACATATTATATGGATATACCGTATTTACCCGATTGCAAGCAGTCAAAAATCTTCTTAGGAGGGAATAGGACACATTTGGCAGTTGGCAGATATACAGCTATTCGTTCGGCCAGGAAGAATCCGACATGGGTGAAACTTTACATTGGTTGTCAATAAAGCATATGCCTACATGTAGGCCTACAGTCCTACAGTAAAAGATGTTTAATATTTTATTTTGATCAGCCAGAATCAATTTACAAATATGATCAATTTTGAACTTTTTAACAAAATAAAAATTCCAGAAAATCAATAGGCCTATAATTTTTGACAATTATTAAAAAAGTTTTTGGAAAAGAGTTACTTAAGAGCCCTATATTTCTACTTCCGTGACAATTACCCGAAATTCCATACGTCTGTGGTCTCAGTGGGCTGAGCAAACAGGACTTTGCTTAAAACGCATGCCCTATTATAGTATCCTCTTATTCTTAAGATTAATGAATTTGGTCTACCTAAACCAAATTATTTTCTTAAATATTGTTGGGTATGCCTATTGGGGACAGGAGACAAACAGCTTTTAAACTGAAACAAGGTAGGCACCTATGCAAGACTGAGTCAAAACGGTCTGTAAAATATAAATAAATCATTTAATTTTTCTGGCTAGAATTTGAAAAAGAAAAGTCAATAATAACTAAGTACTAAAAACATAAACATAACATTATATATAGATAGGCCTAGGGCAAAGTTCACCAATATTGGCATGACATGGGTAGGCCCTATTCCTGATAAAAAGGAAAAGATAAACTTTAAGAAAGAAAGAAAGAAAGAAAAATACATAAACGCTGCACAGAATATTACCTTTATCATCAGGCTCAAGATTTGCCCCTCGCGTGCGGCGGGACGAGTGGTTGAAAAGTGGGCGTGGCTTGTAGAGATCGTCACTGCTATAGCGCTGACCTCGACTGGCTGGGGTCAAAACTGCACTGCTCTGGCTGGAAATTAAATCAAATCAGGTTACGTGCAGAACATTAATGTAGATCCCACTGCAACATTGGGTATGTAGTGATGGGATCGATTCCATAAATGCTAGCTCAAGCGTTTGACGATAGTGCCGCACCACCATCCTAAGCAGTTTGAATAAATTTTAATATTTATATTTATATATTAGATACAGCCCCGACAGTTTGGGGGGCAACAACCTCCATTCAAAGGGAAAAAATTAGTGATTGCTGTTTGGCAATAATTTCCACTAGTTTTCCTTCCAATGGGGGGTCCGCCCTGGAACTTCAACCCACAACGACAGTGACTAACCAACAAGGCGATTGTGGTGCAAGTGTTGGGTGATTTCCCCCAAGTCTGAATACTGCAATACGTAGGCTAGTTTTTTTATTCATTAGACCTACCAATTTGAGTATGTAAATGCACTTAGCCTAAGTAATAAATACTAGTTTTTAGTGAATAACAAGACCTAAAACCTTATCTCTGTAAACTGTTTGCTGTTTTTGGCATGATAGTGTGTTACGTACGATTAACCAACTACAAAATATGTGGGTAGGCTTTGAATTGAAACCTAGCCTAGGGCCTACAAGTTTAATCTTCAATTTTAGCCATCATGCTAACTGCTAAGGCAAGAATATGAGTTGGATAGGCCTAACTAATCGTTTAAACACCAGTGGTTGTGTAGTGTGTACCTTAGCTTTTTGCCATCTTGGCTAGCTGGCAAGATGTCCTCTGTAGCTAATATCTTCTTATCTCCCGACGAGGCAGACACATCGCTCTCAGGACTCAGAGGCATCACGAAGTCGGCGCCTGGCGGTGTGGCAACCCTGGCCACCGGTTTCACCCTAGACAGCCCCAGCCGTCGGCACGGACCAAGCTTTGGCTTCTGCGTAACCTCCGCGCTACCCGAGCTAGAGCCACTGCCGCTTGTATGACACTCGGGGGTCGGTATCACGCGTTCCAGCCGCAACGTCATGTTATCTTTCATCGCCAGATTTTGCATATTGATGATATCTTTGTCGGTATTCTTCACTTTCAAACTATTGGACTGTATCGTCTTAATGACAGTATCATCACCTTTTTCCTGGACAATCTGGATGTTATTGTTGATTCCGCCGTACTGGGAAACATTACCGACGACTATGTCGAATATTTCAGCGTCGGAAAGGCTGTCGACTTTCATTGGAGAGTCATCTTGTATCTTGTGCACCGACTTTGATATGGGAAGACTTTTAGCCTGCGATTCGGACGACTTCAAGAGAGGAGTCTTGTTTCTTGTGCACCAACTGTGCTATGGGAATACTTTTAGCCTGCGATTCGGACAGCTTAAGAGAGGAGTCTTGTTTCTTGTGCACCAACTGTGCTATGGGAATACTTTTAGCCTGCGATTCGGACAACTTAAGAGAGGAGTCTTGTTTCTTGTGCTCCAACTGTGCTATGGGAAGACTTCGCGCCTGCGATTCGGATGAACCATTGAAATTATCCTCACTAGCGTATTTCTGATTTGGTTTGCGAGATCTCCGCATCTCTCGTTTCTCTGACAAAGGAGGGGACGTCTTTGGGGGTCTCATCAAGAGTGGAGACTTGGTCTTTGTGTCTGCCGTATTACCTCGCGCCGCGTCCTTCCTCGGTCTACCGAGTTTCTTCTTATGACGGCTGAGGGCCCCCACCGGAACCGGAGATTTTGTTAGAAAACCCGCACTCGCGATGTCATTAGGTAATTGCGGTCCGACAGTTGGGACGGTGGAAGCGTGATCTTCCACTCTCTTGGGAGTTTCAGATTTACTTTTCATACTAACTGGAGGTATGGTTGATTTCGTATGCTGTCCATCGTTGAGCAATATTCCCGATACCTTGCCGCAAGCCCTGTTTACAATTACTTCGCTAGACTTCAGTCCGCTCTTTTTTTGACCAATCACCGACAACTTATTTGCTTTATTACGAGGTTGTTCGCAAGCTTCGGCTTCATTTTGACTTTGATTGTCGTTACTACGTGACGATTTAATAGTAGTATCACTTACGGCTACATAACAGACAGGCATACACAAATCTTGAAGCCATACAGTGCCGCCGTACTTTGAGTAACTGTCCTTTCTATCGTCTTGCAATACGGGAGATGAAGAATCACTTAAATCATCCAAGTCATCACTGTGAACGGAACAAACGTCTAGATCAACCAACGTTTCACTTTTTCTAAGTTCCTTCATATATGAAAGGAATAGTTTGTCATATTCATTTATTATTGGAACCTCAAAATATTTCACATCTGGTTCTCCATCATCGTTGTCAGGCATCACGTCTTCACCACCGGTAACAGGCATTTCAACTGGCATTTGTACTGCAACAGGCAATCTTACTTTAGCTGGTGAATGGACTTCTGATTTAATTCGTTCTGGTATGCTGACCTCCGGCATACTTTGTAATGATGTAACATCAGAAGGCTGAAAGCTTTTAGACTGCTTGGAGAATTCAGCTGGCAGTCGGGTTATAGGAATCTTGGCTATTTTTGTGATTTTTTTCATCTCTGCTGGTTTTATAACTTTAGGTAGTGTGACTGGTTGCGAGACCTCAACAATTTTTACTGATTTTAAAACATTAGAAATTACCGGCGGTTGACTGATTTCAGGGATCTCAGATGGTTGTAAAATCTCATGAGGTTTTGCAGATTGAACAACTTCAGGAATTGCTGATGGCTGAATGATTTCAGGAATGTCAGCACATTTCAAAATTTTAGGACTCTTAGATGGTTTGAAAATTTCAGGAACTTTTTCTGGTTGGATAATTTCAGGAATCTCAGCTGGTAGGTCAAATTTGATTCTAGAAATCGTGCCTGGTTCTACAGCCCTTGGAGAGGATGTTTCATCTTTCTTCGTAGGACTTTCATCCGAGCTACAAATACCCTGAGCTCTACGGAACTCCCTCTGGCGTTTCTTTTCCAGTTTTGCCAATGACCTGCGTTGTTGCATTATCTTTCGTACTTCGAAAATGTTTGCAGCTATTTTTGGTTTCTTAATTTTAAGAATTATCTTACCCTCATAATTCCTGCAAAAGTATTCTCCCTCACATGGTAACAATGGGTCCACTACAAGTTTGGGCATCTTGGCTGCCGGCGAGTCACTGTCACTGTCAGCCGAAGAGGAGCCGGAGTCGGATTGTGGGGTGCGTTCGGACGCGTCGTTATTTCCGCCCTTCCCGGTTTTCCCACTCGAGCCGCCACTTCCCTTCTTCTCCCGGTGTCCCGCTTCCCGGGATGATCCGGCCGCAGGGGTTCGGGATGAACTGGATGACCGGTCGCGAGTCCCATTACTGTCCCGGTCAGTCGACCCACGGTCGTCGGACCTCTTGTCGCGGTGACGCCCATGATCATCCGCAAGTTTTCCCTTCTCCTTCTTATTATCCTTATGCTTGCTGCTAGGTTTTGACTTTGGATCCGTTTTCACTTCTTGCTTTTCGACATCTTGTTTATAGGATTTCTCCTTTGCACTTGAACTCTTACTAACACTCTCTTGTCTTGATCTCTCTTTATCAGCAGTGCCATTCTTGATTTTATATTTATCATCATGTCTCGATTTATCGGCAGGCTTGGATCTATCGGCTGATTTGGATTTGTATTTGTCATCTCGTGAAGTAGGCTTGTCGGACGGTTTACCTTGCACCTTCTCCACAGGTTTCAATGACTTTTGACTATTATGAGATCCCACAGAGGATTTCGATGAATGGACTTTGATTTCAGCTGGTTTAGATTCTTGGCTACTGCTGTCGGTGTCAGTTTTGTGTTTCCCATCTTTTTTTAATGACTTGCCATCTTTCTCTATATTCTTGCTGGATCGTTCACTTTTCGTAGATTTATCAATTTTATCATCAGCCGTCTTTTTGGGAGACTTATCTTCCTTTACGTCTTTCTTTACAGATTTCTTGTTGATATCTCCTTCCTTATTTGATAATTTTCCATCACCATTTTTATGTAGGCCTAATGATTTATCACCTTTATCAATGATTTTTAATGGCTTAATATCTTTTGGGTCCTTATGGGGTGACTTACCCACTTTTTCTTCCTTGACATGTGCAGAATCTTTCTCAAAATGGCGTACCGCCTTCTCTTCCTTTTCATCGTTTTTAATAATCCTATCTACCTTTGACGCCTTCAAACTAGATTTTTCTTCCTTTGCTACTCTCTTGATGACTGTTTCTCCTTGGTCAAACGTACTAAATAACTTCTCTTCCTTTTCCCAAGTTTTAATTGTGGAAGCAACTTTCTCAGATTTTTTAGAACATTTATCGTCCTTTTCATGACTTTTAACAAACTTCTTTTCCTTCTCTTCTAGTTTGAGAACCTTCTCTTCTTTCTCTACCTTTTTAACATGTTTCTCCTCCTGTTCACATTTCTTCACCAACTTGTTGTCATCGTGTTCTTGCTTCACGGCAACTATCTCTTGTTTTTCATCTTTCATTAATCTCTCTGTGTTCTCTTCCTTGTTAATTAATTCACGTTTCTCTTTCTTCTCAGGTTTTTCTTCAATCAAGACGCTCTTTGGAACAGCTTGCTTGATCTTCTCCGCTGTGTCATCCTCTTTGTTCTCCTCCGGATCAGAATCATTGGAGGAGGCGTCACTCGAGGACGAATCACTCGAGCTACTCGAATCAGAGTTGGAGCTCGAGGCCCTCGAAGAAGAATCAGAACTGTCTCCCTCTTCATCATCTGAACTCATTGGCTCTGCCTCTACAAACTGCTTCTTCATTTCCTCGCTTGGTACCGGTAACTGAGTTGTTTCTATAGGCTGCTTGTTTTGGGTCTTTAAATTGACTTCATGCTGAGGTTGATTTAAATTGTGTGCATCTACATTATGTGTCAGCAAATGATTGGTTTCATCACTTTGAGAGATTTGATTATCTTGTTCGGCGACTTGCACTGGAGACATGGCAGGGGTTACAGGACGATCTGCAAGGACACCGTTGAAAGATATGGCCGAATGGCGGCCGTCGGGGCTGGTAAGACCGGAAATGCCAGAGAGGCTGCTGCCACCAGAGACTTCATTGATGTCTTGCAAGGGTATAAACGGAGGAGACCGATCGTCGTCTTGTTCGTCGTTCAACTCCCCTTCTTCGGTGGAATTGTCCGCCTTTTTGGTGCCGTCGCTTTCCGGCGAGATAGGGTCCAGATCTTTCGGCAACAAATCTGTCAGGCTGATCTCTTTCTTCACCTCGGAATAATCCATGTTGAAACCGAAAGTCGAAGGCTTTGCATACATTGCGTCCTGGTTCTTCTTAGGCTTGTCAATGCCCAGAAAGTTGTAAACCACATCCTCTACTTGCGGCACAAACACGGTCAAGACCTTAGGATTGACCACTTGGTCGACAATCCTCTCCACGCCCATGTCAAGAAAGCCAGACTCGTGGATGTGCTTGCGTAGGCTGTCTCGAAGCAGGTTCTTGTTCATTTCGGGACGCCAGACCTGGTTTGCTAAGAAGGCAGACACGGTGCCCTCCACTCTCTGATGAAGATTCTGGTACGCTGGCTATAAATAGAAAATAATCCAATGTGCATTAGCCGTAAAAATACAGACCAACAGACTAAACCCCAAAGGCCAGCATGGGGATTTTTTTTTTATATTTTTCATTAATTTATTCATACCTTTAGTAATATGGGGTCAATCGGGTGAGGTGGCACGGTAGAGGTCTGCACGGCCTACTTCTAGAAGCCCGCCCGGCCCGGCCCGCAATTTCAGGCCCGGGCCGGCCCTGGCCCGTATTAAACAGCTTATCAAGCCGCTCCGCCGAGCCGCCATAAGTGTAGTAGCCGTTACAGCCGTCATAGGTTAAACTCAAGCAACAGCATGTGGATTTTAGTTTAAACCCTGGGATATATGAATGAACATCACGGTGGGATGAATTACTATTATGTAGAACAAAACGTTTGAATTGGTCGAAAAACATTTCTATGATCACAATCGCACATCCGATTCAAATTACATCATAAAGCCCGAAAGCCCGTCTCATTCAGTGAAAGCAGGTCCCGGCCCGACTCAAATTGCATAACCAAGGCCCAAGCCCGGCCCGGGCCCGTGCAGACCTCTAGGCCACGGCCTAGCATTTGGCCAATTTAGTAGGTAGGCCTACTTAGCTTTATTTTGTTTATTGTTTTAGGACGATTGCCACACATTTGTTTAAAGTTATGTTTTTTTTTTTAAATCCTAATTCGTCCACTTGGCATAACAATTTGTTTCCAGATGAATTTTTTTTTTAAATATTAAAACTGAAAACATAATAATTATGAAGTTTATATGTGAGGGCAGAGGTCTATACAATTGTATGTTGCTTTTTAATAAATTTGAAGGGAGGTCACTCTTACCCCTTGAAAATTGAAACTCGGGGAAAGTGTGGCCATTGGAAAATAACTTGGTGGACTAATCAGAAAGTGCAATAATGTTGGCAAAACTGATTTTGAAAAAATTAAGGAGCAAAAGATAGAGATAAGATAGTTTCAGTTTCTGACATCGAAGATAATGATCAGTCCCACATTCTGCTTCAGAAGATGAAGACAACGAAACAACGCAAGAAGCACCCTAAAAATGAAGTTTGTAACCTTAAAATGCCATAAAAGTTGGTAGGCTACTTTCGTTTTGTTCTTGTATCCTTTCCCAAGATCCAAAAGAAAAATATAACCGGAATGTAAAAATACAAATATAGGGCCTATGTGTGCATGGTTCAAACTTCAAAGGCCACCAGAAGATGATGATGGTAGGGCCTAAGGCAAATAAAGATGAAGTAGAGTTGAGTGTCCCGTCTTTCAAATGCCTAAGACATATCTAGAGTTGCAAACGTCCGGGATTTCAACACATTTGTCCAGATGGAGGAATGGACGTCACTTTGTTCGGAATTTGTAAAAAATACTAATGTTCACTACATATTAATAGAATTCGTGTACCTATGAATGATCATCTAAAAGTATTATTATTCATCCTCTCAATTTTCGATGTAGGCTAGAATTACTCGCAATATGTTTCAACTCGGTCATTTGTTCTCAATCTCTGCCAATCTGTTGCCATTAGCTGCTCTCTTTGTCCTCAACCGCCGCCCGTACGGCATGCATTCACCGCAGGACTTTCCATTCAGCCGACATAGCACAGGCGCAAACACATTTTGTTTTGTCTGGACAGTCGCCAATCGTCGGCACGTACAATTTGAGCGGTGAACTGTGTACTTGTGCTTGCGATGTTCATTGTTTACTTTCTGTTCGCGTTTTGAATTTAGTAAATTACTATAGGCTTAGATCTAAATATCCTTGACATCATTACTAAAAGTATTAAACAAATTCAATGCCTAAGATGTTCATAATTCACAACACTCTAATTTCTGTAAGTTGATCCTGTGTTCCATAGGACTACTTCCATTTTTTTTAATAAAAAATTCTTGAGTTGAGTGAAATGGATGGTTTTTGGGTGAGCAAAGCAAAGATTTCAATTTCACACTTCACCTTGCTCATAAACTTAATGATATTACATTGCCAAAGGAAAGGGTTACACTTCCCCATGAAGCGGCCACACTTGTGACTTGCCCCATTTCAATGGGGAAATGTGGCCACGTGCATTAGGCCCTAAATTACTACTAAGGTAGGCCTACAGTAATTATCCATCTTATATACCTACAATGAATGTTAGACTTGATAGGACCTTGATGTATCTACCATCTAAGCTAAGCAGAGCCTCAAATACACCAGTTTTTGTTTCAAATTGCTAGCACCCATCCTAGCACCTATATTATTCATGTAGGCCTAACTGACTTTCAAAGTATTTTTTTTTAAGTGGCCTTCCCACTTAGCTCAAAATATGTTAAGACCTTTGTAGGCATACTTCTAGGATGAATTAAACATAGCAGTAGGTACCAACATTTTAACGTACCAGAGCGTGAAAGGCCCGATGTGTGATACTGATATAGCAAAACACCCATTTAGTGCAAGATGACACAATAGGCTACAAAAACTCCATACCAATCCTCACTCATGTGACAGAAATATGGACTACCTAGCCTACCTACGTGGATTAAGGTAACAAACAACTTTAAATTAGCTGCAGTTGTCATCAGCAGGTGAAAAGTTTTGTCGCCCCCAGAAATTCAGGCTGGGCTTTATGTTCTCTATGCTTTCCCAACCTGTCAACCCGACTCAAATCTAAACTAAACTAGCCAGTTGGCCTTTTCCAAACTAATTGTAACAACCAAGTCTTTTGACACCTATCACTTTCTATCTTTCTTCACCTACGGGATCGAGATGGGCGAGCCTACTCCACACCCTCTGGTGGGTCCGTCTCTGTGTTTCCTTGTTCCTTACAAGTGTGACTCCTTGTCCTGCTAGGGGGGCCTAGCAGGTGATGAACCTGTTAGACCCTACTCGTCTTTTCCTTCAACCTCTTCACCTGCAGCCAAGAGCTAGTATAGCACATGTGCCTGTGCTATAGCCAAGAGCTTGCAACTAGTAGTATTGTTTCCTTTCGTCTTCGAATCCCAGTCATAATTAGTAGGGCAGCCTCTCTCGTTGCCACGGGTCTTGGTTCAAATCCAGGATAAGTCATGGTTCTTTTGTCACCCAAGCACCAGAGTCTAGGAGTGAAGCCCCTTCACTGGTTGTGCTGTGTTGTGACTTTCCACCCTTCCTATCTCTTACCTATTCTCTTAGAATGAATGAAGAGGCACCCTTGCCCAGCAACAGCAAGAGGGGCAACTTTTCTCTTGTTGCCATTGCCAAAGGGTCCTGGTTCGAATCCAGGGTAAGTCATGGATTTTTTGTCTCCCGAGCACCAGAGTTGGGAGGGAAGCCCCCTTACTGTTTGTGCTGACGGTGTACCCCAGTATGAATGGTGTGTGAAGTAACCCTTGCTGATGATGACAAAATGCATGCAGAATTTACTTCTTGCATGGCCCTACCACAGGTTTGGTTACCTATGTGTTGTGAGTTTTGTTTGTATGTAGTTAGCTCATTTTTAGTGGCCACCATCTGCCTGATGAGTCCCAGAAGGACGAAACGCGTCGTGGATTAAGGTAACAAACAACTTTATTTAGCAGAAATCGTCATCAGTAGGTGAAAAGTTTTGTTGCCCCCAGTCCTTCAGGCTGGGCTTTATGTTCTCTATGCTTTCCCAACCTGTCAACCCGTCTCCAATCTAAACTAAACTAGATAGGCCTAGTTGGCCTTTTCCAAACTAATTGTAATAGCCTACATGGGAGATAGAGAAGAAAGCTAAATATGCCTAGAGGCAACAGATATGAAATTATGAGGACCACATTGGGCAAGACAAGATGGGATAGAATCCCTAATGCTATGCAGGTGTAGAGAAGTAAGGTGACAGGTTGGGAAAGACACAGTTGAGATGGTTTGGACATAGTGAACTAACGGAGCCATAAAGAGAGAATGAAGAGCAGAGTGTATGAAAGAAGGATCATACGATATTTTAGAAGGAAGAAGAAGAAGATGGGGAGGCCAAGGAAGAGATGGAAAGAGACCATAACAAGATAGGCTACCTATGGTAATTGTGAAGAATCACTCAGCGATAGCAGAATGCTTTGGTTGTGCTTTGGACCTTTGGTGCATTTTGTTGTTGGAGTCCAGGAGCAACACCCCCATTTAGTTGTGAAGCAAATTTCATTTTGGAATCCGGGTAGCTGGGTGCACAGATTTGCCTTCGAAGATTCGAGTGTGGAGGTGATGGTGGTTGTTTGTTACATGTTGTTAGTGCATGATGTTTTGTGTTTTATATTGTGAACACTTGTGTGCACTTGTTTAAATATCATTTAGGGTAGCCCTACAATTACTGTGTAAAGGGTGTAGGCCTAGGTATTAGTGGTTTTTTTCGAAGAAAAAATGGAAACACTGAAACACATCACTGAGTAACCATTCACTTTTACCAAATGGATCAATTTGGTTGTAAAACATTAAAACCAAAGCTGACTGCCAAAAGCAGGAAACGGCAATGGATGTTGAGAATGATTAGGTAGGCCTAGGCCTACCGGTGCCAAGTTTATTAGGCCTATGCCTACAATTTCAACATTTCATTTTCATTTTATTGTCTTGTTTTGTATACCTAATAGGCCTACGTACTAGCATATAATGTTACAATGTTATGACTAGACAAGCAAGTTAAACAATACATTATAAGCTAGCTAGCTATTAAACACGTCTTTTCAAAAGACTAAGACTTGATTTAGGATGTAGGCCTATAGAAAATACTAAAACTAATTTACATTAATTACAAAATACACAAACAATACAGACAACTGCAGCATTCCAGGCAAACATATTGTAAGTTTATATCAGCATTCCTAGATCACGCATCAGCATAGGCCTAACTAACCCAATCATAAGGCTTTATTTGAGTCAGCCCAAGCCTGAAACTAGGGCTAGACATATGCCTACTGAATACTTATCAGATAAGGTGAAATCACACGAGAGAAATAGACTAGCCTAGGCTTCCATAAAGCCTGCTCAGACATTGGCGTACAGGTACTACAGTAGGCCCCTAGCCCTAGGCCTCCATCCATAAATGCCTTTAATAGCTACTATTAGCTATTGATGCAGTTGTCACCTACAGATGACCAGTAGGGCCTAGGCCTACAATTGTACGCTAGTTGACTGTTGACTTGGGGTTGGGGTTATCACCATAGGTCTAGCTAGACTAGTTGCCAGCATAGGCAACTACTTGGGGAAGTTCCACTTTTAAAAGATTCAGTTCATCAATCTAAAGAGTAAAAAGTAGTAACTTTTATAAAAACTCCCTTTACCTTTAGGGCCTACCTGTAAGAAGTTCAAGTTCCTCATAAAAAGGGACTAAAAGTTCAATTTTCGTTTTTAATTTGTAATGTGTATTAGTGTTCAATGCGACTGCAGAGTCACTGATGTGCAACTTGCAAGCATAAAAGGCCTACGGCTGTCATAGAGCATGGCGAGCGGTAGGTTTGACATTCATGAATCATGATGATAAATATTTATTATTTATTTATTTAAAATACCGGTATGAAATGAAATGATAAATGATAGAACGGCAAAGTTGTTTAACAAATACTGAAAAGTGAAAAGTGGTACTTTGTGTAAAATAAACTACTTGATTGTAACTGTCCAACGTTTTAGGAGCTTTTTAAAAAAAGTTCCACAAAAATATGAACTTGATCACAAAAAAGTTCCCCAACACAAAAAGTGTCAAGTTCCTTAAAAAGTTCCTTCCCCAAGTATAGGGTTGCCAAGTCTCCCGTATTTCCCGGGAATTCCCGTATTTTCCAGTCATTTCCCGCTTCCCGTATCAACTCGACCCGGGAACCACTTTTCCCGTATTTCCTAATTGTGTGGAAGGAAGCCTGTGGTCGCAGTGCTGGGTTGGCTGGGATAGTCTAGCCCCCACCCTCCCCTCGCCTACACCCCCTACAAGACGGCACCCGCGACGTAATAGCAGGCTTAATTCAGGCGGTGACCTTGTTTCCCGCCAGTCAAGTTTGTTGTATTCACGGTTAGCGGCTCGGAAAATGAGTGACTCTGAGGATGTAGGGACGTCGGTCGATTGATTGGATATTGCTTAACGTCTAGTCGATGACACCACCACGAATACATACATACAAACAGTAAAAAATCAAACTTGCTAATAATTTATAATTTCTTTACCTGTTGATGCTTCCTTTATCATCACAAAGTTGTTCATAAATTTTCTGTTGATGAAGTTTCTTTATATATCCCATTCCCAGCTTGAATAATGTGGGTTTTAACTATAGCTATTCTCGGTCAGAAATGTAATCTTAAAACGCATAGAAATGCTTTAAAGAGATGACCTTGGTCAAAAAAAAATTTGGGGGCTGTGCCCCCAAACCCCCGACTTTGTCCCTTCTTCCCCTTTGTACCTTCCCTACACTTAGGAAATTCCCGTATTTTCACTATTAAAACTTGGCAACCCTACCCAAGTATAGTTGCCAGGCTGCTGTACAATCAACAGCAAACCTAGGCCTAGGCCTAGGCCCTACGTCGTCTCAGTCTACGAAGGTCTAGGCTAGGCCTAGCCTAGGCTATGACAAGCTCAAGGCCCTACCTAGGCCTAGGGCCCTAAGATGTTTTCCCGACGATTTCCGTAGAACTGAACTGAAAAGTAACTTTGGTCTAAACAGACGCAGACTCAAGCTACATCTAGCCTTAGGTAGCCCTAGCCTAGGCCTAGGCCTACACCAAATTAACCATATCTAGCTTAGGTAGGCTAGCTAGGCCTAGGCCTAGGCCTAGGCCTACCCTCTAGCTAGGCCTAGGCCTAGCCTAGCCTAACCATAGGGGCTTTGGCGTTTGCCAAGGCCAGGGTAGACCTAATATAGGATTATAAACCAAGCCAAATTCCATGACCAAGCTAAGCCTTCCCTGGGCCCTAGCGTGGGTGGCCTAGGCAAGTTCGGTGCAAGTGCAAGGTCAAGAAAGGATCAAGCCCTAGGGCATGCGGCAGAATGCTAATGGGCTTACCTTCGTATCAACATCTGCAATGCATTCTTTACGAAATTGGTCAAAAATTCCTTGCGACTTCAATTGATGCACGATTGTGTCGATCATTTTTGGATCTCCTGGAGGATACTGAGCCATAGTACCCTCCATAGCAAGTTGATTCGTCTTCAATAAACAATTAAACACCACTAAACTTCACGATTATCATAACAAGTCGCCATGAGAAATCGGGACTCGATATCAAAATAACCACCGCCGTCTGGACGCCCAACACAGCCCTGTGGGCGCGGTCTCACTTTTCTGGTTTTCGAAGTAAAACTCACGATTGCACTGCCCGCGACGTATGAACATGCACGTGCGTTTTTAATAATGTGCACATGCGAATAAAATTGTAGCACCTGGGAAGGATTCCCTGGTTTTCCATGATCCTCTTTCCGCTTCGTACTTCCATGAATTCTCCTCTATGTATTTTTTCAGTTCACTCACATTTCTGCCTCCTGGTTACCATGTACATTTTACCCAGAGTATAATTCCTCCTTCTGTCGTCCAGCTTTTCCCACCCTGGCTGTTTAACCATTCCGGTCACACTTTCATACGTTCTCACTATCCTCCCCTTTAATAGTTGATCCTTCCAGTTCCATGCTTTCCTCTTATTCAAAACTGTCCTAGCTCCCCTTTTTTGAAATGCCTCCATTTTACAACCCTGTTGTCTCCCCTCTTCTATATTGGTTCCACCACCCCTGCGCCCTAACGTTTTATACGCTTTTCCTTTTAGAACTCTACTAGCCCCTTTTAGTGCTCTTATCACGTAGTTGAGGGTCCTAAAACCTCTCACTGACATCCTTCACATGTTCCTTCCAAGTTAGCTTGCTGTGTGGCCACACCCCCAGATATTTGATAATTTCAACCCTTTCTACTTTCTAGATCCTTCCCCATTAACTAGTAACCTTCTCCTCTAACATGCCCCCTGTTTTCCTTATAAACCTTATCCAATTACATTTGCCAATCTCATCGAGTTCTTTATAGTCCATATTCCCAGTAATTCCTTGTCATCCCTGACTCTCCCACGTCCTCCTGACCTCCTCATTCCTTATTATCCTGTTTATAACACAAATCTAATCGTCCACGAAAAGTCTTGCTATGTCATTTACATAGTATGTAAAAGTTGCTATCTTCATAAAGATGGCCAGTACGCGTTATCCTGCGCTTATCTGGCTTCACTAGAGTAGGGGTCCAACCCGAGGGACCCGGGTTCGACAGTGTATGTTCACATTTGTGCCCTGCCTTGTTTGCGGTAGGAGCGTAAAATGCCGTCAAAGAAATATGAATTTGCAGGGTTGAGAATGAGAGGTGCTAACAGTGACTATTCTAAACAAAGTAACATTACCTATGCAAGAATAAACATCGTCCTGCTGCATTCCTAAACATAATAAAATGTAAAAATAAAATACCATTATTGTCATGAGAAGGATTATGGATAAATAATAACAATAATTTATTGAATTAACCTGCTCTAAGCATGTAACATTATTAATTGGTACGTAGAGTCTGAGGTTATGGGTTCGAATCCCAGTCGAGGTAGATCTTCACAATTTCTCAATCAATCAATTATTTTTATTTTTTATCTCCAATTTGTTTTATTTTATGACGTAAATTTAAAATATAAAGTGAATTAAATATCTTAAAACTACAAAATAGAACCTTTGAGTAGGTTCATGACATAGATAGCTATGGTTCATGACTTTACTTGACCCAGTTAATTGCTCCCACAATTTTAAAAAAATTCATGCGTTTGTTGAACACACCCTTTCAAGCAACCAATCACAGCCAGGCCCTCGAATGAAACTTCTTTATCGACTCTAGGTCAAAAGACAACGGTCATTGCTCGCGACTTATTTGTGAAAAAATACCTATTAATTTCGAGAATGGGACGTAAATCCTTATAAAAAGTGATTCGCGACGTGATGGCGTTTTCAGAAGTAAATTCAGTGGTACTAACTTACTAATGTCAAGAACAAGCTGGAATTTCGATCTCGGGCAGGACATGGGATTATAGGCCCTAGGCACCCCTAAAACCCTAATCGAAGGTAAGCAGTCGTTTAGTTTGAAACTTTACTTTTGGCATAACGCGATCACAAACTTTCTTACGCGATTTCGTTCTTTACGAAAATGTACTAATTTTTTAGAATTTACATAAAAATTATTTGAAAATCGTGATTTCGGTACTTTTTGTTCGTTTCTGAATTTTGTTCTATGTACCGTATTTTGAAAACGTCACTGTGGAACAATATTGTTTTCGACCAATCAGAGGCAAGCCCGCGAGACATCCCAAAATGGCTTCTCGCCTCTCTGACAGACGGTGTCAAATTGAAGCTAACACATTTTCTTTACATTAAATAGGCTACTTTTAATAGAAAATTTAATATAAAACGTGATAAAAGTGATTCGTGACATTATCTACAAGTACATTCATATCGTAGTACAGCTTGTTAGTAATGGGCTATCAGCCAAGAGAAAACTAAAATCATGGAGTTGGATAGTACTATTTATAACTCCATGCTAAAATCACGACTGGAACACAACATTTCCTAGGTAAGCCTTGTCAATAAGTGCTATTTTTCGCTTCGATAACGTAAGAAACCAACCTTTAACCATTACAGGATAATCATTGCTTCGAAGTTAATATGAAACGAGATTGATTCATCACTCTGGACTGGATTGTGTTTTGAATAGAATCGTCGTGTTTTGAGAGAGGATACTCCGTATACATCCCCTGTAGACCTGTTGCTGTTCGGGATTAGTAGCTAGGTGTTCGGCAGATTTGTTTTACCTGGATTTGTTCAACAGGCCTATGTTGAGTGAGGTTATGTAGTGTGTTGGTTCTACCTTTGGCTTGAATCAATGGTTCTACCCAAGGTGCTATGTAGCACCGTAGCTAGCTACCATTGGGCAACGGATAGAGGGCTAGAAAACTCAGGAAAACATTCCTTATCCCTCCCCAAAATCTACAGTGCTGTGCAGTAACAGGCAGTAACGTATTCAAGGGTGCCCAGCCCACTTTGGGCCCTTTGACAAAAATATAAAATGCGTTATTCCTTCTAAATAAACTAGGAAAACGCTGAAGTCCCACCGCGTTGATGGATGAGCGTTTTTGTAAGTTTTTAGTTTGCGTGGGACCACTTTTCCTTTGCAAGTGCTTTGTGAATGCATTGTAGGTGATTGTTGTCAAGTTTCTATTGATACCTGTTAATTGTTATTATAAAACCTCAAAAATCCCATATTAAAACCTTTATTCCATGGATTCTAGCAAACTTTTTCAATTTTTTTCTTTCAGAAAGCAATACATCACCATTACCTTATTAATGTCCATGCAAAATATGAACGTTGTAGCCCCACCCGTCTGGTCAGAATCGGCCCTAATGTCACGAAAATATCGCACTAAAAATCGAAAAAAATCTTAAAAGTACGATATTCACGTGAAATATTTCGTCGATTGTACCCAAAAACAATACTCCTCCAAGTTCAGAGATTTCGAAGGTCCCCTCCAATTTTCATCAAGATCGGATATGCCGTTTGCCTGGTTAACAAACAGACAGAAAAATAAACAAAAAAACAAATAAAAAAAAAACACCCGAGCAAAATTTTTTTGGGGGGCAGTGAAATTGAAGTCTTCGCTTCACTCGCTACGCTCATCCAATTAACAGAAAAATTATTAAGTCCACCAAGACCCCCCAAAAAATGGTCAAACTTGGTATTTTTCAAGCTAGGTCCAATCGGCAAAAATCTCCTGTACAAATAACATGGCGACTATCTTTACGTCCCATGACCTTGGAGGATTTTGATCAAAAAAAAATTTGCCATTTTGGTGTACTCTACAGCCTTTTCTGAAAATCCTCTATATTTTGTTTTGTAATTTGGGCAAGTGGTTCGGTCAAAATATGCTGATTACCAAGAATGGGTGTGATTTTGGAATGCATATTGAGTGTTTGAGTGTATATCTGTGCACAGTTTTAGACTCACACAGCAATAGACTCACAGTCACAATAGGTAAATTTTGAAGGTTACGCCCACCCTTTCACAAAATGCACACATTTTCACACACATTACATTGAAATGCAATTTGTTTTGTCACCCGTTCCGCAACCTATATGGATCATTCGTTCAAAAATTCCAATCACTTATCTCTCCCACCCCCTCTCGTTTTGCATACGCCACTTGAGTCATTTGGAGTGTGGCTCGTTGGTCTTGTTGTTAGCGTATCTGCTTCCAATGCAGAAGGTCCAGGTTTCGATTCCCGTCAATGTCAGAAGTTTTTTAACTTCTGATTTGGACTTAAGTCCATCAGTTCGTGTCTTAGGAGTTTGTAAACGGTGACTTTGGAACCGTCCTAGCAACGAAGCACATAATAAATTCAGAGTTGTTCTGAATCGGCCTTGTTGATTATCGATCTTTGGTTGGTTATCGCTCACTCGTCGATTGCGTCGGGGCCTATAGGGTTGGCTTAGTCGCTTTGATTTACTGTCCCCCACTGAAAATCAGTTATATAACTGAGTGGGTAGACTCTAAATACAATTATTAAGTCTTGTAAGCGGAAAGAAGTAGGACCAACCTGTTGGTATGTCCCAGGAAGCACTAATATTTTCGCACTACACCACCACGAAGTACACGGTTGCAGGGACCGGGGCCAAGTTGTACAGTGTACACGTCACACGTCACACGTGACTGGTCGTGCATTCAACTCCCTCGTCATGCGAACACTTTTACACTCGAGGATACCATTGCCACGGACCCGAGCCATCTACACATCAGTAGAATCATTGAGTATACTCATTGGTAGGATGGCTGATCTTTCCTACCTTTCCTTTGTCCCCCACTTCAGAATGTTACACCCAGTCTTGCAGTCAGCATACTAAGGTGTGTTATTTCAACTTTTCTATGTTACGTTACTTTCCTAAATTGCACCGGGGCAACTTCCCCCTACCCCCCCCCACCCCCCCTCCACACTCGCCCTTAAAGGAGGTAAATGTTTTATTTATTATTTATTATTTATTAACGTTCATTCAGTATAAAAATGATTTACAAGGAGGATAAATAAACTAATTAAGAATACGAAATGCCCAATGCCACTGTACTATTTAGTTTTTTGTAACTCATTAAAATTAAATACAAGTATAAATTGATTTATTTAACACTCCAAACATTCACTACTTTAATCGGGTAAATTCTTTAAAAAATGTATGTGATGATTGATTGATTGCCGGTAGCGGGTATCGAACCAGCGTCTTTCAAATTAAAGTCTCGTGTGAAACGCATGAGCCACCCAATGGCCACCTCTATCGGTGTGTAATATCAATGTGGGAGTGGGACTGACTGTGTACGAAAGGTCTTACAAAGCCTACTTCTAAATAGGTGTGGTAGAGAAAGGAGGAAGATTTGACATCTTTATCTCAGCTGTTACTCGTCTGAGATTAGGAGAAGTGGTTGACGCTCTGAAGGTCAACTAATCAGCAGCTGGTATTGTCTTTGCGAGGTTGCGGTAGGGTAGGGTGCGACCTTGGAGATACTCGTGCACAAGCTAGTTACGAGAATCTCATATTACGCAGGTGTGCTTGCTTCTACGGGCGCATTGCGACCAAACAAAATACCTTTCCCACGACTTTGGTGCAGGCGCGAACAATCGTCCGAATTTTCAAGCAGCTTCAAATTAAGGGATTTAAGAATTTATTTTATGTTTAATATAAAAAATAAAAAACATTTTATCAGAATGCAATTAGCATACTCGAGGTTTGTGAACGGGCGATGGAAATAATAACATACATTTCATTAAAGATAAATTATAGTCTTGTATAGAGCAAGACTCAATTCGTAACTTTCTTATAAGTTATGTCAACTTTTTAAAAACATATATTAATTTTAAAGAACCCTTTAGATGTATTCTGTTTTTTTTTTTTTGGGGGGGGGGGGGGGCGAAAGCATCGGCCTCCTCCGTTAGGTGTATAGTCTTGGTATCATAGGCCGAGATACTCGAGTATTTTATAATAATGAAATTAGTAGTCGGTTAAACAACTTTTTCATGAAAAATAACCAAAGATAAGTTTATAGAAATCAATCCAGGAAAAAAACATGTCAATCGGTTATCGAACTCGATCCTGCCGATTGCCGGTCGCACGATTTTACCTCTTAAGTTACTGATACAGTTGTTGGTTGTTGCTTGTTGGCATAGTTGTTGTTCGTATCGCCACAAAAAAAATAATTGCTTCAAACACAGATAATGTATTATTGTTATCTGTGCTTCCAATTTCCAAACTTTTTTCCACACGTCGTTTAGCTGATATAACAAGCAGCATTTTAATTTTAGTCAACAGGATCGGCCGGAGTTCGACTTTACTTGATCATTGCTTTATTCATGGGCGAGGTTTATAATCCTAGTACCTATAGTAAAATGTCTCACGTTTAATCTTGTATATGTTTGTAACGTAGTTGGGAGACTTGAATAGAAAACCCATTCATATATTAAAAATAACCTACATTTTTGTATATTATTTTTTTCTCTTTTTCCCTAGAAAGTGAACTTCTACTGCAAAGAACCTTTCAACAAATTATCTGAGTATCACTGCCAAGTGCCAACACAAGTTACACAACGATGGCATCGTCATCATTCTAGAATCTAGATTGGTGTTTGGCTGTCAACAAACCATTGGTCAGATCGGCTGTTCAACCCACATAGAACATCTTCACAGTAGGAATTAGCGGAAACGCAAAATCAGTAGTTATTCCATTCAGTGTGGCTGCTTCATACAATGCTACCAGCGGTTGATTGAGTAATTAGCTAGATTGTGCTCGGGCCAAAACTAATCCCCATTTAGGTAGGGTATGCTAGGGGTCCGAGTATACAATCTATCGTTGTGCTTGATATCTCCTAGAGCAGCTGTCTGGAGCATTTGTATAAGTCGGTCACACGTGTTTCAATGCCCATCCCTCACCAAGTTTGTTGCAGTGTTCACAGACAGCAAGAATATCGGCGAGTTCGGGATCGTCTATAGCTACCGAACCATCTCATCAACTGTACGAAACCTACACACGATGGTGACCCTAGGCAGTGGAGTGGCCAACCATTTTCGCGGTAAAAAAGTAAAAAAATTTAACTCAAAATCACAAAAAAATTGCTTGCCCACTGAATTTTTAGAGTTCTCGTAATGAACTTGACTGATGCATTTTGATGTTGTCTATTCTCAATACAACAAGAAACTGTTTGAAGCAACCAAATTCAATGTCTAAGCAATTTTTTTTATGATTTTGAGTTTAAAAATTTTACTTTTTTAGCACGAGAATGGTTTGCTTGGCGCTCGTCAACAGGCGAACACACACTTTGTGGTAACTTGGAACTTGACAGCAAAAACGTCATCTGGCTTATTTCCAGAACAGCTTCCCTATTGCGGTACGTATGACCTGTTTTTCATGTTCCACTTTATGTTACCTACCTCACATTTTCAAACCTTAAAGTTTGGCAAATAATTGATTGAATTTACCATGTGACTAGTAAAAGAAGTTATCCCGTTTTCGATGTAGCTATTGTGATAGAAAACTTTTATAGAGGCTTTTGTGGTTAATTTACTGCGAAAAACACTTTAATACTAAAATTTAAATTAATACAAATGTTTCAAAATAGTTGCCCAGTACTGTCAACTTTAAATTGTGGAAATAGTGAGTATTTAGTATTTACCATTTTTTACCAATGTAAAATAAGTTGCCGGGATGTACATTTGATGATGTTATTTTTATTTATTTAATTAGTTTCAAGGGTGATTGATACTATAGGTACTGTTATTTGGGAACCACGAACCTATTTATTTTAAACATTTCAAGTGATGTCTGTGAAGATTGTTGTGTGCAAATGGGAGGGGGGGGGGGGTTGTATTGTTTTTCATACCTGCTAAATACCAATTAGTCGGTGGAAGCCCCCAGCCCTACCGGGGCTCTGCCCCTTAGCCCCTTAGAGTTCATACGTGGTTCAAGTTCCAAAAAATTGATTTGAATTGATTTTCCCTTCCGCCATGTGCTTTTTCGGTGGGTCGTACTTTACTGGTTTCCATACAACAACTGGGAAAATGACAGTTTCGACAAAGGTTGGAATAGGCTTTGTTTTTCTCACGTTCTCGTTTCAAAATGTCAAATATTGCATTTTTACGTCCTGTTAAAATAGATAGGCCTGCATTGGGTTTGTGTTTGAGACAATATAATAAAGCTAATCAGTTAACAAGCAGCCAGGAAGTTGGGACAAATGATTCAGTTAATAGTGTATTTCTAAATAGAAATCCTCGAAATTTGGAAAGGTTACGAATCGCCTATAAGCCGAGTGGTTACCATTTGGAGACCCCTGGAAGAGATTTTTGGCATAAGTAAGATCAGGGTAGCTAGAGATATTATGAAGGGCCTAAGCTTAGCTTAGAGCAAAGGGATATTAAAATACACAAAGCTAGGGCCTAGGCATAGGCCCCCTAGGGGAGTCCCGGCCTGCTCTGCGCTGTAGGCTTGGGCCTAGGCTAGACCTAGCCCTACTTTGCATACTAGGCCTAGGTAGGGAGGGTAGGCGTAGGCCTAGGCCTAGCCCTTCATAATTTATATCACATCCATCATGTAGGCTAGGGCCTAGGTCTACCGAGGCCTTAGAGTTAGGGCCGCTCTACAATGGCTTCCTGTTACCGTTCACCAATATTTCCATTGCCGGGCCTCGTTCCCGTGCTAGGCCCTACTCGACCCTATACTAATGTAGATCGACCTTTACCGCTCAATGTTAAAACGTAGCCAATATTACCATTGCCATTGACTGTAAGTAACGGGAAGTTTGATCACGTTTTAGGCCTAGCTTATGAATGATGAGATCCTGGAAACGAAAACGGCAACTTTGCCCAATGTTAACTTTCTGTTATCGTTCCCGTTCCAATTGTGCATCAACCTTAGGACGTGTCTGAACTATATCGTGTCTCATCTCATTCCAGGACTTCCGAATAGTGCAAAACGCGTTCATCCCTGGTCTTATCTCGTTTTACGTCATCGTTACGCGTCAGATATCCGTGACGTAGCTAGTAGCATCGAATAGTCGAGCGCACGATCGGGACTCGAATCGGGAAGAAACGGAAGGACACCTGATCTTGTTGGTACTAGAACATGCGCTGTTTACGATACGTCGATAAATTGCATAAATATAAGATAAATGCTTAAGCAATCTAGTAACAAGACCAGATCAACCAGAATAGACAAACCAAGTATGGACGAAGAACGCAAACATATTCGGTTAGGTCCTTAGTCTCAATCTCAGTATGTTGTACTTTAAAGTACCTACCTATTTATTTACAATACATTTACAATTCAAAGTACCTACATACATTTACGTTTCCATACCAAATTTGACTCTGCACTAGGCCTAATTAGCCGACATTTAATAACTTATTTCGTTACTCAACGTTATTTGGAAGTGTTTTATTTAGATCGTCTCCCGAGGCTGCCATGTTTTAGTAATAGGCCTAAGAATGAGAACGAGTAGGCCTAGGTATGGTATTTTCATCACCTACTAGGTTTCATTCACATTCTCAGTCTCGATCTGCATACATTGCTTCTGAGTTCTGACATCACCTATGATTGATGACGTCAAATTGAGAATGAGAATAAGAAAAAGCCTTGTTTTTCAACCAATCAGACACGTCCTTAGGTCCAAAATAGCCTGGCAATAGCTTCAGGTTACTAGGGGCTAGGTAGGCAATAGGCAATGTTAAATCTTAGCCAATATTCCCATTGCCAGGCTTTGTGCCTGGGCTATTGGGAACTTCTTTCGTTGGGAGGGGTCCAAATAAAATTATCATGTTTTTCACTGAAATACTCCAAAATAAAAAACCTTTTAATGTTTATAAAAAAGACTCGACCGAAAAGGAGTTTTGCTAATAGAAACGTTAGGTAGCCTAGTGTGTTTTGTTAGAGGCTACAACAGCAAAAACATGGTTTTTATTTGCCCCCCTCCCCAACCGAAAACTGGTTGCAGACAGCTTGGGTATGGTGCCAGTGGTTTTGTTAGAACAATTACATCCAGACAGTTGTTATTAAGTGAACCGTCTCAGTAGCAGGGGTAAAGCACTCGACCGGTAATCGGGAGACCGGGGCTCGATACCCAGCTGAGATGGATTTTTATTTTTTCTAATTGTCTTCAATGCCGACCCAACGCAGAGTTGGACGTGGCAACAGATAATGATGATGATGATTTAAACATAAGGCCTATAGGTCGATCTACGTCAGCCCTAGAGCAAGGCCCGGCAACGGTATAGAGTAAGGCCCTATACAATCAATGTACCCGTAGTTGCCCAATAACAGGACCACGATGTGTGATTTTTTAAATTTTTATTAAAATAATAAAAAATCATGATTTATTTGATTTAAATTGATTTTTTTTAAATTTAAATCAATGTTTCAATTTAAATCAGATTTTTGTATTTTTGTATTTTTATTTAAATTAGATTTTTATTGATTTAAATCAACCATATCAGTGTTTCAAAACTTGTCAAGTTGGTGAGCGGATTAAATACTTTCACAAGTGTTTTAGAAAATATAATTCAAAAATTATATAAAGGAAAACTTTACCTAAGTCAGTTAGGCCTAGAACTCTTGTGTTTGTTGCTCAAAATGAAGAAAAAGTGATCAGTGATCATTTCATTTCATTTCATTTTATTGTCTTGTTTTGTATACCTAATACTAGCATATAATGTTACAATGTTATGACAAGATAAACAAGTTAAACAATACAATTTATAAGCTAGCTAGTTATTAAACACGTCTTTTCAAAAGACTTTTTTTTCAAAAGACAATGATTTTTATCAAACAAATAATTTTATTTAAATCTGATTTAACTGAGAGATTCATTCTGGGTTATTTGTTATGTCATTGTGAAGAACAGTAGGCCTAGTCTTAGTTCATAAATACAAAATTACAGATAAAACATCACGTTCAATAGCCCAGTAAGCCAAAAATGCGGGCATATGAAAAGAAGAAGAAATTAAGGTTAAACTGTGGAATTTGTCAAATTAAATACCTAATAAGAGCTTTTTACAAGGAAAGATTAGGTATAATAAGGGTGGTGTGCATGCCTATGGATATGATGATGGATTAAGATATTCAATAGAATCCCTGCTGAGCTGCAAGAGAAATCCTGAATTGTTTGTTTACTTTATTTGGCACTAGGAAGGAATGTAGGCACATGTCTTAGCCTATTTAAACGAAGAAAAATAAAATCACAGCCCGGGAAAAAGAGATCAAACTGGAATTCCTGATAAAAGTGCTGTTTGTCTGGACTTATTAGTTAGGTACAGTATTAGGCCTTTGGTGTTTTAGGTACCTAATTGATTTATAGTAATTGGTAAATTTTTGTCATTAGGCCTATGCATTTTGTTTCTGTTGTAACTTGTAATGCCAGTGAGTGCGTTTTACTTGATTTAAACGTTTGACTCTCCTCAGTGGGTTAGGTCTAGTACCAGTAGCCTATTTAATTTTCAATTGTTGATTTCTTTACAGATTGGTGTTAGAAAAAACAAGTAGACATGTTACAGCAAAAATCATTCACTATACCGGCTCAACTGTGTTAACTGCATCAACTAATGAATGGGCTATCAAGAAATTCTTGTACAGGTAATGTTGAGTTGAACGAAAAATTAACTTAAAGGGATCGTTCACCTCTTACGTAAAGGTTTACACAGACATCTATTTACCTAAGAAGACTCCATTTACAACAAATGATTGACCAAAAATAATCGTAGTAACGCTAAATTAATTGTTAAATGTGCAAAGAAATTTCGTTCATCTTCCCCACTTATCAGTCGTGGCAACAGTGCACGAGTAGCGGCCGGCAGACTGTTGAATGTCGAGGCGAGCTGCATCATCTTATTGGGCTATCACTTAGCACGCGACACAAGCTTTGAAGGAGGGTGGGAGATAAGACATTGATACTCGGTTTAAAATTTAAATTAGGTCGAAACAAAACACATGTGCATCTCTCAACCCGGCTGAGATGGATTTGGTAATTTCTGGATTGATTTACATAACATGTACATCTGTTATTCACACAAAGCAAAATACAAATACGCCTATACAATCTTGTAATCTCGTGTATGGAGCACAGCAGTCATGTCACTGTTTACAAAAGAATAAGCAGGAGAAGGTACCAATAGGGTGCACTTTCAGTCTTATCTTGAGTCTTGACGATGACTATGTTTGTGTACTTGGAACAATCATATTTCCTTTAAAACTATACATTTATTGTCTCTACGCTAGGTACGGCCATTCCATTCCATTAGCACAAGTATCGAGTGATTATTACGAAATTATGAAATTCTGTTGTTTCGACAATCGACTTGTTAGATATACGCAAGTGTCCCCCCAACTCCCTCCCCGGGCTACCAGTCGAAAGATAAATATTTAATGCTGATGCACTATGCCAGTACTCTTTGTATGTTGTCCAATATGCTGTTGACGGTGATTTTTTATCTATGTTTGTTTGGAATGGTTCTAATATATTATGTGCCAGCCTGCATCTACTCGAAAAACGATTGTTTATCTTTTTACGGTGCATTATAATAGATAGATAGTACAAGCGTAACACGCGAGACTTATTCGGGAGGTCCCCGGTTCGAATGTTCGATACTTACCACTGGCAACCCTGACATTTACGTTTTTACGAAAACTGACGCTATCCCATAGCTACTTTAGTAGCAGTATGTTTTTCAAAACAAGTGTTGTTGACCAGTGTTATGTATTGTTAGTGATTGTGAACGCGGGTCTTCCGCTTTGGTTTTAGTAGAACAGACTATTTCAACAGATAGACCGGGACCTGCCTCGCGCGTTACACATCGCTAGTGGATGTGCCGTGTTGCAACACATCGCCGGCTCAAGAACAGTGACGTCACTGTTCTTGAGCGCGGCGATGAATTTAAAGACCCCACACAAACTACTTAGTGTTTATGTTTCTATTTGATATTAAGACTAACTTGTTAAAGAGGTGAACGGACACTTTAAGAACTACCTCTGAGGCCTAAAGTTGATTTTCATAAGCCACGCAACCAGCGGTTTAGCCGAGGTAGTTTAACCGGTTCCCACTAGAACACCGAAGTTAAGCAAACTCGGGCGTGGTCAGGGGTAAAGTGGGTGACCGCCCTGCCCTGAAACTCACGTATATCATTGGTTAGAGCAGATGGAAGGTTCGAGAGCTAGTGTAACGGCTTCTTTCTCCTCAGCGTCTGCTCAGCAGTCCGGGTTAGTGGAGGAACCTAAATGACTGTCAAGGTTACACCGTCCTTTCAGATGGGACGTTAAGCAGTTGGTCCCCTTGGTACTTTTCGAAAGAAATAGGCTACGTGCATCTGATTTAAATCAATTGATCACCCTATCCTGCCCAATAATGTTTCTTTTTTCATTTCATTTTTATTGCAGGCCCTACCTATTGTAAGTAGACCCTATAATACCGCCGGTACCGGGTTTCCCCTCCTCCCTTCTATTCATACTTCATCCTCATCTATCACCACTCATCGTCTCGAATAGCCAAAGTGCATTAATATGAGACGTTAAGCAATATTCATTCAATCAATCATAAGCCACGCACACAAAGCTTTGTGGGTAGAGGTGTTTTTATGTTTAAAAAACAAAATAATTAAACGAGGGAGCGGAGCGACTGAGTGTCTCCATTCATCTCAAACGGCTCTTATTCTGTGATTCTGTCTGTCTGTACGTCGAAAATCATCCAAACAGATTACGCTGAAATTATAAACAGACATCCAGTACGAGTTTACTGAGAACTGTTAACAAAATCAGCTAGATCCATTGATTGTGATTTAATCCTACAATAAATAAAAATGTGATTTTTTAAAATATCGATAGCATTTGTTTAGTAGCAGCTAGCGAACGAGATCTACGTGGTTGCATGGCATGGTAAGCATTTAGCCTACTGCACGGAGGGTTGGGGTTCGATACCCTTTAGTTTGCACTTTTTTATATTTTTACAACCATATATTATTTTTGAGGGGTTGTTAAATGGGAAATAAAAATTAGTTGATTTTGTTTTATCTTGAAAATTTGTTAAATGTTTCACGCTAATACGTTTTGAACACGATTCGCATTTTGAATATGTTCAATTTAAACTAGGGAAACACCAAAGTCGTTGTTAAACGAGTGAATGAGCCAAGTGTTGAGTACCCGGGAACATCCCCTTTCCTCCCATATCCTTAAGGCTGATCTAGCCCAGTATGGGGAATCCTATTGATACCGGGTACCATACACATGGCTCACTCACTCATTCAACAACGACTTTGGCGTTTCCCTAGTAGGTTGCAAATAGAAGTAGGGCTAGGGCCTAGGTATACTTTTAAAGTTCCTTTACACTTACAGGGATCAAGTTCCTTTAAAAGTTCCAGGAAAATGGAACTCGTTCTTTATAGTTCATCCGTTTACATTTGACGAATTTCGGCTTTTTCGCCGACACAGCGGGAACATGTAAGCCACTTGTTATAACCAATTACGAGGGTTGTAATTTAAAATTCAGTCTTCGCTGACCGTCGTCAATGTTGCCCGGCTGAAGTTTCATTGTGCGCCTCTTTGGCAAACCAATGAAGCGCAATAATGGGAACCAAACTAAGTGATTTTGCGAAGGGTTTGCTATTCATTGTAATAGATATGTCAATCACTGGGGACCTCCGAGACTATTTCTCGGTGAACCAGAGGAAGATAATCTTGTCAAGAGGTGTGAACAAATCTGGTCTTTAGTCCCTTTGAGGATTTCCAAATTCGTCAACTGTAAACGGACGAACTATATAATATAAAAAAACTTGTTTTTTATATTATTCTTTTGTTACTCAATTTTTTCTTGTTTATACTTGTTGTAAAATCTTAATTTTATAGTACTTAATTTTTATAGTGTTCATATTGATTTGTATAGGTAACGTATTTGTATTATTTTGAATTGTATATTTTTGAATTGTTTAGTTTTAGCTATACCTTACACTTGTGGGTAACACCCGTTGTTGGAGATAATAAATAAATAAAAAGTTCCTTCCCCAAGTATGCCCATTAGCCATTAGGACAAGGTATCTAGCAGACTAAATACTTGCATTCTTCATTAATTTTAAGATGGGTTTGCCAAGCTCATCCAACAAGGCCTAAAAACAAAAAATAAACCTTTAGGCCCTAGGTAGCCTATTTGATGAATAAAACATATTTTGCTAAATTTGCCTTCATAATAACACCTCATTTACATTATAGTAGTCACCACTAACTTGTGGAAAATAAATTGAGACGGATTCTGTTTCTGTTGACAGGACACTAGATGTGTCGTCTTATTCTAACCTGGGTCGAGTATTTGCCGAAAGATGCTTGGAGTCCGGACTTACAGAAGTGAAGTGTGATTTAAAACCACTACCAGGAGGAAAGGTAAGCTGCTCACATCCAAGTATTAACACAGTTAAGCAAGAGTTTGTATTTGAGTTATCTCGTCACGTCACCATGCGTGCACATAAATTTTCCCGGAATACCAGATTAGAGACATGATGACAGTTATGTCCCCTTTACCTCGTCATATAGGCCTTTTTCATAATTTTATTTTGTAAATTTTATTGCATACTATTTCATTGCATATGCATAACAAAACTAGACAAGGTACGAAGCATAACAACAAGAAACAAATTAGGAGTGGAAAGTCTACGAGATAAAATAGGAAGAGAAAGACTCAGGTGGTATGGACATGTAAGAAGAATGAAGCAAGACAGAATCCCAAGACGAGAATTTGAACGTACATGTGGGGGAGTACGAAGAGTTGGCCGGCCAAGAGATAGATGGCGGGACCAAATAACGCGAAGCGTCGAAGAAAGAGGGAAAACATGGGATAGGGTTAATGAAGAAAGACTCTGGGAGGACAGGAAGAAGTGGAGAGAATTATTAGAAATGCCGGTTATGGAAGAAAACGAGGAAGAAGATGAGGGGTGCTGAGCCTGGCTAGCAAGCACTAGTAGAAGATAGCCCGAGAAACTGGTGACTCGTCACCCCCCGACCCGACGAATGTTGGAAAAGGGTGTTTGATATATATATATATATATATATATATATATATTAAGGTGTATTCTGAAAGAAACCTGGACACAAAAGATTTTTTTCATGTGTAGAGCTATCCAGTATAAAATGGCTTCTTTCTCTGACCTGCTCATATTATGGGCAGGGAGTCAATGTCATTCTGAAGTGTGGAACACCTGATAAGGTGTACTCTGTCTTGGTATTTGAAATTACATAATTTACAAGTGGCTGGTTCGGTGGTGATGTTGAATCTGTTCAGATGGTGTTGCAGAACGTCATGGCCAGTTGCAAGTCGGAACTGGTCTGTGGCAGTTTTACGAGACCAGTTTTTGTCTGGCCCTTTTTTGATCTCATCCCACCAAGATTTTGTTGTTGCAGCCTCTTCTGTTCTGTTTTTGAATACCTTTTCCATGATCAAGCCAATCTCCATTTTTACATGGTGAAATGTCTGGAGAGAGCTGGTTGGAGATCTTTTTTGGTGCCGCTTTTGGCTAAAATGTCAGCTTTTTCTTTCCCCAGAATTTTACAGTGGCTGGGAATCCACTGAACTTCAAGCGATCTGTCTTGATGACGGAGGCTTGTGATCGAGTTTTTGAATAACAGCACATCAGGGTGGTAACTAGGTAGCTGCTTTTGTGACGAGCTGTATGGCTGAGATGCTGTTGCAGAGGATGACAAATTTATGTTTGTTGAGCAGAAAGGTTGGCATATCTGCAATTTTCTGGGCTGCCCTGGCGAGTGCTGCGACTTCAGCACCAAAATGTGTTGCCCCTGCGCCAAGAGGGGTGGCCTCCTCAAAAAAGAGGCAGTAAACGCCGTAACCGGAGCGATTGGTGGTTTTGTCTCCGGAGCCATTTGTGAAGACGTTCACCCATTCCTTGAGACACAGTAGATGCAGCACTGGTTTATATTGTGTGTCTCGTTGGTCTTTTGTGTGGCTCGTTGGTCTTGTGGTTAGCGTCTCTGCTTCCAATGCAGAAGGTCCAGGGTTCGATTCTCTCTAAAGTCAGAAGTTTTATAACTTATGATTTGGACTTAAGTCCATCAGTTCTTTTCTTAGGAATTTGAAAACGGTGACTTTGGAGCCGTCCTAGCAACAAGGCACATAATAAATTTAAAGATGTTCTGAATCGGCCTTGTTGATTCTGGCGTTGATCCGCGGGTGTTCGCACTGTCGATACCACTGATTGCTATATTTCCTATTAAAAAATGTTTGATCTTTGGCTGGTTATCGCTCGCTCGTCGATTGCGTCGGGGCCCACAGGGTCAGCTTGGTCGCTTTGGTTACTGTACCCCCTGAAAATCAGTTGTTATAAGATCCATAAAATTCCATAATTTTGGTTCCAAATAGCATTTCATTTCAAAACAATTGTTTTACCTATTTCTGTTAGGCTAAGGAAATGCTATATTTAAGGTCAGTTTCTTAAAAAAAATTAAGCAATAGCCTAATTTAAAATGTACTCTGATCATGCCAAACACACATTCTAACTCGACATAGGTACCGGGTAGTTACTGTTGCAAACCACAGCCCCATTAGTATACTTGGAAAAGTTTCTTTAAAAAGTTCCGTTATTTTTTATTTGTAATGTGTATTAGGCCTAGTTTAATACAACTGCAGAGTTACCGACGTGCAATTTGCAAGCATACAGCTGTCAGAGCACGGTAAGCATGTGGGTCATGAATCGTGATGATAGGCTACATAAAATATGAAATTATAAAAAATACCTAACAGCAAGGTTAGGCCTATTTGCTAATAAATACTGAAAAAGTGTGCTAAGTGCTAAATAGACTACTTTATTGTAACTGGAACGTTTTTAGGGGACTTTTAAAAGTTTCACAAAAATATAACTTGATCACTTTAAAGTTCCTTTACACTAACAGGGATCAAGTTCCTTAAAAGTTCCAGGAAAATGGAACTCGTTCTTTATAGTTCATCCGTGTTACATTTGACGAATTTCGGCTTTTTTCGCCGACACAGCGGGAACATGTAAGCACTTGTTATAACCAATTACGAGGGTTGAATTAAAATTCAATCTTCGCTGACCGTCGTCAATGTTGCCCGGCTGAAGTTTCATTGTGCGCCTCTTTGGCAAACCAATGAAGCGCAATAATGGGAACCAAACTAAGTGATTTTGCAAAGGTTTGCTATTCATTGTATAGATATGTCAATCACTGGGACCTCCGAGACTATTTCCCGTTGAACCAGAGGAAGATAATCTTGTCAAGAGGTGTGAACAAATCTGGTCTTTTTGTCCCTTTGAGATTCCAAAATTCGTCAACTGTAAACGGACGAAACTATATAATATAAAAAAACTTGTTTTTTATATTATTCTTTTGTTACTCAATTTTTTCTTGTTTATACTTGTTGTAAAATCTTAATTTTATAGTACTTAATTTTTATAGTGTTCATATTGATTTGTATAGGTAACGTATTTGTATTATTTTGAATTGTATATTTTTGAATTGTTTAGTTTTAGCTATACCTTACACTTGTGGGTAACACCCGTTGTTGGAGATAATAAATAAATAAAAAGTTCCTTCCCAAATATGCCCATTATCCATTAGGACAAGGTATCTAGCAGACTAAATACTTGCATTCTTCATTAATTTAAGACGGGTTTGCCAAGCTCATCCAACAAGGCCTAAAAACAAAAAATGAACTTTAGGCCCTAGGTAGCCTATTTGATGAATATAACATATTTTGAAATTTGCCTTCATAATAACACCTCATTTACATTATAGTCACCACTAACTTGTGGAAAATAAATTGAGACGGTTTCTGTTGACAGTGACACTAGATGTGTCTTTCTTATTCTAAACCTGGGTCGAGTATTTGCCGAAAGATGCTTGGAGTCCGGACTTACAGAAGTGAATGTGTGATTTAAACCACTACAGGAGGAAAGGTAAGCTGCTCACATCCAAGTATTAACACAGTTAAGCAGAGTTGTATTTGAGTTATCTCGTCACGTCACATGCGTGGCACATAAATTTTCCCGGAAATACCAGATTAGAGACATGATGACATTTATTCCCCTTAACCCCTCGTCATATAGGCCTTTTTATAATTTTATTTTGTAAATTTTATTGCATACTATTTCATTGCATATTAAGGTGTATTCTGAAAGAAACCTGGACACAAAAGATTTTTTTTCATGTGTAAGTATCCAGTAAAAATGGCTTCTTTCTCTGACCTGCTCATATTAGGGGCAGGGATATGTCATTCTGAAGTGTGGAACACTGATAGGTGTACTCTGTCTTGGTATTGAATTACATAATTTCAAGTGCGTTCGTGTGATTGAACTGTTCAGATGGGTGCGAACGTCATGGCCAGTGCAAGTGGACTGGTCTGTGGCAGTTTTACGAGACCAGTTTTTGTCTGGCCCTTTTTTGATCTCATCCCACCAAGATTTTGTTGTTGCAGCCTCTTCTGTTCTGTTTTTGAATACCTTTTCCATGATCAAGCCAATCTCCATTTTTACATGGTGAAATGTCTGGAGAGAGCTGGTTGGAGATCTTTTTTGGTGCCGCTTTTGGCTAAAATGTCAGCTTTTTCTTTCCCCAGAATTTTACAGTGGCTGGGAATCCACTGAACTTCAAGCGATCTGTCTTGATGACGGAGGCTTGTGATCGAGTTTTTGAATAACAGCACATCAGGGTGGTAACTAGGTAGCTGCTTTTGTGACGAGCTGTATGGCTGAGATGCTGTTGCAGAGGATGACAAATTTATGTTTGTTGAGCAGAAAGGTTGGCATATCTGCAATTTTCTGGGCTGCCCTGGCGAGTGCTGCGACTTCAGCACCAAAATGTGTTGCCCCTGCGCCAAGAGGGGTGGCCTCCTCAAAAAAGAGGCAGTAAACGCCGTAACCGGAGCGATTGGTGGTTTTGTCTCCGGAGCCATTTGTGAAGACGTTCACCCATTCCTTGAGACACAGTAGATGCAGCACTGGTTTATATTGTGTGTCTCGTTGGTCTTGTTTGTTGGTTAGCGTCTCTGCTTCCAATGCAGAAGGTCCAGGGTTCGATTCTCTCTAAAGTCAGAAGTTTTATAACTTATGATTTGGACTTAAGTCCATCAGTTCTTTTCTTAGGAATTTGAAAACGGTGACTTTGGAGCCGTCCTAGCAACAAGGCACATAATAAATTTAAAGATGTTCTGAATCGGCCTTGTTGATTCTGGCGTTGATCCGCGGGTGTTCGCACTGTCGATACCACTGATTGCTATATTTCCTATTAAAAAATGTCGATCTTTGGCTGGTTATCGCTCACTCGTCGATTGCGTCGGGGCCTACAGGGTCAGCTTGGTCGCTTTGGTGTACTGTACTCCACTGAAAATCAGTTATATGACTGAGTAGGTAGACCCTAAATACGATTTTTTTTATTTATTTAGGCCTAAGTTGTTTAAAAATCAAATTTGGGAACACTATTAGGATCTGAATGGAAATCAATAACAAGCATTTTTTTTAAATTTTGCCGTTTTATGCTAGTTTTAATTTTTTGGGCTACCTACAATCCAGATAATACGATAGGATAACCGTTGTACTATTTTAATTTTTATTTGTATTCGTGGTCCTCAAAATCAGTTTTATTAGTGAATAGGATAGGTACGCTAAATAAATAAATAAATAAATAGGCCTAGTTTGGTTTGCAAGTTACGGCCTATCCCACAGTGAAGAGGTTAATACGAGATAATAGGCCTACTCATGTTGAGAAAAAGTATTAAAAACTTAAATAAAACTATAAATGATAAGACCGTAGAAAGTAGAAACTACTTTATTGCCCCACTGAAAATTATTTAAGTTACTGAGAGGGTAGACTATACGAGTCCCTACAACCTTTGCTGGTTATTTTTGTTTCCTACCTAGTTTTGTATGCTGTACATAGATTTGGTTCTACTTCTAGACTGGGCACAAAAATAGTTATCTGTAGCATAGACAGGGTCTTTATTAGTATTTATTTACTTATCTTTTCTCTATGAAAAGCAAATTTTTTTTAGAAAATGGTTTAAAATAACTTTAGGCCCTAGCTTACTTGAATGTGCCTAACATTTGCAAGTATTTTCAGTTGAACCAAAAGTAACCAGGTAAAAAAATGCTCTTATTATATGATTCAAAGACGTAGGCCTATTCTATTAACACTTCAAAATTCAAATTAATCTTATTAAAAATAATTTTCTTAAACTTGAAACCGCTTATTTTTGGGCCCCTAGTCTTAATTATTGTAAGACCACTTCATGCAATGGCCAAGGGAACCTTATTTTTGAAGGCGGGAAGGAAATTGGTTCTCTCTGGTCTCAGCGCCCATAAGAGTTAGCATGGTACTAAAATGTAACTCACCGTATCTTTTGACTCGCACAAAAGAAATCTAAACCAATAACATCACAAGACGCATAATTTTGTGAAGATGATGGCATCCTACCAAGTTCGATAATGCTTCCTAAATTCAAATTATTATGAGTTAAATGGACACATTTTTGCACACTGTCGCAAAAAGTACTCTGACTGAGCGGCAACCTAAGCGAGACGCAGCCACGTTGTGTGCAGCTGTGGCATCCTTGCTGTCCACGCGTCTGTCCATGGTTGGTTGCTACATTTATTTCGCATTCAAGATTTTGGTGGCACATGAAAGGATATTTTATAAGTAATGTATAATCTAGTACAACCCAGTGAACTCACAATTGCCACAAAGAAAGTCGAATACCAAATTTTGTGCTGATGCCAAGGACAAAATGTTTTTACGTGCATTTTCATTAGCAATTTGGAAAGTTTGGCAAGAGTATAAATGTAGAGTTCACTTCACCTCAAATAATATAATGTCATTAATATTTGGGATAGAGCAGAGATAGGCCTATGTATATCCACACAAAGTGGAAAGATTATAGTTTCTTACAGTATGAATATAATTCCAGTCCGTGGTCGGGTTCACGCGCTATCGTTTCTGAAACATTTAGCACGGGTCAATCGCCTATTCAACGCTGACGGGAGAGAACCGGACAACGCTCACTTAGGTTCCCTATACACGTGAATCTAGGGATGGTATGGTTACAAACATCTAGGAAACAAATTGATTTTTCTAGAGGTGTGCAAATATTTACAATTTGAATAACATTCGCAAGTACTAGTTGTCAACAACTAGGTATTCGATTCAATTTGTATTCGACCCAGAACCGCTGGTTCGGCGGGCAGCCCCGAATTTGGCAATTATTGTTTCTAGCCTGTTGCTAACGCGCTATGATAATAGCTTTGTTTGTTTGTCCTGTTTCAATTACACCAGGTACAAGTTTGTCACGAAAACCCGTTTTTCTGTCCTGGTGTAAATGTACCTGTCACAACCCAGAAACGTTTTTTTGTCCTGTTGTAAGTTACCACTACTGCGACTGGAGTAAGAATTTTACACCTGCTTATTTAGCAGGAGTGGGTGTAAAACGACAAAATATTGCGCCATTTTTAAAGTTTGTAGTGGCTGGGTTGTGTAGTGAGAAGCTAAGAAAGAAGCTAGAAGTTAAAATGGAAAAAGCTGGGCCGAGCAATATCTTTCCCAATGATTATATGAATCTTCACGGCCTTTCTTAAAAGGGACAATGCCAATTAATCAACCGTTAAGCAAAAACCTTAGCCCAGGGCCGACATAACCTAAAACTAGGATAGGTCTGCTTGAAAGACGTTTAGCAATGTTATGCACAACAATGTACTAGAAACCTATTATCTAGGCCAAAATATTGAAAAATATAGTTAGGCCCAAAGCCTATTAGCCTATCATCGTGTTGTATGTAGGCTCTAGGCCTTCGTAGCCTCGTCAAATGTCAAAACTGGGTGCAAATATGTTTGTTTGTCCAACTGGGCGTAACGTGTACTTATTACTCCTATTTCCGGTTTTATGACGTACATCCGACGATTCCAGGAGTAAATATGTGAACCTGGTACAGGACAAACAAACAAAGCTAATGAAATTTTAAACCTTTTTTTTACTTATTTTCAAGGTCAGAAGTGAATAAATCAAGTTTAGGAAAACTATTAGGGCCTACACGTATAAAAAAAATAAAAGCAGTTTTTAAAATTTTCCAGTTTTATGCCTTTTAATTTATGTGCGACCTTCAATCCAGTAAATAGTGAATACTGCTGTAAACTCACCGTTACACTTTTTTTTAAATTTAATATTTTTTGTATTTGATTCAAATCTTCAAATCATTATTTACACACACCTATATTTTTCCCATCCCTACTCGAATCACAAATGGATACAATTATTAGCAAACAATTAGCTGCAGTTGTCATCAGCAGGTGAAAAGTTTTGTCGCCCCCAGGTTCTCTATGCTTTCCCAACCAGTCAACCCTTCTCCAATCATACTAAACTAGCCGATTGGCCTTTTCCTAATTGTAATAACAAACCAGTCTTTTGACACCTCTTTCACTTTCTTTCTTCACCTATGGGGTCGAGATGGGCGAGCCTACTCTACAAACACCCTCTGGTGGGTCCATGTTTCCTTGTTCCTTACCAGTGTGACTCCTTGTCCTGCTGGGGGGGCCTAGCAGGTGATGAACCTGTTAGACCCTACTCGTCTTTTCCTTCAACCTCTTCACCTGCAGCCAAGAGCTAGTATAGCATGTGTGCCTGTGCTATAGCCAAGAGCTTGCAATTTGTAGTATTGTTTCCTTTCGTTTTCGAATCCCAGTCACAATTATTAGTAGGGCAGCCTCTCTCGTTGCCACGGGTCTTGGTTCAAATCCAGGGTAAGACATGGTTCTTTTGTCGCCCAAGCACCAGAATCTAGGAGGGAAGCCCCCTCACTGGTTGTGCTGTGTTGTGACTTTCCACCCTTCCTATCTCTAACCTTTTCTCTTAGAATGAATGAAGAGGCACCCTTGCCCAGCAACAGCAGGAGGGGCAGCTTTTCTCTTGTTGCCAAGGGTCCTGGTTTGAATCCAGGGTAAGTCATGGATTTCTTGTCTCCCGAGCACCAGAGTTGGGAGGGAAGCCCCCTTACTGTCTGTACTGACTGTGTGCCCCAGTATGAATGGTGTGTGAAGTAACCTTGCTGATGATGACAACATGCATGCAGAATTTACTTCTTGCGTGGCCCTACCACAGGTTTGGTTATGTGTTGTGAGTTTTGTTTGCATGTAGTTAGCTGATTGTTAGTGGCCACCATCCGCCTGATGAGTCCCAGAAGGACGAAACGCGTTGTGGATTAAGGTAACAAACAACTTTAAATTAGCTGCAGTTGTCATCAGCAGGTGAAAAGTTTTGTCGCCCCCAGCCCTTCAGGCTGGGTTTTATGTTCTTTATGTTCTCTATGCTTTCCCAACCTGTCAACCCTTCTCCAATCATACTAAATGGATACATTCGTTATGTCTATATGATGTATGTTTTTCCAGCTTGCAGCATTTGTAGCTGCCGTAGAAGAAGGTGGTGTGTCACTGACCGAACCGGCCCGGTTCATGCCACATCGACCGTGGGACCAGCATCGCCCAGAGAAGCCTTGGGAAGTACAAGAGTAACTTAGACGAAATGCATTTCAATTTTATTTATTGTCAAATAACTTGTAGTTTTAGGGTATAAAGTTTACACATACAAAAAATGTTTATTTAAATAGCATCACTCCACCGTTATGTTTACCACAGGCCGTAGTTCAGACTAACTTCATTCAGACCAAGATATGACCTCTGTATGTATGGACTAACTAAGCAAATTTGTAACGGGACTCTCACACAACTATTTTCAGATTCGAACCATTGAATGGCGTGGTAGACACAATTAAACTGAGCTATGCGTATTTCAGTCTCGGCTGCTTTGATTGTACCGAGCTAGACCGCTTTGGTATATAAAAATTGTTTTGAGTGCTATCAAGTTAGTAACAACTAAAGCTGTGGTAAACTTAACTTATGTATTAGACTTTGTGAATGACATAGACAACAGTCATAGCAAGAAGGAAGCAAGTTTGCACAACTGGTCAATCAATAAATGTGCTCATAACTGTTTAAGTTTTGCTAGTACAGTAACAAAACAAAACACAAATAAATACATATATAGCTCTCCATGGGCTGTGGCTAATTTTAATACAGCAAAAGAAATCAATACCACAGGCTATACCGGTAATACTAAATTATTAAAAAACTAGTGGCACTGCATGACCATGACCAAGCTAAAATTTAAACTGTAATCTAATCTCTTCTTCTTTTCATATGCCCACAATTGACATTATTCATGTCATCATGTGTTTTCTAGTTATCCAGTAGAGATAGGACTCCGGTTCACTCCGAACCATGCCATTTGGGATGAACACAAAAAAGAAGCCAATAGCTTCATGCTACACACTGATTTATATGTGGATACATAATACTAATAAAACTAATAATAATTATCTGCTAGAGATGGCAGTGTACATGATTAGTAGACCTACTTATGAAAAGTTATTCACAAATCACAAACACTTAATGAACGTATAGGTAGCATACAAAGAGGTTGACTGAACAACCTTAACTTTTATATAGGCCTACACAAGCTCATTTTTTGTGAAGTGACCAATGGCAATCACCGATCGGCTTCAAGAATCCAACCATCACTTGTTTTGTTTATCTTTACCTTAGCTTAGCCATAACCAGTTGTTGTCTTTCATCGGTCCAATATTATGCAGGAAGTGAAATCATTTTTCTTAAGGTGGATGTGATTGTGAACAGCAAATTATTTTTTGTACGTTATGTGTATAATTTAAAACGTTTCCTTTAGTAGCTGTGAATGGCCTTTAATTCTGATACGTTACGTAGTTTAATATCATAGTAATCCATTTTCAACATTGCATTAATGTGCGTAATAATTTTAATTTAATTGGGTTGGGTTTCCAGTTTTGGGAAAATGTGTTTGAAGTTTTTAACGGTTCATACTGGTAATTATTCCCCAGGTTGTGCTTAACAATGGTCAGATGGTCATAATTTACAAATCATGAAAAGTGGGACATACAATTTGCAGTAAAGCCAACCAAATTTAAGTAGCAGCACAGAAATGCTAGGGTTGCCCATCAGGATTGATTTTGTTATCAATAATTGAATTTCTATGGGGATTTTTTATTTATTCAAGTGTCCTGAAAGTAGGGAGGGGGTCGTCTTCTATTTGGGAAAATACAATAATAGCCTAATTTTCATTCTTCTACTAATAATTTTAAAAAATTGCAATTCTGCTGTTTTAGCAGTCTTGACTGCTAGGCTAGGTACAAGATTTATTGTAAAATAGGTAATAGAAAAATGTTAATATCAATGCTTAAAAATATAGGACCTAAGTGAAAACTGAAAACACATACAAAATACAAATATAATGTTGGGCCTACCTATAGCAGGTATTAAACTTGTCACTGCTAAAAGTGTGAGAACTACTAAAGTTGTCAAACAATTCAAGAGCATTAGGCCTGTTTATACAAGATTGCTCTACTGAATTTTACAAATTGTAATAGTCACCATTATAAAATTAAAATAATTTTTTTTTAAATTACAAATTAAATTATATTACATCCCCCTTCTAAGGCCTAGCTATAAGATTTACAACCATCATGCAGGTAAACAATATAGTACTATGATTTTCGGACCTCGGGCTTCGCGTGATAATCCCTTTGTTAGTAACTTCACATTCAGGGCAACATCCCTTGAATCCAATGCTACTATACTAGTTCCTCTTCTTCCATAGCCTACAGTCGGAACAGCCATGACATAATAATTACCTACCTATTAGGTTGTACCAAAATGTGGAAAAGGTCTACTGGCTAGTTTAGATTGGAGAAGGGTTGACAGGTTGGGAAAGAATAGAGAACATAAAGACTGGGCTGGGGGCGACAACACTTTCACCTGCTGATGACGACTGCAGCTAAATACAGCTTGCTATTCTTTCCCAACCTGTCAACCCTTCTCCAATCTAAACTAATCAGTAATCAGTAATCACCTATTACAGTTAGGCTATATTCTTCAGGGTAAAATAACAAAATCTAACTGTATATTCAGAAGTCAACCCAATAAAACAGAGAATGTGAAAATACTCGCTGTTTAGTTGGTTCCAATTATTTGCTACTACCCATTGTTGAGGGAAATGGAAAACAAAGCTAGAGCTAAAATCAGTAAATTGACAGAGAACGTAAATTAATAAAAATGCATCCATATTTTAAATGTTGTGTTCATTTGGGAGTTTCTAAAGCCAACATTAAAATTAGGCCTAAGTTTAGATTCTTATGAAATAAAAGTTTACATCTTGAACTATCTATTATAGTGCCATTACATTTAGACCTAACTAACTCTGTTTGAACAAGGTTCAAGGTCTTTGAAATATCTGATCTTTAGGGTTTTCCCATGTTGATACTAGGTCTACCAACACCTCATCTCCGCACGTGGCTTTGGGTAAACACAGTAGGTATTCTTTGTTTCAATGGAGTTATACATAGAAACAGGCATTGTATTTGCTCAGTTATTGGTGGCAGCCATGAAACGCATCTCTCCAATGCGCAATAAAGATTGATATGAGCCCACTGCCTCACACCTACATTTTTGTCATTCACTCACAAAGATGTTCAACCATTTGGTCATTATTTTCTACGTACTATACCAAATAAATTTCAATTTCCGTTTGGCCATTGTTGGCTCGTCGATGGTGTCTATGCCGCCAGAGTTGCACAATCCGCTTTAAATTATAGTCTCCCACTGAAATTAATTCTATGACAGAGTACCTACCTAGACTCTAAATACAAATGCGTTTATTTATTTCATCACCTGAATTCAAGTCTGTTTTGACCAAGGGATTTGTGGTGTTGGATAGATGATATATTATCTATATAGGCCTACGTAGTAGTAACAAACTAATTTACAACCAGGATTTTCAAAATATATTTACATTTATTGTTATTAAAAGTAAAACGTATAGCCTAGTGGACATGATTAAAGATTGTAAAATAGAGAATCACACAACATTTTACATTTAGTACAGTAGGTTTATCTATCCTATGGTGTTGCATTAATTTAAGAGATTCTGCATTTGTATTTATTACCAAGGTATTAAATAACGATACATACATGATTGATGACGGGTGATGCAAAACAAACATGTATCCTGCCAACCAATCTGTAGTTTGTGCTACCAACTTTAAGGTCAAACGGTGTGTGCAAACATACTTTTTACAGACATACATATTTACTCGATTATAGGCCGCCATCAAGTAATGGTCGCACCCTTACTCAAATTTTAAAGAGTAGGATATTATATAAATACTATTAACAAATGGCTTCACATAATAGCTGCACCCCACTTTTTGAACTTGATAATTTTAATAATACATGAGGCCTACTCGCATAATCCAGTATTTATTAGTTGCAAATCAATGGAGAAAGTAATCAAAGTATCAATATTATTTCTTATTTGGCTATTATCAATCACAATTAATATTGTATTTTTATATTGTGAGGCAACCCTAGCTATCACTGTTGGTGTTGGCATATTTAGACGAGTGAGCGCAGCGAACGTAGTCTACAACGCAGGTCGAAAAAAACGGCACTCACTGTGAAAGCTGTGACTCTGTCTGTCCGATACCTAACGGCTGAACTGAACGGCTTAACAGATTGAGCTAAAATTTTAAACATACATCCGTGACCACGTAACTGAGAACTGCTAACAAAATGAGCACAATCCGTTGCGATTTAATCCTGCAAGAAATAATAAACTGAAAAATACGCTGCCAATGTATACGAATTATTTTAACGACAATGGTTTTGACTTAGAAATAATATTTTTTGTTTGTTTTTTACCTGGCTGTGAAATGCCGTGTCCAAGGTTAATCAAATGTTGGACGTCAAGGTACACCCAAATTCCGCTCGTAGATTGAGTAAGCCTTGCAATATTTTCACGTATTTCGTACTGGCTATGTTTTTCATAGTATTGTCACAGATGATGGACTACACTGCATTATGCATTTCAAAACATGTAAAATAATTTTAAAAATACAATCCAGAAATTACAAAATCTTTCCCGACCAGAGGATTGAACCCACGTCTCCCACATTTCGGCTACTAGAGAAACGCCAAAGTCGTTGTTAGACAAGTGAGCAAGCCATGTGTTGAGTAGTCGGTAACATAAATATATTATCAGTATAAATGAGAGGGGTTTGAGATTAGTTGTTAAAAGGGCGCGTCAACACTGTAAGGCCTGTTTCCGGGTACTCAACACATGGCTCACTCACTCGTCTAACAACGACTTTGGCGTTTCCCTAGTTATTTTACACGTGACATAACCTTTCTTGACTGCATTTAAAACTGCTTGAAAAAGATAGTCTAAAAACTAAAAAGTGTAGGCCCCACTTTGTTTCTAGTATCCATCTAAAAAGGCTGCTGTTCAAAGCTACATTTTTAAATTAAAATTTCCGTTTATTTAATTTTCGATAATAAATTATTATATTTTATAATAATAAATAATAGATTATGTTCCCAATAGGGATGCACACAATAATCAATATTATCGACCAATAATCAATAATGGATATGATTTCGATAATCGATAACCAAAATTCATTATTGATAATCAAAATATCAAATAATTGGTCAATACTTAATAGTGGCACGAACCAAAACTCTAAAGACTGAAATTATCTCACGTTGTGCCAAGCACTGGCTGGGCTGATGGAGTCACACTCGAGATTTATGTTTGGAACTATCGGTTGATAACGGAAGCCAAACACATGATATCGAAGACAGCGAGGCAGCAAACGGAACGCGATTGTATTGTTTTGACTTACACTTGCGCTTGCCATACTTATGCACATAAAAACAGGCTGTGTTGGTGATATCGATATTATTGATAATGAAAAAACCAAAAAGTATTGATGTGCATTCCTAGTACCCGGTATTCAAATTAAAAACAAGTGAAATTACTTATTGTTCGATTCCTAGACCAGTTAATACCATGGAAAGAAACTTTCAAGCTCTCCTCTAGGTATCACTTCTATCAAGCTTGACATTTAACTTTTTATATGTTTAAATCTTTTAAAAGGCAGAAGCAAGTTGAACTTAAACCTAGGTACCTAATGTCGATAATCAGCACTCACTCCATGCTCATTTTGCTGTGTAGGCTCTTTAATCAAACATTAAAATTTTAAATGAACACCAAAATTGGCAACCATGTTCACAGTACCATACCTTCCATATTTAATTCACAAATCGTATTTAGAGTCTACCCACTCAGTCACACATACCTAACTGAATTTCTGTGGGGGACATTAAATTTGAAGCAGACCAAGCTGACCCTGTAGGTGCCAAGCACAAGCTACAAGCGTCCCTCGTACTTGTAGTTTTTTTTACACCGGTCATAGGCTAGCCGCTAGAGACAGCTCGTATCTACAAGAATATTAATTACTATGTAATAAAAAAGGAAATTTAGGCATGTATTTAAATATTTGTTCTTTACATTCTTGAGGTTTTGACCATCATTCAATATCCAACTAAGCAGAAAGAAATGCAGGTCTACAAGTTTAGACATATTACAGTATTGTGTTTTGAGATTCAAAGGCTTAATTGCTGATTCAAGAAAAAACTAGTACATAATACTACCGTACAACATATTTTATTGTTCCGGAATTTCGAACGTTTGCCCATCCCTGTTAACTTTTATTGTTGGTTTTGGTTCAAATGCTGATTTTTGTGTAGCAAAATTTTAACACAACATTAGTAGAGCCGACACGTTTAATTGTATAAATGCCCGATTTTTCAAACCCTCTGCAAATAAACCTGCGATTCCCAAACAGTAACTTATATAATACAAAGGGACACTGCTCAACCACTTAGTTGCTATTTTCTATTTACAAATGCAGATCTCTGGTTGACCATTATTTGGGCAATGATGGCAAAGTACTATTTGTATTACTTAAGAAAAATGGAATTCATTTGACAACTTAAAATTATTTAATTTATATTGAATTGAATGTTATCAGGAAGCATAAATTTTTCTGTTCTTTTCAATAAATAAGTTTTATTAAAATGTTATTTTCAATATTGTTTATATGTAGTTGAATATGAATTATACTACACAACAGAATTAGTAGCTTGGCACTGAGCTATCGCAGTAGACTTAAGCTATCACGATGTAGAATCTGATATGTCCACTAGTGATTCGCTTTTAAATTTGAAATTTATTTCGTCAAAACATTTAACAATAATAAAATTATTTAATAAAACTGAAAATTATGATACACATTTCACCGTAAGTGACTGTACATGACGTCAATTAACATCAATTGACCAAATGAATTTGAGTCAAATCCCACCTACTATTTCTATTTACAATCAATCTCTGGTGACCATTATTTGCAATGAGATGTACTTTTTTTAGTTAGAAGAAAGGGATCAGCCGACTATGCATGTATACGAATTGAAAACCGTTCATCCAGGAAGCATAAGATTTTAAGGTTTTTAATAATAATAAGCACTTTTTTCAAAAATGATATGCCAAAATATTGTTTAATGATATTGAACAGTGAAATTATCCTACCACAACCAGGACATTGTGCTATGCACTGAGCTACTGCAAGTAGCTTAAAGCTATCTCTTTAGTAGTCTGTATATGTCCACTGTGATGTCGTTTTTAATGTGAATTTATTATCGTAAAAATCTGACAATTACAAATTTATCATCGGACTAGGAGACCTGAAGGAATTAGGGCAAACACATTCACAACGTACGTAACTTACATAAACAATAAATAACATTTTCAAACTACTCTTCGTACTTCAAAGAATCTCTTGAGATAATACACCTGTCCCATGGTCATTGCTACCAATACCAATGCTTCAAAGAATGACCACATCACTACACGAGAGTTGGTACTGTCGTTGATGCTTCGATGGATTCTATCGCGGACTTGCATGTATTCCTGTTCGTGTTTCACGCCAGTCAGGATGGTGGACAACTCTTTGATCATGTCCTGGAGTTTGTTGTGATCCTCTGTGAAAATATACATTAAGTTAAACGTTGAAGCTTTATTTCATTTTAAGAGTTCGAATCCAGGTTTGGTCCTCCTGCTGGGCAAATACCGTACTGGGATCTAGCCAAGCTATAATATACCTAATACCGGTACAACCCATATTTCACATTTGGGTGGTACTTTCTAGTGATGTGGTATGGTAACTATAACCAATTAATAAGGAAGTTTATTTGGATGAATATCTTTATTGACTTCCTTAGCAACTAGTTGTCTGTGCTCTCACGTCGGAACGCTAAGGAAAGTAGTATCGGTGTTAGCAAGATCTGGATACACGATCGTCGATCTCGTCCCTAAATACTAGTGATTTTACTTAAGTTAATAACTTAAATTTAATCAATATTCAATACTGTAGTTGGCAGCACTACAGCAACCCTACACAGCACACTCAGGATGTCATGACCTCCTAGCAAGGGTGCAGTGGTGCACCCAGACAATTATTCATATTACCTCAAGCTCAACTAAAACATTCACATGAATTTTGAAATAAAGAACACTTGTTGAAAAGTTCTTAGGATAAAAGAAGAACACATTGTTTACGGTACATATTTATTTATTTTGTAATGTTTGCGTATGCAAAAGAAGACAAAGGGCAGGCCTAGAGATCAGGAAAAAATATTGTACTCCGTGGAGAAGTCTTAGATGAAAAAGAAGAATTTAAATATTTGGGAAGTACTACGTATATTGACAAACAATGCAAAAGTGGGTACCGTAGGGATAGAGTGCAAAAAGCAGAAAGGTTTTACCAATTGGTGAGAAAGCAACTTTGGAATGAGTTGTTACCACAAAAATGTGCATACCATGTTTGCTCGATTTGTAAGCCGACACCGAATGCAAGCCGACCCCTGATTTAAAGTTCATCTAACAAAAAAGTGTAGCATTTAAATACTCATAAGTTTGCTATCAATTCCAAGCCGGGGTGCCATTTTGAACTGCAAAAATGTGTCAAAAAAAGGAAGGCTTGCAATCGGGTAAATACGGATGTTGTACACTAACTTATGGTGCAGTAACATGGGCAGTGGAAACAAAAGAAGAGAGTCAGCTGGAAGCAGCAGAAATGAAGTTTTTAAGAAGTGTCAAGGGAGTTACCAAGATGGACAAGATAAGAAGTACAGTGTAATCAGAAAAGAACTGGGAATGGAGAATGGAGGAAATATAACTAGGAAGAAACGTCTAAAGTTTTTAGGTTTGGACATTGTAAAGGATAGGCAGGAAGATATTCCAAACGAGAATTTGAACGGCAGAGGAGAAGAAAGAAAGTAAGGCAAGAAGAAATCGAAAGATTAATACATAATTCAAGAAGACGTTTGAACAATATTAGTGTGGAGACAGAAAGAGTGATATATGTGGAAGTAAGAGAAGAAACACAGTCGACAGCTTATACTACAGTTTCATGCCTAGATAATGGTTGGGAAAACTACACTGAACGCAACAAGTGGAAAAAGTTATATATTATTAATTATTATTTATTAATTTTTTATGATTAATCTTGTTGTATTATTATTTAATTTCCCGCCTACACTGGCAACATTCCAATTAAACAATAGGCCTAGAGAGGCTGCATAATTTGAGATACAAGAAAGGTCATTCAACTAATTCTCAAAACTTTTTTCCTAAAGCAAATGCTTACCTTGACCCTCTGCAGCTTCGCTTGATCCATCCTTAGGGGCATCGCCTACATCCATATTGAACATGACAACTTTGGGTGTCATCGTAGACATTTGATTGCTGAAGCAGTAAGTGTAAACGCCCGCCATGTGCGCTGCAAACGTGTATTTTCCGCTGGTCTCTCGTTCTCCTTGATAGATAACCTTCCCATCTGGACCGACAATCTTGACGTCGATATCCAAAAAGCCTCCTTCAGCAATCTCGAACATTAAGCCTGAAAAATACCAAATAGAAATTGTAGTGTACATTGTGGTCCGTGTAAATGGTTTTATTTTTTCCTAAATGTTGTTTTTTGTAAAACGTGGTGTTACGTAGGGCCTATATGTTTTTATTTTATTTTTGCATTTCTTGCATGACAAAACGGTGATAAAATAAATAGGTAATATTGTTTAATATGCGAAGGAAATTCCAATATGCACACAAATCACCATCGTGTTAAGGGTCCAGATAACACCTAAGGATCCTTTCTGCAGTTTTTCGTTTAAAAAATCAATAATTTATGTGCACCGTTTTCGTCTCAACATAAATTTAAGTAAGAAACACTCAAGTAGTCGGCAAGTTAAGATTGACAGTTTGTAAATAGTGTAGATAATATTTAGAAACGTCGACAGAAAGATATCACTACCGCCGCTACGAAACAACCCAATAAATAAATAATGTCATCAACGGGTAGCGAGACATTTAAAAGTTTTATTAGTGTAGATAATGTTGATTTTGTGAAAGGAAATAGTAAAATATGGGTTTATTTTGCAGAATAGCGGTTAATTTGGTGATACAGGTTACAACTATTTGGCGGTGTTATATGGTTTTATTAAATAAAACCATTTTCACAATCCTCTATAATTAATAATTATGCAGATTGACTTTGCCTGCATTATTGGTGGCCATTATCTAGGGCGACGGTCGTCGCCCGGCAGACAAGCGCATGCGACTGCTTAGGCGACACAAACTCTAGCCCTGTATACAGCTACCAGAGTTGGGGGGTTTTCAGCTATCTGCACACGCCGCCCCGAAAGAGTTACAATCTTGAAACTCGGTATATGACCTGGTATGTGGTCCATGACATACAAAAAAAAAATCAACCCGATCCGACAACTCGTTCTGTGTTAAAAAAGGCTCTCAACATCGTCAAATTCCTTTTGGCTGGCTGGCTGGCTAGTTCTCCGCGGAGATTAATTTAGCCTACAGAGAAAACGGTAAATCTTATAACTATGAAACTTGGACCACACTTAGATGTACTTCAGACGCAGTGACTTTTGCTTTCAAAACCAAAATCGGGTAACAGGGACCGGAGAAAATCAAAATTTGGATGATAATCAAAACGCTTAATTACCAAGGCGTGGTAATTTGTACAAACTTGAAATTAAACATGCTATTAACCATTATAAATATCTTGCGTCCAAAACACAAGGGGCTAAATTTGGGGATGACCTTGGGCCCAAAAATGACAAAAAACATATCTGAACTTTAAGAAATGAATCATTCAAAGAAAACGCTACAACTGAGATGTTTCAAACGTGGAATACATTTTGATATCTCTCATTCTTTATCACTTTTGAATATGGAAAGCAAAATTGGGTAACGGGTACAGCGGAGAAAATCAAAATTATCAAAAGTAGGTAATTCCGTACTCTTATGAATAATACGCTATACTGAGAAAACGGTTCATCTTAGAACTTTGAAACTTGGGCCACACTCAGATGTACCTCATTTAACCAAAACCGGGCAATTGGGACCGGGGAAAATCAAAATCAAAACGCGTAATTACTCAGGCGTAGTAATTTGTACAAGCTTGAAATTAAACATGCTCTTAACCATTATAAATATCTAGTGCTTAAAACACAAGGGGTATCTTTGGGGGGACCGTGGGCCCAAAAATGTCATAAAACAACTTTGAACTTAACAAATTTAATCATTCAAAGTCCATCATTCACACCTTGATAGCAAATGAACAACAAAAAGATGTAATATCCAACCACATACAAAAATTTGTAAAAAAAAAAAAAATGGCAGCCAAGCTCTCCTTCAAAAGTCTTTGGCTGTGAATGCTGTGAGATATAGAAGTTGAGCCAAGCTTTTTATTCTTTCTCCCTAGTTTCGCTTTGAAAATAAGTAAGATCATTTCGCCTGTTGACGAGCGCCAAGCCAACGATATTTGTGGTAAAAAAGTAAAATTTTTAAACTCGAAATCATAAAAAAATGGCTTGGCCATTGAATTTGGTTCATGGCCAAGCTTTTTTTTATGATTTTGAGTTTAAAAATTTTCCTTTTTTACCACAAAAATCGTTGGCTTGGCGCTCGTTAACAGGCGAAATGATCTTACTTATTTTCAAAGCGAAACTAGGGAGAAAGAATAAAAAGCTTGGTTCAATTTCTATATCTCACAGCATTTTCAGCCGAAGACTTTTGAAGGAGAGCTTGGCTGCCGTTTTTTTTTTTTTACAAATTTTTGTATTTTACCATAGTACACCTACATCAAGGATTGCTTTCCAAATACTTAACGGTGGCTCATGCAGCATCCTACGTCGTCGCCCACGATCTGTGTAGGCCCTACCGCTATGTTATAACTTTGCTGAAATTTATCTGAGCATAGGGGCCTACGTAATGTGGGTTGTTTGTGGGCGGGTATGTGTTTTTGTACCAATTGTGTGTTCTAACTTTTAAGATGTTCATTTTTACTTGTTGTGACTTGTGAAGGTTTTTGATTTGGTTTATTTAGTTTAGGGGGGGGCATCAACTATTCAATCATAAGGTCATAAACTCATAATGCTCCACTCTAGCGGCTAGCTATGGGGGGAATGGGGGATATGGGGAGAACAGACCTGTGCTTAACAGAACATTGGCAGGGGGGATGGGGGAAGTTTCTCATGTCGTAGTCGGAGAAGTTGTCAAGGGAAAAGAAGCAGGAGGGACACCCGATGACGACTGCCAGAGATTCGTACGATCGGCAGAGGGATCCCAGGGCCAAATTTTACCCTGAGCCCAAACAGGGTTGTTGATTGATTGAATATTGCTTAACGTCTCATATTTATGCACTTTGGCTAATCGAGACGATGAGTGGTGATAGATGAGGATGAAGTATGAACAGAAGGGAGGAGGGGAAACCCGGTACCGGCACGTAGCCTACTCCTTTCGAAAAGTACCAAGGGGACCAACGGCTTAACGTCCCATCCGAAAGGACGGTTTAACTTTGACCGTCATGTAGGTTCCTCCACTAACCCGGACTGCCGAGCAGACGTCGAGGAGAACGAAGCCGTTACACTAGCTTTCGAACCCTCCATCTGCTCTAACCAGCAGTATACGTGAGTTTCAGGGTAGAGCGGTCACCCACTCTACCCATGACCACGCCCGATTCTGCTTAACTTCGGTGTTCGAGTGGGAACCGGTTAAACGAGCTCGGCTAAACCGCTGGCTAACAGGGTTGTTGTGACGGAAATTGTAGTCAAGTTGTTACTATGATGTCATTGTGTTACAATTTGAATTTTCATTTATTAGACTTTTGAAGTACCTACATAGGCCAGGTGCAGGCCTCATGTGTGATTGGTTATAAAGTTGACATTATATGTCATTGTGTTAGGTACAATTTTTGTTTATTACACTTAAAAAGTACATATAGACACAGGTCTCGAGTGTGATTGATTTTAAAAAATGGGTTCTTTGTTTCCTCGGGTTCAAGCTGTCTTCCAGGGGAATATTTTCTCATTAATTTACTGGATGAACCTTAGACAACAATCACTTTATCAAGACCAATAATTTAATGCTTTTGGGACGTACATAAAGACGTTTCCCGTTTGCAAAACATTGCAGCAGAATCGACCAACTCCTGAGTTACTCGAGTAATGTTGATACGTTCGTTCATGTAAACGACAACAAGTCGCCTCTTAGAAGGCGTGTGCCCAGCAACGCTGCAGGTGTGAAGGCTAGAAACGACTACCTTACGACCGTATTTGCATGCACATTAAGACGCAAGTGAGTAACCCTCCCATCAACCCAAGTTAATTTAACTCCAGTAATCAAAACCAGGTCTAAGCTATGGGTCTACAAATTGATTGTTGTCTAAGGATATCATAAGGATAACATAGGGACAACTTCCATTTATGGTACCAGTAGACCTACTTTGTTTGTATGATATATATTATAGGCTTTAATAAATAAATTCAATATTTAGAGTCTACCCACTCGGACAGTGCCCCAGAAACAGCTAAAGAGTATGGTACTGCGATCTTCACAAAATATTCAGATTCGGGGGACCTTCAAAATCTCTTAGCTTAAAACTGCCTTGTTTTATTTCTTCTTGTTTAGGCCTATTTCTCATGAAAATAGTAGGGCCACTTGAACCATGATAAAATTCTTCTCAGTCCTAGTTGTATAGTCCTAGGCCTAGTGTTGATAGATACTGGTACTAAGTGAATTTGGCCTTACCATTCCTACATTAAACATTATAGGGTCATAGTTCAATTTTAAATAGAAAGATTTCTTTGATTAGGCCTACCAAAAAATGAGGCAGGTCAAGTTCATAGCTTTGGAAGATATTCTAAAAATTTTCAAGATTAGGGAAGCCATCTGTATGGCAAAGAGTGAACAAATAGTAAAAAACCATAGGCCTAGGCCACAAACAAAAATGTTTTTTCTCAGGGTAGGGCCTAGGCAGGCCCTAGCCTAGAAAAATTAAAGTTTTCACCATGCTGTGAAATAGTTCCACGTGCACTTTAATAATGTAGGTTCTAGGCTTAGCCTACAATATGCTAGAAACCTTTCACAACATTAAGTCACCTGCAACACAACAAACCAAGTTGCATACCTAACAAAATACACTGTATTCACAACTGCTGGATCATTGCCCGATAACGACCGGGACGTAGGCATACTTGTATGTATGTATGTTTTATTTGTTGGCTCATTTAGCCATTCATTACACTCCATTTACATTAGTATTGAGCATTTTCAAAATTGTTCACATTAAGTTATAATTTCACTCAGTATTTCTTCTACAACTAAAAACTTTTATTACCTATGATTAAAGTACCGGTATTTTATCTTATTCAAGTTCTCTGCTGTTTATCCAGTTTGTACATTTGGATTTGAACATACCCAGACTTTTTATTTCCTTTATTACATGTGGCAACTTGTCAAATTCCTTGAGCCCAGATATAAATATTGAATTTTGCCATTGTTTACTACTACAGTACATGTATTTCTGAAAGAGTTACCTTCCACCGCTCCTCTTGTATTAATATTATGCACTCCTCTTATGTCTGTAATATTTTCAACAAGATAATTAGGTATCATATTATTTCTAATCTTAAATATAAATAGCCTACTAATACTAAGAATAGCAAATTATTTTCAACACTTAACCATTTCAATGTAGGCCTACTCAGCATCTGTACTATTGGGGTTCTTTTTCCGCACCTAATTATACACCTCATAGCTTTATTTTGCAGTAGGCCTATCTGTAATCTCTGTTTATCATTTTTCCCCAGCCCTGGTCAGCAATGACCCACTTGTTCAATTACCAACACGGCTTGAACAACCAGTCTTGTGGTTTGTCTGAAATATAGCATGTGATTGGCTGAAAGAATCTTATAGGTCTAAAATAAACGCTAGCTCAGCATGCCAACGTGGAATAGGCCTAGAGGCTTAAAGCCCCAAATCAAATTATCGCAATCGAGAGCACAATCGTAGACCTTATTGTTGCCTTCAATCAATAATTCAGCGCTCTAGGCGTAACTTCTTTCCAACAATCCCCAGCGATTCTTACCATAGGCCTAGTTGGGGACTGCGCACCAAGAACTGCACAAGTAGGGCTAATATTTTCTACAATTCCGATTGCGACAATTGTGTGTGGACCTTTAATCTCGGGTTCTAGGGGCTATGTCCTAGGTCATTTACCTTATGGTAAGTTAGAGAGGCTGGGCTAGGCCTGGGTGGCCTAGGCTTAATGTAGGGCTTAGGTGATCATGACTGGCGTTTGAACCAAGGCCTCTTTAGACCAAGATGAAATAATAGTGAACAAGGCCTAGGGACTAGTATATAGGGTCGAGGCTAGGCCAGAGCTATGTGTATAAAATATCTATACACAAGGGCCAGGCCAGAGCCTACACTCAGAAACGCCTAGGGCCTAGCCTAGATCAGACCTCCCTAACCTGCAAAAAATATGGTCAACATACCAAACTAAAAATCTTCACGAAACTTACCCATTTTTGTGCCGGATTCTACTTTATCGAAAAAGCATTCTTCGGCATGAGCATCAACCGTTATAAAATAACCATGACTTAAATTTATGCTTAATAGCAATGAAAATATAACTATAAATAAATGTTTGGCTGTCATTTTCGCCACGTCTGTCGATCGAATCAGAGTCGAACAAATTTTGGAGTCTGTCTCACAGCCTGATTTGTGGTTAATATCGGGGGCGTGGCCAAATGATCCAAAGGCGGATGTTTTTTAAATAACAGAATGGGGGTCATCGGTCGCGGGTTCGAAACCTGTCAATCTTGACTGGAACTTGATTAATAAAAATGTATTATAAAACTAGGTATACTCCACAAGTATGAGTATCATGACATGCAATACACTCTGAACAATGGTCTACAGCTCACTCTACAGGGAAGAGTCTAAACATTTTTCTTTTTTGATGATTTTCTTTCTTTTTCTTTTTTCTCCCCCCCCCCCCCCCTTTTATATTTGGTTCATTAATTAATTGCATTTAATATCCTTTTTGAATTTGTTACCAAAATTATTGTGTTTTAATAGGCTTACATTGTTGTTGTAATATAATATAAGCATTTCAAATTTTTACTCTACTTCATTGCTGTGTCAGCATCTATGTAATTATTAGATTTATTTAGTTGTCTTCCTTTGTAAATCAGTCTTTTAACTGAATAGGATGTACGGAAAATAAATAAAATAAAATAACATTACGCAAATAAATCTATTTATAAGTTGTAGTTGTAGGCCTATGAAGAATTGAAGATACATACAGAAGGTGAAGGTGGCAGAGTGCGTCAAACTTGAATGACTATAACAGTAGGCCTATACGTTCTTAAAATTCGTAAATCTAGGTGTAGGTCTTTTCAAAGTTAAATGTGCTAAATGCATTTTTTTTCAAATAGGGTAGATGATATTAGTTAAAAATTGCAGTCAATTGTCTTTTATAAGTTGATGTTATAACTATGTATAGCTTAAATGTTGTGAAAGTAATTTAATATATTTAATCAATTAGTTGTAAACATTATTGGGAATGTAATTGAAGTGTCATAAATGTTCATGAATGTAAAAAAAATGCTAACTGATAAATAAATAAATAAATAGTGAACTGGTAATGACCATGAGTGATGATAGTAAAATTACTTTATTAGTATTTGATGATATATATTTTTGTATTGTTGGATGAGTGCACCGAAGACTTCAATTTTGCTACCCTGATAAAAATAGCTCGGGTAAACCATTGATTAAAGGGTAAACTAAATTCTTATTTTTCGTACACGGCCCTTTTAAATCGTCCTTTAATAATTATTTTAATAATACACTTTAATAATTAATTATCCTTTATCCAAAAGTAGTTCAAAAAGTACGAACCCACATTTTCGGCTAGATTCGTGATGTCCTTGTGCTAATTTGATGTGATTGATGTAATTTGATTGTGATGCAACCGGGATTGAATGTTTTTCTTGATTTGCCTCATTCAGATACGAACGCTTTGATTGAGTCTGGGTCATTTCTTCTCAACAGTAACTAAATCAATATCCAACGTATATATTATTACTACTACTACTACTATAGTCACATGAAGAGGGTAAAAAAGTACCGAGTGAACTGATGTGTACCCTATTATTATGATCGAAATTCTGCTTTGACTATTATTTTGTTGAGAAGGTTTATTGCAAAATTTCAAACGGTTCAGACAAGAATTGCGGATGAAAAGTGAAATGCGTGAGAGTGTACCATTGGACCAAATTACTCAATGAGACCCCCCCATACTGATCACAGTTAGTCACAATTGGGCCTACAGGGTTGGCTTGGTCGCTTTGGTTTACTGTCCCCCACTGAAAATCAGTTGTATGACTGAGTGAGTCTAAATACGAATTTATTTATTTATTTCCCCTCCCCAACAACAAAATTTAAACTTCCACCACACAGTACACACTTCATTTTTACATTTTCTGTGAAAACATTAAAACAGTAATTTTGTATTATAATTTTCAGGTGGCCGCCAATAGAGCGCTCCATCTTCTCATGTCCACTCTGGCGGCGAACGCTGGAAACGCGCTAGTGAGGATAGAATCTACACATGCTATCCTCGCGCGTAAGAAATTAACTAATTGAGATAAGTATTGTGATGTTCTATCGCGCACACAACAAACAGCACCTACATGGAATCTAGTCTTCAACATCATATTTTAACAGAAACATAATTCATTCAGTGAAAAAATGCATTGGAGACACTGAAAACGTAATCAAACGCCGACTGGTTAACCAACTATACCTACTGTTATTTTGTTAGTTACACATTTCGTACGTTGAATATTATCTGTCCACAATCCACCTACCCACTTGCCATTAGAGTGTATATTTGCTGAAGCCACTTATTGGAAGATAAGTGACTGAACACATGCACTGATTCGTTATTTCGTGTAAGGAATCTACAAGAAATTACGGAAACAAAACACATTCCCTCTCACTTAGGTAATTCAGTGAGATCTTAATAAAGAGTGGTCTTCATATTAATATATTAAATTCATACCTAGTTGATAAGACTAATTCATTTTTGGCTTAAAACAATCAGTAGCCCTAGATTATATCACAATAAATGGGCTAAGTCCAGATTTACAAAACCCAACCTTGGCCGGGGATCGAACCCATGCCTCCCAAAAGACCACCGAGACCGCGGTAGTGTATTTGTTGCTGAATTATTGGTGCATTTTGATATTATAATATAGTGAATATCAAATTCTTATTAAATCACCACTCCCAGTTATATAGTCCGCGCCCGGCCAGAGGGAGACCATGGTTCAATTCCTGTTTTTGTTTATAGTATTTATATTGGTATTTTCGTAATCACAATAAAACAATCAAATCCCCTCAAGAGTGGGTGAATAAGGTTTAAAAAATTTAAGTATTGCATTTTAATACCTGGGCTACCATGATTCCGAGAAAATTAAGCACAAGACCATGTTGACTTGTTATTCCCAATGTTCTTTTATATTGGTGTTTTGTCCAGTTTTTTTATTTTGCATTCTAATAATTTAGGAACGCATAATGTTTATTGTTTACTGCTTTATTGTCTTCACTCTTCACAAAGCTTGAGTGGCTTTATTGTTGTTGCTTGAATTGAAACGCTGTGTGCTACTCTAATATTGCATTACATTCCATATTAGGCCTATTATAGATCATTTTGCATTGATATTAATAAATTTAGTCATTATATTGATATTATTTTAAAGTATGTTGGACTCTGTAACGTTGTACTCTGGAATAATACTACGGCCACAAAAATAAGCGGTGTGTATCAATGTCTACGTTCACAGGCGCCCGACAGACCATATCCGTAGGTATTTTAATTATAAATGCTGATATAAATCTATATAAATACTAGACGTACTTTTAAATAATAAATACTAGATTTTGAATTCATAATGAGCCACATGATACCTATTCTATACCCCCAAAACCTTATATATTTACACTGTGCTTGTGTAGGATCATATGGGTGTTTACAAAGGTATCCTCACTCGGCGCCCATGACGGTGCTACGCCCCCGCTACACTAACGCATTCTCTAGGTGATTTGAGTCCTCTATCCCCAACCCCCTCAAATTGTGTGACATTTGCACGGGTCGTCCATCCAATATAGATTCTGCGAATATATAATACCATCTAACAAAAACAACTTATTGAACTGATAATGTTGGTCTACAATAGATTCGCAAGCTTTATACTAAACTAAACAACCAATGGCAATACACATGCTCAAAATATTTATGAGTAATGTCCGTGCACTCATTGCATGACTGTTCCCTCAACTAAACTGACGACACCCACTGTATTTTCATACCTGGTTACAAAATATTATGATTTCGCGCCTTGTCTGTTGACGTCATACGCGCATGGATACATTTCTCGGAATTTCAAGAACTATTTTCAGTGTTGGCGGGCGGTGCGGCCATCTTTGTTATTCGTGTGATTGTGGAGCTCTTGTGCATTGCGTGTGAAATCTTAAATCATCCGTCATGTCGGAAAGAGAGGATAACGTCTACAAGGCTAAATTAGCTGAGCAAGCTGAAAGATATGACGGTAAGCATATTCTGATATTGGATGTTCTTTAGATGTCGTTATATTTGGTGTTAAAAAGAGCCGACTTTTAGGCGGATGATTGACGCTGCCACCGACCGTATGACAGCACCGACTATAATGCAAGGAAATGCTATAGGCTTGTTAAATAAGAAGAAAAAACTGGTGCTATTGTTGTTGAAATATTTACATTCATTATCTTGTCTTTATTATCACTGTTCGCTGAGCCATGTTTGATAAATCAATGTTTTAACGGCGTGTTAATAATTGTCGCGCAGTGCAACTATGACCATGATCGCCAAGGGCTGTGTCCCAGGATCGATGCGTCATCAACGAATGCGGAATAAAAAGGATGGCCTACTGTTCAGTTTAGGCTAGTAATATTACACTTTCTGACATCCGAGCGGTCGTAGAAAGTGACGAGATTTTTCGCCACTCCCTGTGATCAATTCTTGTCCCCTTCGTCATTAGCCATCGAAGCTAAAAATGTGACAAAACTCGCCCAGCCTAGGTCAAACCGCGAAGGCAGAATGGATGCCTCTCCGAATGCAGGATTATGCGCTGGAATGAAGCCGAGAGGGGTAGGGCCTAACCAAAGAAAGGCTTGGATCAATTTTTAAGTGTTCGTAATGAAATCGTACAGTCATTCAATTGAAAAGTATTTTTAGTTATCTTGGAAGGGTGAAACGCTCAACAAGTGTCGACGTGTGGGAGTGGTTTCAAACCCATAGGCGTAGGCCGTCCGTAGCCTGACTAATTTGTAGGCCTAGCAAAGGCGTAGCCCAAGGCGCAATTATTTTACCTAGATCTACATGAACCGAACATAAGCTCTAGGCCAGTGACTTTGTGACAGTTGCTTTTTTATTGTAAACCTGAGCGTCCAACCTTTAAGCTAATTTAATTGGGTGGGGTAGGCCTGGCCAGATGCATAGCTGTCAAGAATGTGTGTCACATGTAAATGTTACTTTGAACTCGTAATGAATAGGTGGGTGAGGGGAGGATGGATGTACAGGGGTGAAATACGAGTGTGACATCATATCCTGTCTGAGTGGAGCACGGTAGCCGAGGCGCCACCAAGACTTGGGGCAAACAATTTGTTGCCATAGTTACAGGTCTCCCTATGCCATAGTATTGATCTAGTTGGAGAAGCACAGCATTGGATTGGTCCTACCCACCCTAGACCCCTTGCCTTCTCTGCAACCAGAGTGAATCCAACCCCCTTCTCTCTCGCTCACATGTTAAGAGGGAGGAAATTTTATGACTCTGTCTCGCCTTATATATCTTGCTATAGGCTGATTATGCTTACTTGTTGTATGAGTCTAGCCCTTCAGAAAGGTTTAAAAGTGCACGTGCACAAGCTGCTCACCCAGAATTTGTATAATATTTTAATCAAAATCAATGTAGGCGTACCTCATATTATTTTGATGGGATTTAATATGTTTTGCTTGTAACCTAGAATAGATCTAGGTAGCCTAGGCTAGGGGGCCTAGGCCTAGTTATGTGTGGCACTACCCTTTTACAGTAAGCTTTGGTTTGCGTAGGTAACAACACTTCTAGGCCTAGGTCTACTTAAACAAAAAATAACTGGATTGATATTCCCTGGGCCTAGAAGTCCTACTATTTTCTTCACGAAGTAGGGCTTAGGCTACCTTTTTCATTCCCTAAAAGCCCAATTTAGGCAAATTAATGCTGAACTGAACTTTGCAATTTATCATTTTGGGGTTTAGGCCCAGGCAACTACTTTTTTATTACGGTATGACCTAAGTGGGAAGGCCTAGTAAGGCTATGTAGCAGTTTGAGTAGGCTAGGCCTGGGCAGCTGGGCTTATTTTTATTTCTAAGACAAATATTTAATTTTAAAATAGTAATTCATTTTTAGGCTACTAGGCCTAAGTAGACTGATCTAGCCTATGAGGCCTAGAGTTTTTCGGAAATTTAATGACATTTAACAGTGAAACTGTCACAAAATATTGTTATTGGTGGTGTTACAAATCCTATTCAACTTTGGTTATTGTTGGGAATACCTGTAGGTAGGCCTACAAAGTAGGCTAATAGGCCTACCTAATAAGTCTACATTTTAAATTAGTCGACTCTACTGGTAAGGTAGGCCTATAGTGATGGGAATTTTCATAACAGGTAAACTTTGAAACAAAATATTGTTGCTTTCTAGGACAATTAGCTAGGCTATGGTGCTTGGTTGAACGTGTAACATGGCCAGCAATAAAACATTAAGCTACCCCTTGGTTAGAATATGAGGTTTTTATTATTATGAAATGTAGACCTACCTACATCATCATATTGGGAGTGGCCTGTAGTGAAGTCTTATGAGCCATGTTAGTAGGCCAGAAGTGGGTAAAGGGCACAAGTGTAGGGTAGGCCTATACAAGCCTAGAGTTAGTTAGTTAATGTTGTTTTAGGGCACTCAACAGTAGAGTTATCAGTGCCCATGTCAATTGTATTGGAATCTTCCAAATTTTCTTTTTCCGTAATTGTGGATTACCACCATGTTTTCTTCTTTCCAATGGGAGGAAAGTAAGGGAAGATGAGGGGGTTTAATGGGAAGGTGTGAGGATGTTGGATAGGGTGGGTTAAACTGGGTGGGAACGGAGGAGTGCTCGTTGCAGAGAGGGCCGGCAAGTATGGAGACGGAAAAAGTGAAAGAAGAAAATAAATATGAGTAAGGCTGTGTGAATGAAGAAAGGTGTGATAAAAAAAGTTGTGCGAGAGCTATCTCTGCAACACGCACCCCAACCGGCCAGAGCTCGCCCTTAGTTTTGGGGAATACACTACTCCCCTACTCACAGGCCAAACCTTGGGAAGGTAGCGAGTTGGACTTTGAAGGCCCACAAGCCTAGAGGTAGAAGAAATAAAGACAGGCCTAGAATTAGGTAATAAAAAATGAAACTTGAACTTTGTTTAGCATAGTACAGGCCTTCATGGAAATGTAGTAGAGGTAGGTAGGTACCTAGCCTAAATGTGTAGACAATATAGCATACTACTGCCAAGTGCCAATACCATAGGTCAATTACCGATCACTATCAGTCACCCCAACATACACACATCTGCCATGTATTGTAGGCCTATATTTCATAAATAATAAACTGCAACTTAAAAATACCGGTACTCTAAAAAGACTTATATAATGGTCTATCTAGGCCTATTGATAAACAAAAATAAAACGTTGCAAATTTTCAACATCCCATCACTAGGCTAAGTGTAGGTAATCAATATGTTAATTGTTAGACAAAAAATACATAAAATAATAGCCTAGGGCCTTACCAGCCATTCCAGCAAAATAGGGACATCCGTGAAAAAGTGAAATTTAAGTTCAACTGTCAAAAGTACTAGGCCTAGTGTTTTATAATGAAATTAAAGGTCTCATCCTACTAGTTTTTATTTAGCTATAATACTGCTGTCTTGTTATAACCTAGCCCTAGCCATCCTTATTCCAGTAGGGCTACCACAATAGGGCTACCAGATTCTACCATATTTTATTTACATAGACCTATAATAACAAGAAAAAAATCTAACACTTCTCCTAGCTTGAATGATTTAGGCCAAGTTTTCTTTCTTAGCTATAGCCACCCTACATGTAGGTTCGATCATATTATACTAGGCCGCTTCGCGAACGCTTTGTCCAGTCGCGTTGATGGATGAGCTTTTTTTAATTTCTGTTCAATGATTAGCTTACCCTACTACCATTACAAAATTATTTTTGTTAAATTAGGATAGTTTTTATGAAGTAGGCCCTAGTATTAATTGCTATGGTAATACCAGTTATAGTTAGGTAACGCCAGTTACTATTTTAAGTCCATGGTACTACCAATTAGCAATCGAATGTAAAATATCTCGAGGGCCAAATACATTGCTTTTTGTACGCATTGTGGGTGATTGTGGTCAAGATATTACTTGTTACTTAGTTAGGGCTACACCTTTAAAAGGCTTATATTAATACCTTTATTTCTATGAATTCTGGCTAACTTTTTTTTAACTTTTTGTTTAAAAAGGCACTTTACCATTAGGCCTACTATTTAATGTCCATGTAAAATATACATGTACATTGTAGCCCCACCCGTTTGGTCAGAATCAGCCCAAAAATCACGAAAATATAGGGCGTAGCATTAAAAATTAAAAAACCCTGTCTGTGTCTGGGCCCGGGGTAGAATTGGCCCAGAGCATGGCTCTGCTAATTGTAAAAGGTGATTCAAGAGAAAAAGTCCACCTCGCAAACATCAGCTAGTATGAAGGTAGTATTTTACTCCCCGAAAATAGAGGCGAGCTCTGGCATTCGTCGTCGGGGACCTTGCCCCCTTCCCTTGACGACCCCTCGACGACGATGACACCACGAACGATGACGAAGACAATGACGACCACGACGTGAGAACCCCCCCTTTCCTCCCCTTACCCGTGGCTGGTTCTGACCAGCATGGGCTCCCCCCCCTCCCCCCAGGTTAGAGTGGTGCATTATGACCTAACGGTTGAAGCGTCCTTAATCCAAATAAACCAAACTGAAAATCGTGAAAAATGGTACCTAGCCTAAAAGCACAATTTCTATGAGAAATATTTCTTTGATTGTCTCCAAAATCATAAAACATCTAGGCCTTAATCCAGTGATTTCAAATGTTCCCATAGTTTCATCAGGATTGGAGTAGCAGTTTGCCCGTTCGAGAGCTAAATGTCACGAAAACATCGCAATAAAAAATAATAAAAAGTTGTCAAAGTAGTACAATAGTATTCATAAGAAATATTTCTTCGATTGTACCAAAAAAACTCGGCAGATCTAAGTTCAGAGATTTCGTAGGTCCCCTCCCTTTCATTAAGTATGCCGTTTGCCCGGTAGAGCGCGAACAAACAGACAAAAAATAACCAAAATAAATTCATCTGAGCTAATTTTTTTGTGGAGGTCAGTGAAATTCAAGTATTTGCTTTGCTCATCCAATTATTTTTCTAGGTAGGGCCTTTAGGTAAGCCTTTAAAATACAATTTTCTATCAATAAAATAGTAATTTTGTAATAAATTAAATGTGTGTGCCATTTTGTCCCACCCATAACAAACTTTGAAATTCTGTGCAAAATAGAATTCGGGATTTAAGTTATTTTTGATAATTATTCTGTAATTCATGACATTAATAATGGGTATTCACTATTCACCCACTAAACTAAAAAAAAAAATCATTCCTGAGGCTAACTAGTTTTTAGAAATTAAATTGATAGAAAAATGTTGGGTCCACCATGACCCATACAAAATATGTCAAACTTGGTAGGCCTATTTTTCGAGCTAGGTCCCATCGGCAAAAATCTCCCATTTAAGAAATAACATATGAACGACCTTAATGCCCCGTGACCTCGGAGAATTTTTATCCAAAATAACATTGGCTATTATTGACACAGGGCCTACTCGACAGCCATTGCTGTAAAGTGTAAATCCTCTATATTTTGTTTTGTAATTTGGGCAAGTGGTTCGGTCAAAATATGCTGATTACCAAGAAGAGGTGTGATTTTGGAATGCATATTTTTGTGTTTTTGAGTGTATATTTGTGCACAGTTTCAAGTTACAATGTTACAAAAGGACATTTTAGATTGGTATGATGGAACAAAAAAGAAGCAGGTTAAAGCCGATTCAAGAAATTTCCCATAACACCAATTTTTGCAAATTTCTGGCTTAAAATTATTGAAGATTTGTGTAAAATCACAGTTACAAGATATAATTTTAAACGGTCATTTTTGTGTAGTATTATGCTATAGCCTAGAATACCTTGGCCTATTAGGTAAAAAAAAATATATATATGGGGTAATAGCCCCTTTAACCACTTGCCATACTACCACATCCGCCAGACGGGCGCGCCGCCCGTGCCATGTCATACTGCCACATTTGATAGATGGGCATGGGGAAGGGGGGGGGGGGGGGGGGGTTGCTACAGTATGTCAAAAGTGGATGGCATGTGAAACAATGACTTGGGAGGGAAATCAAATTTTGAATATATTGTGTTTTTTGGGATATTAAAAATGTTGGGGATTTTTTTTCACTCAACATTTGGGGGGAAGTGATCCTGGGGATTAGTGGCCAGGGGAGTGGGGATGGAGGAGGAAAATGTCAGATCGTTTGAGAACCGATCAAATTACCTACCTAAAAGACCAAGAAAAATAGGTACCTAGGCCTAGTTGCCTAGGCCTATTTTTATTTTTTGAGAGTCAACCAAAAAATTGGGGGAGGGAGGGGCCGGGGGTAAGGTGGAGGTAGGGGTAGGGGAGGAATGACTTTGGTAGAGGATTGTAGGTGGAAATGTTAATTCAGATAAAATCCAAACTAGGCCTAATTAGGTACCTAAAAGGTAGTGTTGCCCAACGATATCGATTATTCGATACGATATCGATATCGCGGGAAAATAGAGCCTATTTTCGATATCGATATCCTTGCGTGCTTATCGGGAAATATCGCGATATCGTTTTAAAAGCGATATCATAGTAAACTGGAAATAAATATTTCAGAACGCAGTCGCCAGTCGCCTCAGATAACTTTTTATTACACTAACATGGAGTTATCTGTGATGGCCCATGCTCATGGAGCTAAAGTGAGATATCTTTACATATTATGCATGACCCTGCTTTGATGGGCTTATTGCGTCATAGTTTAGTATGCCTTAAAAGTTTGGTTGGTTAGTATTGAGTCGAAAAAAAAAACGATATCGCGATTCGATATTGATTTTTAGATTTCGAGTATCGCGATTCGATATCGTCAAAATGGCGCCGATATCGATGTTGAAAAATAATCGTGGCAACACTACTAAAAGGTAGACTTTTTTGGGGTGGTGAGGGAGTTGGGTAAAACGGCGGGGGGGGGGGGGTAATTTTGCAAGGGGGTATAATCTGTAAGCGGTTGGTGATGTCAAGGTTGGAAAGGATCTGTCAAAATTACCAGTGAGGGAAATGATTTTTCATTTTCATTTATTTAGTTTTTTTTTAAATGAAAATATGGGGGGAGGGGGGGAGTTCCAAAAGAGTGAATTTAGGAGGGGGTTGGGGTGGGTTACGGTTTTGAAGGCTATGTCAATGTCAGATGAAATGTGGCAAAATTACCATTTTGGGAAATAAAATATTGAACTTGGGCTTAGTTTTTTAGAATTAAAAAAATCCCAAAATACTATTGGGGGGGGGGGGGGGGAGGAGGGGAGCAGCTAAAAAATGGGGTGGGCGCTAAAATGACAAAGTGGGATAAGATCCGATAGCCTAAATTTTATGTAAAGGGGGAAAACATTTTTTTTTTTTAAATAGTGGGCCTAGCCTATTTTATGTCAAAACAAGGTTTTTTTAATGGTAGGCTCAGGGGTTAATATAAGAAATAAACACATGTGGAAGTAATAAGCAGCAGGACAGAATTATGAATTTTTAAGTAAGTAGGGCCTACAGAAGGTAGGGCCTAACCATGAAAGTGTAAATCAGTGTCACAAATTGTCCCACCCGTAACAGCTCTCTTTAAAAGTACTTTCCACGCTGAAGCTAACTTAACCCCAAATTATTAATTTTTTGATAAAAGGGGACAGTAACTTTAGTCTAGCAACATATGCATCACTCCCGTACAAACTTTGACTTAGAGTAGGTCTAGATGTGAAAACTGTCCCGCCCGTAATGCTGAAATGGCTGAACAGGAATGATAATACGATAGGACCTTTAAATGGGAATGTTGTAAATATGTAGGGCCTACAGCCACCATTAATTGTGACATGAGATACAGATGAACATAGGCTATTTAAATTTAAGACCTGACTGGCTAAAGGTTAGTGTTCAAATAAATCATTAATGCTGTAGAAAGCCCTTGTGGTTAAAAGTTTTTTAAAGTATTCCTAAAATTGCATGTCTTTTCGATATCGGTAATATGTTTAGGAAGAATTTAAAAACATTCTTAGCATGGGATCGTCCCTGAAATATCACTTGGATATCTTGAGCAGAGTTGAGCTTGAAGCCAAACTAGGAAATAACTTCTAACTCACTCTACAAAATTTCATCATTATTCATTTCCCTTTCTCTCTTGGTTACCAAGTGTGAATTAGTTTGAATGACAATTTGTTGACTTAAGTCGTCTTGACACTGGCCCGCCTTCTCTTTTCAACATAATATGTGCATATGCCCATTTCAAAACTTGTTGGGTCTGATGACCTTCCACTGTGCGTTATGTAAGCATCACATGTATCCAAGCTAATGGAAACTCACACAGGCTTTGTAGCCTATGCTATTTGCATAACTTAGTTTTTAATCTAATTTGTTGTCTACTTATGACTCATGTTAGATTAGGATGTGGTTAGCCTGATAGGCCTACCTTGGCTTGGTTAATGCGCCATATATATATGGGTTTCCCTCTTGATTGTGTAGTAATGTAATATATTTTACTCTTAATTAACTAACATTAAAATATATTTTTACATGTGTCAGGTCAGGCCTACCCTAGACGTAAGAACAGGTTACTAAAGTATAGGCTCTATTTGTGGGGCAGTGTTGCTGCTAGTGCTTTCAGTGCAGTAGGTCTCTGGTTCGAATCCTGCTACGCAGCTACAGGCATTAAGATTTTTAACTTCTGATATATAGGGCTAGGCTAGACAATAAGTCTTCATTTTTGGCTTGGGAATGTGTAAACGGTGACTTTGATGCCGTCCTAGCATGAAACAACTTACCGTTACGAGTGTTCCTACTCAAAGGTATCTGTTCAGCTCAAAATCCAGCTAGATCCATTGCGCATTCCTAAGCACTACAATCAATTATAAAATGTGATTTTTTAAAATATCGATAGCATTTGTTTAGTAGCAGCTAGCGGGATGAGATCTTCGTGGCTTGCATGGCCTAGTGGTAAGCATTTAGCCTACCGCACGGAGGGTTGGGGTTCGATACCCGTTGGTTAGAACTTTATATATTTTTACACCCACATATTATTTTTGAGGGGTGTTAAATGGGAAATAAAAATTATGTGATTTTGTTTTATCTTGGAAATTTGTTATTGTTTCACGCTAATACATTTTGAACACGATTCGCATTTTGAATGTTCAATTTAAATAATTACGGCGGTATCATTCCCCATACTGGGCTAGATCCAGCCTTAGGTAAAGGGGAGGAAAGGGGATGTTCCCGGGTACTCAACACTTGGCTCACTCACTCGTTTAACAACGACTTTGGCGTTTCCCTAGTAAATTCTAAGGCTGTTCTGAATTTAGCTTTGTTGATTCTGGCGTCGCCCATGGTTAAATCGTATCCAACTTGTTTTGTCGGTTTTTCCTATCTAAAATATCAGTATCTAGTTATAGTTGACTTGTAGAAGGTATCGACGCGGGCAGGGTTGGCTTAGTCTGCTTTAAATTAAAGTCCCTCACTGAAAATCAGTTGTGACATATTTGTAGGGCCTCCCTAACCTCCCTGTCATGCTTAGGCCTAATGGTTTGAGAAGAAGTGACAACTCTATAGCTTAGTGGTTCATTTTTAGTACCTACCTAAATTTATGGATAAGGCATGAAATGACTGGTTGTTAAATTTGGTTTATCAAAATTTTCTGTGGCTTAAATGACATTGCATCAATACTAGTGTGGATTATTTATTTGCCTTTCCTTGAGCTAAGTTCAGAGCTACTCTCATATAGTGGCCAAGAGTCACAACTAATGGAACATTTAACATTTTCAATAGTGATGCACATGATAATCGATATTATCGATCGATGATCAATAATGGATATTATTTCGATAGGTAATCGATAACCAAAATTCATTATCGATTATCAAAATATCAAATATTTGGTCAATAGTGCACGAACCAAACTATTATCTCACGTTGTGCCATGCACTGGCTGGGCTGATGGTGTGACACTGGAGATTTATGTTTGGAAATGAGCTATCAGTCGATGACGAAACCATAAACACATGACAGTGAGGCAGCGAAAGGAACGCAATTGTATTGTTTTGACTTACCCTTGCCACACTTGAGGTTCCACTTAAAGGTCGGAACAGGCTTTGTTGGTGAAATCGATATTATCGATAATATCGATTCGATAATGACTTTACCATTTTGATAATCGATAATGAAAAAAGTATCGATGTGCATCCCTAATTTTCAATAGTTTTTTTTAATGAGTAGGCCTAAAGAAATGTGTGCCCAAACTTTTTAGAACATCAAACTTTCTCAAACCACCTAGCTTTGATTTATTAAAGGTAGGGCCTATTGGTGTAAGTAGGAACACTTGATCCAAGTTTTCACGTAGAAAAATCACGGGGGTTTCTTGAAAAGTTGGGACCTTATCTACGTCTCACATAATATTTTTCTTCAAAATATTATCTTTTAAATCATATAAATGCCTCAGTTTTTGACAATCTGTATCAATTCAAAACACATAGTTTTTTAAGTAAGAAAAACGTGTGCTTGTTTTGTTCCTAGTTAGTTACCCCTCTTAAGATTTGAGGTACGAACGATTTGAGGTAGGAAACACTTGATGCAAGTTTCACGTATTAAAATCAGGGGGTTTCTTGAAATTGGGACTATCTACATGTCCTAATATTTTCTCAAATATCATCTTTAATCATATAATTGCTCAGTTTTTGACATCTGTACAATTCAAAAACATTGTTTTAAGTAAGAAAAACGTGTGCTTGTTTTGTTCCTAGTTAGTTACCCCTCTTAAGATTTGAGGTACCTAAGTAGGAACTTTGCACTGGGAGTATAGAAAAATATATGTGAGAAGGTACCTTAAGTAGGAACAAAGAGCTCATTCAGTGAACATTTGGTATAGGCCTAGCCCCTAGGCCTATTTTGATTTTCTTCTAAGTTAGATTTTACAGGATTTTATGTACCGGATGGTACAAATGAAAGAATTTGAGCATTAAAAGAACATTATTAAATAATTTTTAGCTTCAGTTCTTACTTTTTAACACTAGCAATGAAGTTTTTTGTTTATTTCAAACACATTATTAATTACACCTTTCCTATTTTAGATGATCAGTTTAAAATTTTGGGGAAAACGTTACCCTAGTACCGGTAGGCCTAAGTTTTACTTCGATTTTTCCCGATCGGTTAATTTTGAATAATTGAATAATTAGACCTAATTCAAGTTGGGCCTATTTATTTTTAAACTTTGCCTGTCTTCTGTTAGCTTTTACTTACTATTTCAAAGCCTCCTTCTCATGTCAGGCGCCGCTCTCTTGCCGCTCCGCTCTTGATGTTACACGCCGGTAGAATCTAGGCCTACAACTGGGATTCTACTCTCGGTAATCTCAATTGAAAGGACTTCAACACTTCACAAATATTGAATACGATATGATTTATTAATGTTATGAAATACTCAATATTACAAGCAACTTTGATTAAACACAAAACAATTTAACAACGCACAACGCTCTTCCTCTTCACGCTCCCAAACTAAAAGTCTCCAATCCAATCTCTCCCTTGACATCTCACTGCTTTCTATATTATTACACTAGTAGTTATCATAACAGTTTATATTTATATGGCGCGACATTTAAATGGAAATAAAGTAAATTAGTCTTACACTTCTTCTTTTCTTGACAGGTTAGCCAACATAAAAGCTTGTAAAGTAAAATTTCCCTGTTTGGTTCTTTTTTTTCCATTACCCCATGAAACTAGACAGTATTTTTATGGCTTGTTCCTACTTACCCCACAATAGTGTTCCTAGTTACCCCCAAAAATGTGCTTGTCAGGGTAAGTGGGAACAACCAATGAAAATGTGGTAAAGTTTGTTCGGCCTATCGCTACCCACCAAAATATAACATTCATCCCTCTAATAGTCAATTGCCTCTTTTGTGAGTTGACAGTACCTGAAATCTTCTTTCAATTCGGAGTTAGAACGAGGTTTAGAAGTTTGGTACACTTTTTGTGTAAAAAAAAAAAATGCGGAGTTAGAACGAGGTTTAGAAGTTAGTACACTTTTTGTGTAAAAAAAAAAATTAGTGTGGTTTCTTACAGAAGAGAGGGTGAATAGCGTACTGTAACTAAAAACACCCTGTAGCAAACTAGTTCGTATGCTGACAGGAATTCTGTCACTATTCGTGTTCGCATTGGATCCAGCCTCCTGATTGGCGAAATTTTACAAACTTGCGCAGCGGTTGGTCATTGAGGGTTTTCAGGTCCACGTGGAGTTATCGAAATTTGTTTGTGGAAAGCAATCGTTTTGCTATTAGTCGCACAAAGAGCCGCTTACTACGGCCGAGTGATCCTAGATCTTGGTGGGTACCGTTATACCGAACAAACTTTAATTCTGACCGTGGGTATGCCTACTAAGTCAAAAATTGATCTTGGGAGATACAGGACAAGCCCACAAAATGCCATAATGCAAATTTGCTCAATAAATTCCACACTAGTAGCCTATTTATAATAAAAATCAAAGAATCTAGTAACATTTTTTTATACATTGAATGTATCATTGACAGTAAAATATCGAAGTGTCCCGGGCCAAGCAACCACAGGCTGTACGCCCGCCGAGCTTGTGGACGTAATTGAGTTCAGTCTTGGGGGGGAACGCGTTCCTTTTTCAGGAACTTTTGTGGGAACGAGTTCCTTTTCTTAGATCAGGAACTTGTAACGTCAAAGTTACTATTTCGCGGGAACTTGGAACGAATTTAACGTTCCTTTATAAGTTCCTTTTGCCGTCGTAATCCCGTCGAATTCCAGTACCTGATACTGATTCTGATACCTGATATGATATATGATAAATATTTACTTAAATGTAGTTCATTGTTGTGTCTGCATCTATGTAATTAGATTTATTTAGTTGTCCTCCTTTGTAAATCAGTTTTATAACTGAATAGGATAGACGTTAAATAAATAAATAAATAAATAAATAAAATCGTAAACTGCAGTATGAAATATATCAATGTGACATCTTGTGTTTTCGAAAATGGCTCCACCCTCGTCAGATGGCCTGGGACTCACTTTAATAAATAAGAGTAATGATAAATTAACTCAATTCACATTTATTATTGTTTAAATCAGTGATGTTATAAGGAACGTGAAAGGAACTATAAGTTCCTTTTAAGGAACGAGGAACGTTTCAGTTCTTTTTTTATTGAAAAGGAACGAGGAACGTCTCAGTTCCTTTTTAGGCAGAAGTAACTTAACTTTTCAAAGTTCCTTTTTTGGGGGAACGTGCCCAAGTCTGATTGAGTTATCTGTGTACTTTCGTTAGGTTAGTCGAACTTTCCGCCTAGTTGTAGTACGCCGCGTTAGTTCTAGGATATAATCGATAAGAGCGCATCCGAAATCCTTAAGTTATGCGCTCCTTGGCCGTCCGCCGTCGGACGTATTGCACAAACTCGGCTGTATGCCCGACATCCCGTCGGACGTATAGATGTGGCCATTAAATATAGGCCTACCGTGCCTGTTGCAATTTTTTTGATTTCTTACTACATCCATAAATAGTTCCAAGTATTGATTGACCTTGAATGATGTACAAATACCGTATGATTGTAATCAACATTTTGTAAGCACTGTAAGTGTGTTCCTACTTACCCCTTTTACTCCTATACAATGGGGGGGTTAAAGTACTGTTAGGTATCTTTTACTAGCTAATTACTTCATATTTAGGGAGTGTGCAAAGGGCGCGCTTGTTTTCGGGTTTTGTTGTCAGCTATAGTACCGCTACCGGAAGACCTACTTTTTGACGAAGACAGATGGGCCTTATCGTATTATTAAGAACAATTTATAACTTATTGGATCAAGTTTAGATCTCTAGATGTGGATGGCCTATTTAAATTACGTTCGGTAGGGCTACCTACTTAGCATTGCGTTAATCTTTAACAATCATGCCACCATAAAAATTTCAAAATCAAGATTTAGAATATATCTAGATGAAGGATCCAAAAGAAAAAGAGTTTTCATGCCAAGAATGTTTCTGTATGGTTTACTAAAACTAACTTTTGGCATTATCTGTTCTCCGGCAGAAATGGTGGAAGCCATGAAGAAGGTCGCCTCGTTAGACGTTGAGCTAACAGTGGAAGAGCGTAACCTCCTGTCTGTCGCCTACAAGAATGTCATTGGCGCGCGGCGGGCTAGCTGGAGAATAATTAGCTCAATCGAACAGAAGGAAGAGAACAAAGGAGCGGAGGAGAAGCTGGAGATGATCCGAACGTACCGATCACAGGTAAAACATTGAATACAACACCTTAGGCCTGCTTATGCTTATGATATACATGCTTGACAATGGAGTTTAGCACTTCTGTACGGTACTGTAGGTAGCTCGCTCGGTTACAATTAGGTTTGGTCATAAGATTGTGTAAAGCTTTCAATTGTAGGGCAAGTTAGATTCTCAGTCTTTAACATCACAATTTTTCAGTGTTTGATGCCTACACTTGTAATTATTAAGTAGTACCGTACAGTAAGTAGGCCTACTGTGCTCATTCAAGTAAGACTGAGCTTGATTTATCATTTTGGTTCCCAATTTTGGGGGCTGGTTTTCACTTTTCACGTCACAAATAAAATAATTGTCACTGAGGTAAACTTAAAGCTTAGGCCTATAAGTTATATCTCAAGGCTCGACAGGACAAAATATCTAGAGGCTACATAATTAGGCTTCACCTATAAAGTGTATACTTGATTTTAGATAAGGGCCTACCTATGTACTCATTATGTTATCTGTAGGTCAATCTAGTCGAGTAGGCCTATAGGCCTCTACAACTATAGCGGTACAGCATATTATGCATTTGGAGATAAGAGTAGGCCTAGCCTATTGAATGTAGGCCTATAATGTACCAAATGGTCTGGATTTTGTGGATTGAAAGAAGCAGAACGTTTTTAAAGGGCCGACTATTGATACATCATTGATTTATTTATTCCATGATTGCAATGCTGTTTAAAAAATTATTAACCGTGCTTATTAGAGCCAGTAGGCCTATATTCCGTATTCACACCCATTGTTGATTTGATGTTACCTTTTCCGTAATTTAGGTCGAGAAAGAACTTCACGATATATGTGATGACATATTGGGCGTATTGGACAAACATCTCATCCCCTGTGCATCTACTGGGGAATCCAAAGTCTTCTATTACAAAATGTAAGCATTATTAGCACTAATATTAATTAATAAGTTTGTTAATGAAACCTAGGGAAGTCAACGAATGCAGGACACGGTCATTTTGTTAACAATTAGGCCTAGTTGGGAGACTTGAAAACATTTTTAATCTGTGCAAAGTTTTGCATTGCTAAGTGGAGATCTAATTTTGATGATGATGTCTGAGAAAAAAGTCATCCAATAGTAGGGCCTAGTGGTCTGCGGGTAGCACTTTTTAGGTTCGGGTAGTAAAAAATAACTTAATTTCGGGTTCGGGTCGGGTATTTTTTCCACTAAAAATAACTACGAATTACACATATTAATTAATGCAACATTTATTGTTGCAATTTTTATTTGCAATTAAAAGATTTAACTAATGGTACCCCTAACTATTAAGCCCATGGCCTGACTTAAACTTACAAAAAAGAATTAACGATAATTAAGTTATATAATTATTCACATTAATTATTAATTTAGGGACCCTGAAAAATAGCAACTAAAGTCTTCATTTTGGAATAAAAAAAATTTTAATTTCAGCATAAAAACTCAAAATAAAGAATCCATTTCGCCTAAAAAATTCAATTATTTCAAACTATTTTTTCAAATTTGTGTATTTTCAAATTTCCCGACGTTTTTTGCCGCCATTAAGTTTCAAATGTTTGTATTTCGTAGTTCAAGAAGCAAAGTTTTTATAGTTTGTATTTGTTATGTTGCCGACCCTGTAGGACAAATTTATGAGGTGTGACGTCACCAGCAGCTCAACAGCTGATTTAGTGGCCTATTTTCTCACAAGAACATAGTTAATACTTGGAAAATGGGGGAAAAAACTGCCGACTTCGCCCAAATTTTGGGAAAAACAATAGAACTGGCTGTATTTTGCCTTAAAAGTAAAAACAGCCTTATTTCGCTCCATTTCGCAAACATTTTTTGACGATTTAAGGGTCCTAAGTGGTTAGCAATTTAGGCCTAGCCAAAAGAAGAAAAAAAAAGATTAACATTTATAAAAGTCTGAATTTTGGGTATGCTTCAAAACCCGAATTACCCGAAAGTTCGGGTACCCGCAGACACCTGTCCAATAGTCTTCTGTACAACTGTCTAGTGTAACACTAAAAGATTTCGTAGGCCTAGTAGAGGCCCTATGTAGTCTAGGATACTTAAAAACTTGGAATATTTTTTTAAATTTTGTTCTGTAATTACTAATTAGTAGTTGGCCGATGTGCCAAGAAACTTGGGAGTGGTAGGTATTTATTTACTAAAATGCAAATTATTTTATGTTTTTGCTTTTTAAAAGTTTCATTAAACATTTTTGTAGGCAGAGCCTAGAAGGCTATTGTTTTCATTTTCATAACTTTAAAGTTTAAACTAAATCACTTTTTAATAGACCTAATATTTTCCACTATTTTTCATCATCTAAGAATTTTTTTTCTAATAGTCTAGTTTAGAATCTTTTTAAACCTGATAGCCTTTTTTACCAAATAAATGGGTCAGGGTTAATGAATTCCTCTGAGCAATTTTCATTTCAAATTGCAAGCAAATGTAATAATAACATTAACTGTAGATGCCCTGTAATGAAAACTTTCTAAAAATAGCTTAAGTACCTAGCAACCTAAAGGCAATATTGAATATTTATATTCTAACCAATAAATGGGGCAGTCGACCATGCTAAAATTAGCTCATTCTGGTTTTGCTGTTGTATCAACAGCAGAGTAGAACCTACTTCATTGCTCGCTCATTCAACCTTCCCATGATCACATCGAGAGTAAACTCGCAAGCCAGAAATCCGACACGCCTGGGCAAGGCAGGGGCGCAGGCACATTGCTGTTTTGCTATTGGGGATTTTTTAATGTCTAAAACACGTTTAAACTTTAATTGCGCTTAGATTGGCCTGCTTTTTATTTATTTATTTTGTTTATTTAGTTCAATTAAAAAACTGATTACAAAGGAGGACAACTAAATAAATCTAATTTCATAGATGCAGACACAACAATGAAGTACAGATAAGTAAATATTTGAAATAGTAATATTACTAGGAAGCTTCGCAAACGCTTTTTCAGGCGCGTTGACGGATGGGCGTAATTTTTTAAACGAAAAAGCGTACAATTGCGATTTTCATGAGAAATTATTTTTCGATTGCGCTCAAATTTCACACCTATGTATTAATTCATAAAATTAAGGTTCTGTGAAAAAATTATTACAATAGGATAAAAAAGCATGTAGGTGTTACTTATAAGTCGAGAAAATGTTTTAAAAATTGAAAAAAATCTTAAAATTGTGATTTTCATAGAAATAATTTTTTGATTGTGCTCAAATTTCACACGAATATAAATTAATTCAGGGCTGCCGTTTTTACGGATATTAAGGGTGCAAAACGGATGAACGGATTTTTAGTCTTATTTGCGGATATTTTGTTCATTACGTTTTCTATGCTTATTTTCGTATATTTGAATCTGCGCGGGCTAATTTCGACTGTAAACATTGAAGGCGGGGCGATAATCTATTCGACTTTCGATAGGGGGCGGAGCCGTGTCCCAGACGTAGTAGGAACTGCTTCTATGGAGAAACAGACAAGCACAGTTGCTTTTTGGGAGGATGCAAGTTAAATTGAACAGCCAAGAACAAACAATGGAGCATGCAATGGAGATTGCAGCCTACAAAATTGTTTTCTTTTGTTTTTGTTTATAAAGTTTGGATCATGTGATCTTAATTAGAATATGATTAAAATGTTATTAAAAAGTTCTGCAATGTTATTATAGAACACAACACATGGGCCTAGGCTAGGCCTAGAATTTTTTAACCAGGTCAGAAAATATGATTTTTATGTTTAAAATGGTTTTTCTGTAAATAAATAACATTTCACATTTTTATGCAATCTTTATTAAAGCAACCACGGGCATTTCTGGCTCATTTATTCTCGTCTGTGCATAGGGCTAGGCCCTTGGTAACTTTTAGGTTATGGTGGTAACAAATATAAACATCACATTTATCCATTTTTATAGTTTGATCAATGAAATTAACGTTTTTAGACTTTTCACGGATATTTGCGGATATTTAACGTCCTCCAACAGGATTTGAAAAAAATGTCAGTGGCAGCCCTGTATTAATTCATAAAATTAAGGTTCTGTGAAAACATTACAATCGGATAAAGCATGTAGGTAGGTGTAATAAGTCGAAGAATTTTTTTAAAATGTAAAATTTCCATTTTAATGAGAAATAATTTTTCAATTGCGCTAAAAAACGTGGTAGTTCTAAGTTCAGAGATTTCAAAGGCCTCCAGAAAATTTCATCGCAATTGGAGTAGGCTTTTTAGCCGGAATCGTGTTAACAAACTGTAAAAGGTACAAAAAAAAAGGAAAAAATCATTCCGGATTTTTTTCTCCAGTGTAGTGAAATGGAATCTTCGCTACGCTCATCCAAAACAACAATGTTCTAAAACACAACAATTTTGGTAAAAAATTCAAAAAGGATATTAAATGCAATTTTTTTTTTTTTAAGAAAAAAAAATCAGAACGAAAAGAAGGAATTAGGATTCTCTGCAATTCAGCCGGATTTTATGTTATGCCGGATTATTCTTATGGGTAGGGTGGTGGGACCGATTAGCGGACACTTAAGCGCTTCGGGAGAAAATTTTCAACTTAAAACGCCTGTATCTTTCGTTTCGTTCAAGCTACGATGAATCATCGTAGCTTGAACGAAAATGATGACACCATTATGATACACCATTTTGAAACTTGAAGTGTTAACTAGCCATTGCCAACCTAACATACCCCCCCATCTTTCGCTAACATGACGATACCTCGGGATTTCTAGCGGGAAGTGTCAAAGCGCCCTGAACCGGACGCCGTGAAGCATTTTCGATATTTGAAGTGTTAAAAATAGTTTTTACGGCCGTATGAATGTTCCTGTTCAATTCCGATCAAAATCTGATTGATTTAAGTGTAAAACTTCATAGTTTTTCAACAGCTGACGCCTAGAAACGCCATTTTAGTTTTCGTTGCTATAGGAACTTGAGTTGGCAGCACCTTCTGACGCACATCCGGAACTTCTGACCTTGATTATTTCGATATATCTTCGACTCACAAAGAAATACCAAAGCACTTCGTAAAAAACAAGATGTCAACTAAAATTATACATGCATCACATCAGTAAGATCAGTATTGAAAAGCGTATTTCGGCGAAATGAAATAGGGGTTGTTCCGCGCGTCCGGTTAGGGGTGACCGTCCGGTATTAGGGGTTGCTACCCTAGGCCTAAATGAGTGAAATGTACTTTCTGAAGCTACCAGTGACTTGCGAGCCAGCGAGTAGAATTTTGGAGCGTTGCTCTAGTTTGTCAGACTGAACAGCTCTTTCAAACGAAACATTCATTGTACTGTATGTAGGCCTACCCAAGCTCGTATCTCAATTTCAAGATTCGTAGTACTATGGTTTAAATTCACATTTTTATTTTTTTACAGGAAAGGTGACTACCACCGATATCTGGCAGAGTTTGCGACTGGTAACGACAGGAAAGAAGCAGCAGAAAATTCCCTGGTAGCATACAAAGCAGCCAGTGATATTGCCATGACCGAATTACCACCAACACATCCAATCAGGTACAGTTTTGTAAATCCATCCTTGACAATCTTAAGGCATGTTAACTGTAGACTAGCAATGACATCGGATACCATAGGCCTACATCAACATGTTTTCTTTTCTTCATCGAATAGCCTATTAAGGTAGGCCATTTGTGAAGATGACTAAAGTATGGGTTGGTAAATCATACTAAAATTTTGACAAATTGATGGAAATAGGGTATTGCTGTCCTAGGTTATGACCCCGAGAAATAGCAAATAAAAAATTCATATTTTTGTTGTCTAGGGCCTTATAGGCTACTATAATTTCAGTGTATAAAATTATAAAATAAATAATAACTAGTACGGGTACCTATTGTTTTTTAATGGTGGAAGATCCTATTCAACCAGTTGCTGCAACTGGTAGGTGTGGCTTCACCTTCGAGTGAGCAAGAATTTTGAAAGGTTCAGCTCCAGGTTTGTCATTAAAAATAATCATGAACAGAACCATTTTAGGTTCTGTTGGGTTTGCACAACTCTTGACATAAAAATTTCAGTGCAACATTGAAATTTAACTGGGAGAATTTATAAACAACCTACACCTGTAGTAGGCCTATTAGTAGAGGCCCTTGATTTTCGTGAACGCGATAGCACGAAAAAAAATAAAAACACTTATTTTTGCAAAATGTCAATGTTTTATGCTAATCTGAACCCCTTGGCAGTGTTTTTAAACCACGAAATAAAACGAAATAATTATCATTCCACGAAATTCCGATCTATATGTCAAAAAACGCGAAATTATTGCGAAAAACGAGTATAAATATGCTTTTTCCCGTTCAAAATTCAATTTTTTAAAATTCAAAACACATCTACGGCAAAAAAGTGATTCGGGAGCGGACATTTTCTCATGAACAGCTGTTTTGTAGAAGCTGTCTGTTTTTATCGACCCTGGTGTACAGTGCTGCTTTGGTGGTACTACGGCAAACTTCTTCGCTCGACTTTCGATTTAAACATCGATCTACGTTGCCATCTAAACTCGGCACTTCACCAAAACAAAACATTGCAAGGCGGTGTCGTTTTCTATTTCCGTTACCGACTTTTCGTCTTCTTTTACCGGCATCGTCAATCTCGTGTCAGTGTTTTTGATATGATCACTTTTTGTTTACGAAATTCACGTCTACTTCTGCAAATAAATATGGGGAAAACGCCGATTTGTGTGTTTGACAGTGAAAGGGAATTCAATTAAGAAAGATTCTACGTATCCGTAAACAGACAACAAGGGCCTAGCATAGGCCTAGGCCCTAGGCTTTGTGTATTTATTGGCTAGGCCTAGGACCTAGGCCTACCATATTTTCGGCCAACCTTGGCTAGGCCCTAGGCCTAAATACAAATGTGTGCCTGACCTATATGCTGGCAAGATAAGGATAGGCTAGGCCTAGGCCTAACCTAGTTGTTCAGTTTTACATAGGGCCTACAAGCTAGGCCTAGGGTCTAGCCTATTCATGGCAAGCTAAGGATAGCCTGCTAGGCCTAGATGTTCAGTTTTACCTAGGGCCTACAAGCTAGGCCTAGATAGGCCTAGCCTAGTTGTTTGGGTTTCCCTAGGGCCTAGACATTTTTCTGAAGAAATGTTAGGTTCTACAATCTACATCACTGAAACCTAGTCCCACTCCACCGCATTAATCCTTGTAAGTTTTATGCAGCCGTTTGGCGTGTACCGCATTATCCCTATAAATTATAACATTCAAAACAAAATGGCGCTTTTGCACCGTTTATTGCACCGCTTTTGAAAAATTAACACCGCTTTATACACCGCTTTTTAAAATTTTAAGTACCGAAATTCAGATTTTTTATTCACCATAAATCAGTGCCCCTACATTAGTATTAGTAGTTTAAGGGCGCTTCTTGTCGTTGTCTGGTCATTTAAACTTGTGGGTCGAGAACTGTGATTGGTCCTCCAGTTGTTCAAACTAACCAATGACAGGCTCTCGATGTGATAACTTCGGCCTGGATGACTCTTAATGCCGGATGGGGATTTAGATTACAATTAATAATAATAATAATAATAATAATAATAATAATAATAATAATAATAATAATAATAATAATAATAATAAAAATAATAATATACTAATACAGTTGATACTGTTTTTTCCCCTGAAACTTTCAAATCAACAACCTTTGTTCTGTTTCTCGATTTGGTTGGTCGGGAAACACTCCCGTAGGTGTAATTGTTATTATTTACTACAATTCAGAAATTAAAAAAAGTCCGCCCCAACCGGGATTCGAACCACGGGTCTCCCGCATTCCAGGCAGGCGTCTTCTGTTGCTTCATAAAGCCATTGTTGATAATTCATTATACAATCAATATGGCCCATCTCGGTTAGTGGAATGTTTGTACGACAGCAAGTTTTAAGTCCTTAAAAATGCTCATTTGTCTTATATTTCTGGGGGAATTACCCACATGTATGACAACAAGTTTGCACAAAGAAGTATTTCATGTTCATAATCATTTGATTTACATACATGTCAAGTTAGCCATTACCTTGGTTGGTAATAATAACTAACAATCCTGTTTGATAACACTTTGCTAATGGTGCGACTCGTTTTGTGTGTAGACTTGGCCTGGCACTCAACTTCTCAGTGTTCTACTACGAGATACTGAACTCGCCAGACCGGGCGTGTCGCCTAGCGAAGGCCGCGTTCGACGACGCAATCGCCGAGTTGGACACACTAAGCGAGGAGAGCTACAAGGACTCGACACTTATCATGCAACTCCTCCGAGACAATCTCACCTTATGGACATCCGACATGCAGGGTGACGGTATGGAGCTACCCATCTCTGCATGACCTTGTGTGCACGTGTTTCCCTCCCTGCTTTCGTGGTTTAGTCTAGGTACTTGATTCAACCTACCTTCTATTGATGATGCATCCTATTCCTCCCCATATCTTGCATGGTCATAGATGGTCTCTGTGTTGGGTTATCCTCCTTGAAATTATGGTAAAAATACATTGTTAATAGAAATGCATGCATGCTTCTCTCATGTGCAATATAAAACAAAATATTTTGCATATCATAATCATACAAGTTCAATTGGAAAAATAAAAATGTTAATAAGCAATGGCTCCTGTGCATGAATTTAAATGTGCATGTAAGAACAACACAAAACCTAGAATAGCCTAGTGAAATTGATTATCAATAACCGTATCCAATCATATATTTAACATCTTTCATCCCCAGTCATTGGTTCACTGGCATGTCAATTAGAAGCCATCTTGAATAGGTCAGTTTGTTTGTTAAAGTAGGTGGTGGGAGTGATTTGTAGGCCAAATATTTTTCAAGATGGCTGTCAGGTTGACAGGTGTCAGGTGAGCACATTAACACCAAATTCAGTGTTCTCCCCAGAAAAAAATGTTCACTGGGTATTTCATAAACATTGCCGTGTACTCGCGGGTAGGGTCAAAAATAGTGGGGGTCCGGGGGCTTGCCCCCGGAAAAAATTTGAGATCCTAGATTCGATTTGGTGAGTTTTAGAGGTTTTCGAAGCCCTTTTAAAGTAGCTTACTTTTGTTGGTTTAGTGGTATGAAGTAGGCCTATAAACATTTCAAATTTGATTGAAATCATAGTCTAAGTCTATTTTCTCCTTTGTAATGTAGGCTATGTGAAAACTGAAGTCCTATTGCCATTGCTAATACAATAGGCCTGTATAAAGGTGATGATGTTTAAGTGGTTATTATCTAAGATTTGTAGGCTAGGTTTACAATTACTACAACTTGAAACATTGTTATATTTGATGACTTCATTTTTATTACTTTAAAATTTGTCCTAGCAATCAATAAACTTGGAAAATAAAAAAATTGCTAAAATTGTTCACTTGTGTGTGCTCCTTGTGTGCAGTTAATGTTCAAGATCATAGCGATGATTGCCATTTTGCCAACTTATGAGTTTCGTTCAAATGCATTCCTTGTCGGGTTCTATAGCGATCAGCGAGATTAGCCTCCACGATGTTGTGTACAATCTGTGCTGCAGTTTATGGATGGGACGTTTAAACGTTTAGTGGACGGTTAGTTTATTAAATTCGCAAATCGTTTAGCAAAAAAAAATTTTTTTAAAAAAAATCAAAATTTTTTTTTTTTCAAAATTTTTTTATTTTTTTTTCAAAATTTTTATTGCCGGGCGGCAGGGAATTATCGCCGGGCGGCCCGCCCGGCGGTCCGGGCCTGGGGAGAACACTGCCAAATTGATTGACTACATTCCCTTATGCAATAACTTCTTATTGTTTCTGTTGGTGCATTCCCATACTGCACAAGCTAAAACTAAAACCATACCCTATCAAAACAATCCAGAAAAATACTTAATCCCATTTAAAACATGATGTAAAGCATAAATTGAAACGCCAAATCGCTATTTTGAATAGGTCAGATTGACGCTTCATTTTGGTACGCTAGCGCCTGTACAGACGTATTTGTGACTGGGGATCTAGCCTTCTATAGATTTTAAATATTATTGACCGTATCTACCAGATCCTTGATTTAATTATGTCGGGCTGTATGTGTAGGCCAGGCATACTAATGATTTGCTATTCATACTTGTCGTTGTTGTTGCCATAGCTAGGAATGTTTCCTCGATGCGATAATCTGCGGGCATTACAACACGCCAAGCTGTTTTTTTTTTACACAGTATCGGACTAGAACGGGAAGTGGCAGAGACTTGTCTCGGTAATGTCATTTTTCTAATTCATTGTCTGTTTGTTTGCAGGTGAAACCGAGCAAAAAGAACAACTTCAAGACGTAGAAGATCAAGACGTGTCGTAACTTCGTGCCAGAAAATGCTCGTAAAGTAACTTACCGCGCCGTATAAAACAACGTAACTTCAACCAAAAAACATCTTCATCTTGTTTTCTGTGGCCGTGCCCGCTAAAATCTCGATCGGTCGAGTGTTTATGGACACAGACAATTAATAATAAAATAATACAATGTTCCGGGGGAGGGTGGGAAGATTTTGTTCAGTTGGGGTGCTTGGGGCCGAGGGGGAATTCACTGCAAGCGCGCATTGATTTTCCAATCCTAAAACATAGATGGCATGTCAAGAATTAAACTAGATTCCAATTGTTTAATATTAAAATTCATGGTTCCCAGTATTAACCACTTCTGTAGCTTTATAATATCTGAGAAGGTGAAATTAAGTGTTGTAATAAATTTGGATGAACATTATTGTAGCAATCTTGTATTATGAATTATGGTCAAATATTATGCAGTTATGTTGCCAAAATATAAATTTTATTGTCCAAAATTGAGCTTTTGCATATCAGAGCTGCACAAATGTACATCCAACCACAAGTAATATGTATAATCTAACGGCAAATAATTATACCTTCTCGAGGAAAATAGTTTGTCGTTACTGACACTAGGATTTTTTACGTATCAATTCCTCGTCTTTATCATTCCAACGTTAACGGTTGTTTTCTCTGAAACGTTTGTATTATTGTGGAGTATTATAGTAATTTCAGCCATCACTGTCAGCATATAATATAATTATCCCTTCAAATTATTGTATTGTGCATTAGTGTTTTAATTTATTGGTACTTAACGATGCTGGGGATTGTTGTTAGAAACTATAGGTGAACAACTCTTTAGATAAAAGCCCCCTCGTTCCCCGCCAACTTGGAGTAAATGATTTGTTGATTGAATACCTCAGCTTCGTTTTTGTGTCGCCCCCTAAGTTGTGTTTTTCGAGCTGCGATTATTACTTGATAGCAATACCAAAAGCTAAAAACAAATCATGAAATGAAATAAATAACTAAACTACTTGTATTGTAGAGCACAATAACTTAGGCTGAAGTGGAAATGAACAGCAGTAAAAATTATTTTTTCTCATACTGTAGATTTTTGTGTGATATTCGTTTGTCTTGAGAGAAAATACGCAATGAAAACTACTGTAAGCTTTTCTATTACGTTTGCAGTTAAGTTAAGTTGTACTTGTGAAATCTTGGATTACTGTTTCTTAAAATTTTATTTTTTATTTGACTTACATCTTTAACTTTTAACTTTGGTCAAGTTTAAAGTCCAATTGATTCAACATCACCGTTTCCGCTTTTTCGCCGTGGGCAAAGTTTTTATGAAGAGTTTTTAAACTCGTCTAATGTTGTGAATTTTGTGCTGCATGATTACCCCGATACAATGTGGCACAATTTTTTCGATCGTTTTCTTCATTAAAATCTTTCCAAGCTTGAGCTTGCAAAAGTGAAACATGATTACTGTATCTATAAAATAGTGAGTTGTTGCAGTAAAATAACAATGTGTTACTGTATTTGAATTCTATTGATTGGTATAAATTTGGACTTGTATATTTATTTCGTATGAAATTAATAATTTTCAGTGTTTAAAAGATTTTTTACATGTCTTATCAGCATGTTTTCTTGGTGTAAAGTCTGAGAAAGCAATTTCACTGCTTTATACAATAATAATAATTAATATAACAAATTTCCCCAACCCATAACTTCAACACTACACAATACTATGTTATTTGGCCAGCTTAATGTGCAACCACTAACCGTGAAATGTTTTGATTGTGGAGGAGTGTAACTATGTAGACACTTAAATCGACCTTTATGTAAGCTTTAAGAGTTTTTTATTTATTCTTCTCTCCATATCCTTTTAATTTATCATCTTGCATTTGGAAATGGGAAATTACATTGTGGGAATCTCAAACATCTTTATTCTTTACTAGAGATGGGCCAATTCCTTTAATGTTTTTTCATTGGTTGACTCAATTCATGCTCATTGGTTGTTAAAAATCATTCAACGCCATATTATAAAAAACTAAACTAATGATGACATAGAGTACCTGGGTTACCTGGATCCATGTGTAGGAAAGAATTCTTCCTACGGGTCTGTTTTATATGTACAGTGAGTACCGGTAATTGCACTGAAACTTCCCTGAAGCGCATGATCAATCGGTGCACTACGGTAATTTTTCTGTTTCATTTAGTAGTTCCATGTCTATTTTAAAATGGGCCTATGCATGCAATTTACATGAGATGGATCTAGATTACAGGTAGGCCTACTATTGACAAAGTGCTCCGCATAATTACCGCACTCTACCTTTCTAACTTTATATTCACATAAATATTAATAACAGCTTTCAACTCCCGTTTCGACCCTAATTGAACGGTAGTAATATAAACGGAGTCTGATGAGTGGAGATGGCTTGGCCTATTTGACCATTAGAAAGTAGTTAAGACCAGTCTGGAAGGTTTGCATCATATGAATTGGGGAGACAAAATACTGCATGCTTTGATTTGTTTTCTATTTAAATTTTAAATCTTAGGTTAATGATAAGAGTGGCTGGATTAGTGGATGAGTGAGGACACGCAGCCACCTACAACTTTCAGGGAAGCTATTGGAATCCTTTTCCCACTCATTCACTAAAATAATCTTAGGTTAGGTTAATATCGCTAGAGAGTGCCTGGGGCCTCCATATACCGGTAGCTTTATCATTTTATAACCGGATTTCATTGCAACGTTTTAGTCTTTTCAACAATGCAGGCTTATGACAAGTGGCCTTCATCAAACTTGGCGGAAGTCTTCTGTACTACCTCATTCCCTGGTAGCTATGTGTCGAATCAAATGCCTTGTTACGGAGCTGCGAGATCAGGATTCAGGGAACCCAGATTAGAGATGACTGGAATTGGTTTCACATTTTACTACCTGATGTCGTACCTTCTACCAACTGATCATTCTGATAGTTCTCGTGCAGTTGCCATTTAAAGTTGAGTGAAGAGGAACGTGTATTGTAGAAAAGTCTTGGCTGGACTGGAGTCGCTAGACATCAATCAAGAATTAACATCTTGGTTTATCGATGCATGGCCATGCAATTTAATGATTTATAAATGTCTGCAAATCAGTTTTAGAAACAAATTTACAAAAGAGGGCAACTAAATAAAATTAAGTACATACAGAGGAGATGCCAAATGGTTAGTTAATGTTAAGTAGGGGTGTGGAAAGGGAACCCAACAGCTTACCTGGTCGGTGACTGCAGGGATCTCGTAGACGAAAGACACAAATAAAAATAAACATAATACACGAAAACGTCGAAAAGTGGGATGTCTTGTAAATAACTATATAGCTGTACAAATCTAGTTTAGTTAGCTCTCGTCGAGTGAGCAAGGCCCTGTTTGGCCGAAACAGTTTCGACGTTTTCTTCTATTATGTTTATTTTTATTTGTGTTTTTCGTCTACGAGATCCCTGCAGTCACCGACCAGGTAAGCTGTTGGGTTCCCTTTCCACACCCCTACTTGACATTAAGTACATACAGAGTAATTCCATATCGAGTTCTATGCCGAGGACTAAAAGAAGTGCTGTGTTGTTTATATAGTAAATGTGACTGTGAAGTTTGTGGCACCTTCAAAACTTCTGGTTGTAGTTGTGCAGCCTACATCATCAAACATGTAGTAACACTTTCAATGGTTTCTGGTGGTTGGGTTAATTATGGCGGCAATGACCGACAAGATAGTTAATCCACATTTCCTAGGCCTTGGAAATCTGAACTGGTAAGCCGAGAGAACTCTTCTAACTTGGGTGTTTTTATTTTTTAAGACAGCTAAGCCCATGAGTATGACACTTCTTCCACCAATATTAGGCAAGTGATAATATTCAGCGGCTGCTTTTAGGAATGGGATAGTGTACTCATTTACTGTTTCTACGAAAATAAAAAACGTGTGTGTGTCCCTATGCTGTGTGCTCTTCGAAAAATAAAACATTTGCGTAAAATATTACGCGCTCGACTTTCGCCCGAGTGCATCCCGGGCGGGCCGGCCTCGCCTCACGAGTTAGCTGGCTTGCTAGTCCAAGGCGCAGGTGCACTGCACAGAAGGCGTGTAGTGAGACAGTGGAGCGGGAAAGTGCTATATCTACAGCTCTCCGTGTAGGTCGGACTGATGCGTCGCGTCTTGCATCATCACACGGAATTCGAGACCTGCGCAGAGACGTACTTGCCAGACTCTATCGCTACCAGCTGACGCGTAAATAGACGCTACACCAATAAAATAGATTGCTTTTTTTTTAGTAAGTGGCAAACATTACTCAGTGTAGCCTACGTATACACGCGCTGACAGCCAAGAGTGTGCACGTTTAGGAAAGAACACGCATTTGCCCATCCCTAGCTGCTTTGTAATAGCTTCCAGTGGAGTCAGTGCTGACAAGCAATTCATAGGCCCATTGCAAAAATCAGATTGATTTTGGAACATTCCAGTAAGTAAGCATAGTTAGCCGCTGAATATTGGCATGCGACTAGTGCAGTGTTGGCAAACCTTTTTCATGACGAGTGCCTCAAAAATAAGATTTTAAGCTCGCTTTGAATCGGCATGCTCAATGTAAACTCTAATGTGACTTCTGAAGTTATGTTTGTTTTTTGTTGGCCATTTTCTCAATCCTTGGTACTGTATATATTATTTAGTGGTCTTGAGGGTGATGCACACTGAATTTACAGCGTTGGTTAGTCGATTTCGCAAATTACTTTTGAATGGTACATCATCGAAAACAGTTTCTCACATGCATACGACGAGGGAAACTTTGTCATTAAAGCCATTGCCAGTCTTATAATTCATGCATCTGAATGTTCTCTCCTAACAACATTTTCAGCACTGTGTTCTCTTGTTTCTTCAAAATCTAAAATTAAAACTGTTCTTTAGTCAGTAAATTTGTTTGTTTGTTCCCAAATGGTACCAATTTGAAAATCTGCCATCTCTAAATCTAATTCAAATATTTCTTACCACACAAAACATTTAAGATTTAAATTAAATGTAAGCAGTTTTTAGTTTTTCATCACTCTGAAGGTAGGAAATCTTGACATCATATTTTGATATGCAGATGTTAATATTGCACAGAAGTGTTGAATCAATGCATCCCTTTGAAACCTTTCAAATTTTTTTGCTGTTCCCAAGTGCGTTTTTAAGTTTTCCTAAAAAAATTGCAGCTTGCCAGATTCAATATCACGGTTGTAGATGTTAAGTCGATTTTTGAATGAGTTTAAAATGTAAATTGTGACGTCAATAGCCTTTCAACCCTTGCAGGTTTTTAGTTCATTGAAATAAGAGACATTGGTAACTTATTTTTGCATTAGTATTGAACAATGAGACAGTCGGGGCAATTTAAAAGGCGAAAAATACTGAGACTTTGGTAGTTTTGTAAAGCATAATGTTGTATTAATTAATTTTGCTTCCAATTTGAGTGTGTGCCATAGATTCGCCATCTCTAGACTAGTGGCTTTTCACCACAATATTAGACAACTCTTTTTAGCGCCATAAGCCCTAAGGGCCTTTGTAAGTCTTTGTATAGGCCTACTTACATTTATTTATTCGATGGAAATATATGAACAGCTGCTTTTTTTCTAATAACCGTAGTCGCAAGAAAACACTGTGAACAATGTTCTAGCCATTTAATCGCAATGATGACTTGTTCTTCGGAATGTATCTATAGAGCTCAAAACTAGCACGCGATGTGACTAATAGCGCTAGGCTACATCATATGCCACGAGTTGTTCATGCTCCAGTGTCTGAGCTCTTTTCTCTGTTGGTATTTTCACTATTTTGACTACCTTTCTTTAGTTTGTAGGAGTAATTTAATAAAGGCTTGAGACATTCCTTCACAAGTGCCCTAACTATAGCCTACAATATCTAGTTACACCTGGACCCATTCTTGCCTGCAGCTCAGTAGTGGTGCTACACCCCCCCCTGTTGTTTTTTGTCTGGCGCCGCCACTGCTGCAGTTGGATCTTGCCCATCCTTTTGTCTGTTATTTTATTGTAAATATTGATCGATGTTTGTGTCATCAGGGAAGCTTTAAAAGTGAAGTCCCCCACTGAAAATCAGTTCAGTCAATTTATTTATTTTACTTCATTTCTGTACCTAGCAGTGCTGTGTACAACTTCATATTATACAGATTTCCGGAATCATTTATTGAAATTTATATTTCAGGGAAATATTCCTTAGCATTAATTTTGTGAAGAGTTTTATCCCCAGTCTTTATATGAAAACCGTGATCAATTGTTTTTATTTTAGTGTTATGGTATGGTGTTTTCCGTGGTTGCCCTAGTGCTCACCAATTGCCGCCTGTATTTTAATGTGTTCAGTTTTGTAATGTGAAGGTTGACAACAAAGACATCCCTGCACTCGCTTGAGTGCATGCCAATGTTCAAACTCGAGTTTGAAATCTCAATTAAATTAGCATGGGAACACACGATTTGCTACGATTTGAGCCGAAAATGTGCGTTCGTACTCTTCAAACTACGCCTATACTTTTCTACCCAGACACTAGAAAAAATGTTTTTGTATTTATTTTATCCTACCTAATGTAAAAATGCTGTATTTTGGTGTTAACCAATAAATATATTTTTTACATGCTCAGAAAGGTGATGCCAATCCTCTCGTACATAGCTTGTTTTTTTAAATTTTGACCCTGTATGGCCACACACAATTTTTAAAAATTGAAACAAAACTGCAATTTTGTACGGACTTTGAAGTCTGTCAAGAAAAACGGTGATGGAAAAAAGGGCTACTACGAGAAATATGTATTTAGTTATCTGTCAGCTGATTCTAAAGAAAAATAGTTTTCAAAGGTATCGTCGAAGAGGTGTAGCCATTTGTCGCGTAGGTCAAACACTTTGGGTATAGTCAAATTGATGTTTGCTTCACTTGCAACACTCATCCAGTAATATTAAGAGAATAATAAATTGAATCTAGGTGGCCGTGATTTGGTGATTGAGTGGGGTGCATTTGCCTAACTTGGGATAACCTTGCGAAACCCATCAGATAGGATTGCCGGTGGATGGTACTATCCTGTTGTCCCAAATCAGAATAGTGGTACTTGTGTTGGTGATGGGGTCTCTTGCCCCCCTCCGGCAAGAACACTGGGTGAGGTACAACTTAACACCCCGGCTGTGGGGCTGAAGATATGTACCGGTACATTACAGACCGTATTTTAAGGTACGTATTCTGAGGTGTTGCTATTTTATTTGCTAATTTTATGTGCGCGCTGCACTCCGGATTCCAGAATGACATTAACTCCCTGTCCAATGATATGAGCAAGCCAGCGGTTTAGCCGGGGTCGTTTAACCGGATTCCACTCGAACACTGAAGCTAAGCAGCCTTCGGGCATGGTCAGGGGTACCATAGAGTGGGTGACCAATATGCCCTGAAATTTGCGTATACCACTGATTAGAGCAGGTTGAGGGTTCGAGAGCTAGTGTAACGGCTTTGTTCTTCTCGTCGCCTGATCGGCAGTCCGGGTTAGTGGAGGAACCTATATGACTGTCAAGGTTACACCGTCCTTTCGGATGGGATGTAAAGCCATTGGTCCCCTTGGTACTTTTCGAAAGGATTAGGCTACGAGCCGGTACCGGGTTTCCTCTCCTACCTTCTGTTCATACTTCATCCTCATCTTTATCACCACTCATCGTTTCGAATAGCCAAAGTGAATTAATATGAGACATTAAGATATCCAATCAATCAATATGAACAGGTCGGAGAAAGAAGCCATTTTGTAGGGTACTGGATAGTAATAATGATAAGGATAGGATAATTTCTGTTTCCATGATGTTTCACATTCAACACGACAGAAAAAAAAAAATATATACATATTAACTTTTTCAGTGGTGAGCTCTGAGGGTAATGATTAGGGATTGGATACGTTGGATCGAGCTTTGGGATATTGATGTTTCAAGTGCTGGTGGATAGCTGAATCCTTGCACTGGTTTTCTGAATCTGCGAATTTCCTATTCTTGAAATTTTATACTAATCTGGATGTGGCACACCACACTTATTGCATGGGCCTACAGGGTAGGCTTAATCGCTTTGATTTACTGTCCCCTACTGAAAATCAGTTCTATAATTGAGTGGGTAGACTCTAAATACAATATTTATTTATTTTTATTTAAAGAAGGACCGTTAGTCCATTCCGTTTTATCGAGACGTTTTGGCAACGATATTTTTTTTTATTATTTTATTTATGCCTTGTTTCTTTAACAATTTTACAGAGTTTGAAACGCATCTTTTAGATTAAGACGAAGGCTTATTTTACAAAACAAACAGTATAATAGCAAAGTTTATAAGGTAATTAAACAGAAAAGTATGTACATATTATATTGGGTATTTTAAATTCACTCTAATACAATCTCTCTCTATTATATACACACACTTGATGGTTTACATTGTTGTCTGATAATAACAGGAAGAAAAGTACTACAAAGGAATGTAGACCCTATACCTACATGAGACCTATTGATGAGCAAATAAACTTTATTTAATAAAAAGTGATTAAAAGTGATTTTCTTTAGAACATTATAGTATTACCGGTATAGGTTTTATTTTTATTGGTAGTTTATTTAGCTACTGAAAGCTATTATAATTACATTTTGTGTACATATTATGAGCAACAAATACATAAAACCATTGAAAAACCCCAGTTACTATTCTAAGTCCATGGAAAACACAGTAAAAGCAAATTTTCCTTGTTACCGGTACTAAAAGGAAAAGAATTTATATGTAATTAATTAAGAAATAAATAAAATAAATGATCACAATTTATATAACTATTCCTTCCTGTGACTTAATAATTATTATACTTACGATATACTATTTTAAAACATTTTACATCTTTGACCAAAGAGATGTCCTTTGGTTCCTGGTTCCCATTTTCAAGGTACCAAGTACCATGTATCATCCATGTATTTCACTCACATTCACAAGCGGCAAGCCTCACTAAATTCTTCGTTGGGTACCCATTTAATTTTTTATAGTTCAGTTCAGTTCAGTTTTATTAGCATCCATGTAGGTTACATAGTAACATTGGGTTTGTCAGTATATTATGGGTACATATAATTATATACTATATTATATATGTGATGAATAAAACAACAGTATAATACAATTTGGCTTACTACAAACTAACTAGATCAGCCTGTCATAAATGAGCATTGACTACTCCAGACCAACTACTATAATAAAACATACATATTTACAAATGCTTTTACACAGCAAGGATGTTGAATTAATAAAACAATGATAAAACAATGGTAAAACAGTGATAAAACAATGATAAAACAGTAATATATTTGTTATCTACCAGGTAAACATGTCATCTCTTTCATTGGTGATGTATTCATTTACTGTGTAAAAACAGTTTTCTATCAGGTATGTTTTTATTGCTCGTATCTGTTTGTCGGTATTTGTCAAGTTTTTTATGTCAGGAGGTAGTCTATTAAATAAGGTTATGCCCATATTTATTATTGATGTCTGTCCCTTTTTTGTGTTGTATTGGCTGGGATGAAGATGCTCTTTCTGTCGTGTGTTGTGCGCGTGAACTTGTGTATTGGATGTGAAATTCTGCTTTCTTTTAATTGTTTGTTTTAAAATTTCTAAAATGTATAGGCTTGGCATAGTCATAATTTGAAGATTTTTAAAAGCTCCTTACATGATTCCATATTTTTTAGGCCTGCAATGGTCCTGATTGCTCTCTTTTGTAATATAAAAGCATCTTGCGAATTCGTCGAATTTCCCCACAGGGGGATAGCATATTTAAGTCGTGCTTCAAAGTATGCATGGTACGCAATCTTTGCTGTATTTCTGCCAATAGAGTTATTGATGACCTTCAGGGCATAGCAGGCAGATGCCAATTGAGCACATAGGGACTTCACATGGTCTTTCCAGCTGAGGGAATTATCAAATATTGCTCCTAGCACTTTTGTGTTGTCAACCTCATTTATATCAGTTTTTATATATTTGGATGAGCGGAGCGAAGCGAAGCGCGAAGAGGATTGGTTATTTCATTATTAAAATATAATATGTCCACAGTTACGGCAGGTGACGGTGCTGCATACATTGTATATTTTTACAGTTTTATTTTATTTTTAATATAATTATTATTTTGTCCAGTTTTATAATTTACCGCGCGATACACTCTACTTATTCACAGCGGAAGTATACATAAGGAAGTATTCATTCTCTATAAAAATTAATGTATCATTCCCAAAGCAACTAAATAGTATCTGATTTGTATGAATATCATATGAAAATTTTAAAGTTTAAATGATGTTTGTGTATCTTTTAAATCCGTTCATTATAGTCAACGAATCGAATATTCTTTATTATTGTGTGCACTACTTCTCACGTGACCGTGTTTACCAACTTACCAAGAGGCAAGATGGCAGATGTGTAGTGAACGTCTGGCATGAAGTATTGATGATATAATGACAAATAGTTAAAAACAATTTACTGTTAATTATATTTAATTGATGGAGGTGTTGATTAACACATTCAAATTGCGGCTCGGGGACGCGCAGTGGTTCTCTATGGAGAAGACGACACTAAAACGGTAATATGAATTGAGTTTAATTCTCAGGCCCCTAGGCTTTGAGCTTAGGCCCTACTTTCCCACGATTCAAATGGGAACAAAGATTCTTGACACGCCCGGATTACTTATTATTTGTCTGGATACCAGCTCTAGATCATGCATAATCTTTAATTCCTTGTCATCCGCATGTCCAGATGTATACGAGGTCATTGCCCTTTGAAATTCACTGCTTGAAGTGCCCTCTCCACCTTGGCCTTAAAGGTAGCCTAGGCCTAGGCCTAGGGACCTAGGCCCTAGGCCTAGGCTGTGGGTGCATGCCTAGCCTAGGCCACCAAAGGGATATAATTATCATACACAACTCCAGGGACCTTGGGCTGTGTGGTAACAGTATAGGGGCCTAGGCCTAGGCCCTAGATCTGAAGTTGACAAAGGGCTAGGCCTACCTAGCCCTAGCCTAGGCCACCATCTATTGTTATAGGCCACCAGGCCTAGGTTATCCTAGGCTTAGGACTTAAAAGTGACATGAACCTGTTGGCCCTAGGGCCTATCTTTCTTGGACCTAAATAGGAAGAAATTCACTCAATTATGCCTAGCTTAGCTTACGAGCTAATCTATGTTTAGGCTCTGGGTCTATGTTGATGTAGGGCTAGGCCTAGGCCTAGGCCTATATTACGTTCAAACATAAAAGGAAGTGGCTATTTAACCGTAGCTACGGGAAAATTACGATTCTCAATTCGTCCGTAGCATGAACGAAGATCAGCGGAAATAATCGAAGGTATCCGAATCGTCCGCGGGATACCACCTAACTAGGCCAATAGCTTCAAATATCACAGTGCATTGTGGCAGAGTGGTAGCGCGTCCGAATTCTATGCGAGAGGTCGGCGGTTCAAATTTTCGTTTGGTCGTTTTTTTTTTACCATTCTATTTGGGTCCATGTTTTTTCTGCAAATGATTTCACTACATTCGGCCCCGTCGCAAACACAATTCTAGATGATAAAAGCGTTTAAAAAGTGCTGCGCCGCGCTAGGCCTAGCCTAGTTCTAGGATAGGCCTACAATCGATAAGAGCGCACCCGGAATCCTTTCCGTTAAAAACGAGTTAAGATTTAAAATAGCAACGTTAAAGGTTTGGTAAGTAGAGTATTTTATTTAAAAAACGAGTTAAGATTTAAAATAGCAACGTTAAAGGTTTGGTAAGTAGAGTATTTTATTGAAAAGGTTGGTAGGCCTACTAAGTAATGTCATAATAAACATGGCGCGCCGGCAACAGTGAAATAGTAGTGTTTGTGTTCAATCTTTATTAATTATAACATAATTCGTATATTTTCAGAGTGGTTATTATTGAATTAACGTAATTTACTTCCCGTTCCTACGGTTCAATTAGCAGGCCTAATTTTTCCGTATCCACAGTTCGAGTACCTTCGGTGATTTCCGCCGATGTTCGTTCATGCCATCGAGCTCGATGGTTCATGCTACGGACGAATTGAGAAACGTAATTTTCCCGTAGCTACGGTCGAATAGCCTCAGCGAACATAAAAATGGCAAGAAATTATTCTTACGTTCAACCAGTTAACAACTTGGCCTAGCTAACATCTTTATAGGCAGCTTATTATCACAGTGCAGTATGGCTGTATGATACATAGTTTGTTTGAGGTCTGTGAGAGGGTTCGTTGGTTCAAATCCCCGTTGAGGTGTTTTTTACGTTCTATTCCTTATGTTTTTGATGACGATTAATAAACTTCTTTTCAGGTCAAAGTCCTTTATTTATTTTAAATAGAAACGTTTAAGATTAGCCCTCAAGTAGTTTTTTACGAAATATTAAATAATTTTAGGCCCCAAATGTAAACAACCCCTAGGCCTACAAACTCCTTTTCAAGTACCTAAAGGTCCTTTATATATTTTAAATAGAAACGTTAGGTTGTGAACACATGTGTTGAACCAGCCTTATTTAGGGTTACCATAAGTGTCTCAGCAAAAAAGAGGACATTTCGTTCACAGACATTCGCGGACTACAAGGGGTCTGGAGCCCCAGCCGCCGGAGGCGAATTTTTTTTTTGGACATTTTTACCGTCAGGATAGCGTTTAGAGCGATCTGAACAAGGGTCAAGGAAGGACAGTGGTGCCGACGCCTTTTAAATTGTGGTGTTATTTTTTAAATGAACACTACATTTTATGACAAAACTAAGACAAGTGGCCTAGGCCTACAAACACTTCCTTACGTACGCCGTACAACGTGGACACAAGGCACGAAACGTACGGAAATGGTAACTAAATCACGTGATAGTACACTGCTTGCTGCACAGCCTGGCGTGTTGTGACACGCTCGGACACGCTCGGACATGATCGGCTGCTCGTATTCGGCGATTTACGGTCGGTGAATGGTAAGTGAGGGGGCGGAAGGGTGCGCATGCGCCTCTGCATGGAATCGGGTGAAATAACCGGACATTTTGCATTATTTTGAAAAAACCGCCCGGACAGACATAAAAAAAGAGGACATGTCCGGCTTTAACCGGACGTATGGTAACCCTAGCCTTATTAGGTAGGCTAGGCCTAATCTTTAATCAATGGTTGAACGTAAGAACAAGGTGTTTGCTATTTTTACGGTTAGGTAGGTAGCTAGGCCTATCACGTGACTGGGGGCCTATCACGTGACTGGGGACCAATCAGAATACTGAACAAAACAACAACACAATTCTTACGTTTGATTATCACGTGATGAAAACGACCAATCACAGCACTCAACGTAAGATTAATTTGCAGTAAATTTTACGTTTGAACGTAAGATTATACACAGCCATGTAGATAAGACTTATTGCAGTTACTGTAAGCAAAATCCTAGGCCCTACACTATTCACTTCTTAAGGGTCGATCTACAATAGCACAGGAACAAGGCCCGGTAACGGGAATATTGGCTACGATTTAACATTGCCCGTTAACTATAACGGGAAGCTATTGCCAAGCTGTTGTAGAGTGTCCTTAACCCGCAGATGAGTCGCGCCCTGTTTGTAACGTTGTACTCGCAAACTCCGGTCCTTTAGACCGCATTATTAATTATGGCTAATAACGTTAGGATGACGTGTTGATTACCAATATAAGATAATTTAATCATATATGTGACAGCATACATGGTTATATTAATCAATTATCAAAGAATAATCAATAAATAATCAATCAATATCAATCAAACACAGAATGTTGCAAACCTACAATAAGGTATAAAACTATGTTTTGAAACACCCTGTAGTTCGAATTATTAGTAAACCAAGACAGTAATATTATGCCAACACTGTATGTTGAAGAATAATCAACCTAAAATACATGTCTCATAATAGTGATGAGTATGCATATTTTTGCCTCCCTTAGTAGTCGCGCAGCGGTCGAAAAGACCGAGCAACCGAACAGGACCTCTTATCTTAGATGAAGTTCTGCAGAACACTGAATCGCGTATTGCACACTGGCTTCACAAATCTATTTTGGGAAGGTAGGCGGAACTAGACAAGCCACGCATGCGCGCTGACAATACCAACTGTTGAAAAAAAAGTCGGTCTAAAGACCACACGCGACTACTCTCGGTTAAAGAAAGGCTAGTGCACATGCCTGCAGTGACCAAGAGCCTAATTTACTGGGCAGCTTGACACTGTTTGCATAGTTACAAAAGTGATAGGCCCCTATGTACCCCTACTAAAAGTATGTATAAAAATACGAAGTGTAGGCCTATAATCGTACGGTCATCCATACGAATAATTATGCACTAGTCGTACGGTCATCGCCGATACCACCTAAAGCTACTAAAGCTAAAACCACAGTGCAGTGTGGCACAGTGGTAGCGCGTCTATGAGAAAGGTCTGCGGTTTAGATCTTCGTTGGGTTGTTTTTTTTTACCATTCTATTTCGGCCCAAGTTTTTCTGCAAACGATTTCATTAGTACATTTGGCCTCGTCGCGGACGCAATTCGACATCGGATATAATAAAAGTGAAAAGTGTGCTACCTACTTTATGAAGAGAATCCGAAGGGGAAATTGTTCGGTTGCGAGAGTTTAGCACATGGGACACAACTTTTTAGTTGAAAGTCCTTTTTCACTTTATTTATATTTTTGTGTGGTCTTAGGCCTATAATACTTGAAAATCATAATACTGATCAACAAGTATTTATTAAGATGAAAATGTCGTCAAATAGCTCTATATTTCCAATAAAATTGAATTATGCATGATTCCTGAGATGGTAGGCCTAAGCGCTAGCATGGTACGATGGTGGAATTAGCGACCTTGGCTCTTTGGTCAGGGTATCTAGAGCCTATAGCTTCGTTGACACTAGCAAGTCCTCTGAGTCACGGCTAAAACCCTTAACCCGATCGGGAAAATTGAGTTTTCACTGGACAAGCTAGCGTAACTGACCTAACTGCTCTACTAGCCCTATAGCCTGTATAAATAAACTGGACTTTCATTTGTGACTTAGACTAGGCTCGAACCTACTCTCACTAGCAGACCAGGTCAGACTGACCCACCGGGGTCCGTAGAACCGGAAAATTCCCCGGAAGGACCGCAGTGTAGGGGCCCCTACGCTTTTTGTCTGGAAGTGAGTCGACAGTTCACAATGACCCTGAAGCCAGTATTTTCTATTCTGTTTGATACGTTCACAAACTTATATATCGGGAAAATATTTACGTTACTTACGCACACCTGATCCAGATTGATATCCGGTGCAAAATTTTATGCACGTTTGAACTGTGACAATTGTCAAAGATAGTTGGGGCTTTTGTCATAATAGTTCTACCGATAAACATGATGATGACGACAAAGTTATTATGTTGTCAGTACCTAGTAATATACGCGTCGACGTCGAATATACACGTCATAAATTACACTTTATGACATTAATGACACGTCAAAAATTACTGGGAGGTAGAGCTTAGGTAGGTCTGGTGTATTGTTACTTTGAGCAAAACCACTGAATCAGTGTGATTTTTTCTTTTTCATTGTATTTATCTAGTTATCTTAGCCTACAAACATTGGCAATATGTAAATTATAACTAGTAGAAATGTTACTACTAGGAAAACGCTAAAGTCCCGCCGCGTTGATGGATGAGCGTTTTTTTTTTTGCGTTTTGTGCGTTTGTTTTGCACTTTTCCTTTGCAAGTGCTTTTTGAATGCATTGTGGAGGTGATTGTTGTCAAGTTTCTATTGTTATTTGTTAATTGGTATTATAACTTCAAAAACTCATATTAAAAGTTAAAACCTTTATTTCTGTAGATTCTGACTAATTTTTTCAACTTTTTCTTTCAAAAGGTACTACATCACCATAACCTTAATGTCCATGTGAAATCTGAACGTGTAGCCCTACCCGTTTGGTCGAATCGTCCCAAATGTGACAGAATTATATGCCTGAAATTGCAAAACTATATTAAAACTTTTTTCTATACTTCTAGCTAACTTTTAATCGTGTATTTTCAAAGTTACTACATCCATACAATTGATATGTCCATGAAATTATGAACGTTTGAGCCGCAAGTTGGTCAGAAGTCGGCCTAAATGTCACGAAAATTCGACATAAAAATCGAAAAAAATCGTAAAAGTATTTATGAGAGAATATATTATCGTGTACCAAAAACATACACTCTAAGTTCAGTTAACTTAAGACCGGTCAATTAAATTCATCAAGATCGCGTATGCCGTTTGGCCGAATCGATGATAAACTGACGGAAAAATCAAAAAACAAGAAAAAATTCTAAAAAAAAAAATAAAAAAATAACTACCAGCTAAATTTTTTGGGGGTCAGTAAATTTGAAATTTCGCTTTACTAGTCCATAGAGGCTCGCATATTACGCTCATACCAATTGAAATAAGTTCCATGGGAGGGATGACTATGGTTATGAGGAAGAAGATCTGGGGAGGCGGTGACGTTGGTATCTTGCGAAGATGCCGGATTTCTTTGCTTCAAGTTCTTTATTACTTTGAATTATTGATTCATCGTAGGAAATTAGTGAGATAATGCATGTGCGCAATATCCGCAAGTGCTTTCGGGGGACAGTTTAAGCTGTAGTTTAAGCCTTTAAGGTCATTTTTCAGCGGTAAGCAGGTGGGGCGGAGTCCTCGGGGACTTTCATCTACATAGCTCGCCTTGTAATAAGAACAAACACTTGCTTAAAAGTTCAAAATATAATGTTGAGTTCATTTGTTTTTAGGGTTGATGAAAATAAGTCTGGAATTTGAATTAGGCCTATATCCAATAATATTCCTTATTTAATTTTCGGCACGAATTCCCACATATTCTACACATATTTTTGACGCGACACGTCGAATATTAATTGCGACACATCGTTACCCAACCCTGGGGACAACTTAAGTATAGGCAGAAGCATAAATACCCCATGGACCAGCACAGGGTCTGGGGCAGATCCCCAGATCAAGATATTTGTGTCAAAAGACTAGAAAACAGCTTTTGAAAATTGAAATATAGCCTATTGGTTTAATACCTATCATATTTTTGTGGTCATAAAATCATTATCATTATAAGCCGTTTGCATTGTTCTCTCCTAATTAGGCCTATGCTATCGGTCCAAATCTGTAGGCCTATTTCAACGTTGACAATATCGTTGCTTGATGAAGTAAAGAGAAAGACGTCTGAAAATATAATTTCTATGAAGTTGTTCATCTTAATGTTCGATTATTTGTACAATTTCTAAAATAAATAATAATAATTATCATCTAGTGTTTCAAAAATGATAATAGGGCATAGGCTACACAAAAAAATACATGCACTTAAGAGTATAATTTGCAAGTTGCAAGGGATAGACCTATGTAGGGTACTAATGGATTGACAAGGGCATCATACTTAGGCCTATGAAGGCCTAATCAATAAAAATAGGATAGGCTAATTGAAAGTTTATTTCATTTGTATAATTATCTAGTGTTTCAAAAATGATAGAACATATAGGCCTACACTAAGTAAAAAATAAAGCAGTTAGCAGAGCATAATTTGCAAGTTGCGAGGGTTAGAAATATGTACTAATGGCTAGGCGTATGAAGGCCTAATCAATAAAAATCAGATTGGCTAATTGAAAATTTATTTAATTTGTATAGTATGCTTGTTTTAACTTTTAATGCATTTGTCTTTAGGCTATAACAAAATAATTAGGTACCTGTACCTATGGTAGAGTGGGTATGTAAATTGGCCTAATAAAAAAGTAAGATTTTTTCATTGTGCAGAATCAATGCAAATAATGACTGAGAAAATTAATTTTCTTCTTGGAAGTTGAAGAACTAGTATTTCAATGTTAGGCCTATTGCTAAACAAGTATTTATAATACTAGGGAAACGCCAAAGTCGTTAAACGAGTGAGTGAGTGAGCCAAGTGTTGAGTACCCGGGAACATCCCCTTTCCTCCCCTATACCTCAGGATCTAGCCCAGTATGAGGAATGATACCGGGTACTCAACACATGGCTCACTAACTCGTTTAACAACGACTTTGGCGTTTCCCTAGATATTTAAATTGAACATTTGAAATGCGAATCGTGTTCAAAACGTATTAGCGTGAAACATTAACAAATTTCCAAGATAAAACAAAATCACCTAAGTTTTATTTCCCATTTAACACCCCTCAAAAATAATATGTGGGTGTAAAAAATATAAAAAAAGTTCGAGCTAACGGGTATCGAACCTCAACCCTCCGTGTGGTAGGCTAAATGCTTACCAATAGGCCATGCAAGCCACGTAGATGTGGTCCCGATAGCTGCTACTAAACAAATGCTATCGATATTTTAAAAATCACATTTTTATTTACTGTAGGATTAAATCGCAATGGATCTAGTTGATTTTGTTAGCAGTTCTCAATAATTTCGTACCGGATATCTGTTTAAAATTTCAGCCCAATCTGTTCAGCGGTTCGGCTGATTTTCGACAGACAGACAGACAGATAGACAGAATCACAGAATGAGAACCGTTCGAGTTGAATGGAGACACTCGGTCGCTCCGCTCCCTCGTTTAATGATCAGAGCTGAGTAGATATTTTCAAGTAAAACATTATCATTCCATATAGGTACGGACTTAGTGATGTGAGTTGGTCATTTACCCGTTTACAAATTACGGTAATTTACGGATAATGTGGTAGGCTATATTACAAATTTTTACCGACTTCAAAATCTTAATGGACATTTTCTCTACTGTTGCTAGTAGTTAAATCTTTTTAAAACATAGCAATGTCTTTATTTCCTTAAGAATAGGCCCTATGTCTTTAGGGTAATGAAGGTAGCCGCATATATTTTGTATTGGGGCCTGCTAGGCCTACAACTTTTTTAATTGATGTAGCTGAAAAAGTTACTTTATGATGGCAAAATATTTTAAGTGGGCTGTAGTACAGTCACACACAGTAATAGTGACTAAAATACAAAAATTTGTAAAAAAAACGGCAGCCAAGCTCTCCTTCCAAAGTCTTCGGCTGTGAATGCTGTGAGATATAGAAGTTGAGCCAAGCATTTCATTCTTTCTCCCTAGTTTCGCATTGAAAAGAAGTAAGATCATTTCGCCTGTTGACGAGCGCCAAGCCAACCATTTTCGTGGTAAAAAAAAGTAAAAATTTTAAACCCAAAATCATAAAAAAAATTACTTGGCCATTGACTTCTTCTAGTCCTCGTACCAAAATCAATAGACAAGTAATTTTTTTTATGATTTTGAGTTTAAAATTTTTACTAAGTCAATCGCCAAGTAATTTTTGTTATGATTTTGGGTTTAAAATTTTTACTTTTTTTACACATCACATCACATCTTTTTGTTGTTTGTATCATATCAAGGCGTGAAATACGTGTAAAGGTGGATGCAGTGCCTTTTAAAACAGATTGTCCAGAAACAAAAGCTACCATCTTTTGTTTTTGTTTACAATCTGTAGTTGGCAATACCTACAATGTTTTTATTAAATGTCCTACGGTTAAAGTCATCTTGGGTGTTTGTGTGAATGATTTGTTGACCGAAATATAACACATTGACGCATAATTTTAATCAGCAATTAAAATATTAAAATTGTATTAAATACGACCTAAAGTTTTTCCCAAAGTTAAGGGTGGTAGGGAACAGTGGGGGGTGAAATATCGCTTGCCTCCTGGCGGATTATTATGTACCATCATGCTAAATTTCATGCTGATAACTCATTCGGTGCCTTCATGGTGAATGCTGGAAATCAAGGTAAAAATAACATAAACTATAAGGGATGGGGGTTGAAAAAATGTGGTTTAGGAAATGAGAATAGGCCGATTGGGTTACAACACATTAAAACATAATTTACTAATTTGAATAAAAATTCAATTTTGGGTTAGAGCTATGAATTATTCCAATTTTAGGGGATGATTTAGGGGGTGTTGGGGGTGGAATATCGCTTGCCTCTCGGCAAATTATTTTTCATATTAGTATGTACCATCATGCTAAATTTCATGCTGATAACTCATTAGGTGCCTTCATGGTGAATGCTGGAAATCAAGGTAAAAATAATATAAGCTATAAGGGATGGGGGTTGAAAAAATGAGGTTTAGGAAATGAGAATAGGCCGATTGGGTTAAAACACATTAAAACATAATTTTAATAAATAATTTGAATAAAACATCAATTTTAGATTAGAGCTATGAATTATTCCAATTTTAGGGGGTGTTGGGGGTGGAATATCGCTTGCCTCTCGGCGGATTATTTTTCATATTATTATGTACCATCATGTCAAATTTCATGATGATAACTCATTAGGTGTCTTCATGGTGAATGCTGGAAATCAAGGTAAAAATAATATAAACTATTAGGGATGGGGGTTGACAAAATGTGGTTTAGGAAATGAGAATAGGCCGATTGGGTTAAAACACATTAAAACATAATTTACTAATTTGAATAAAAATTCAATTTTGGGTTAGAGATATGAATTATTCCAATTTTAGGGGATGATTTAGGGGGTGTTGGGGGTGGAATATCGCTTGCCTCTCGGCGAATTATTTTTCATATTAGTATGTACCATCATGACAAATTTCATGCTGATAACTCATAAGGTGCCTTCTTGGTGAATGCTGGAAATCAAGGTAAAAATAATATAAACTATAAGGGATGGGGGTTGAAAAAAATGTGGTTTAGGAAATGAGAATAGGCCGATTGGGTTAAAACACATTAAAACATAATTTTAATAACTAATTTGAATAAAACACCAATTTTAGATTAGAGCTATGAATTATTCCAATTTTAGGGGGTGTTGGGGGTGGAATATCGCTTGCCTCTCGGCGGATTATTTTTCATGTTATTATGTACCATCATGTCAAATTTCATGATGATATTGATAACTCATTAGGTGTCTTCATGGTGAATGCTGGAAATCAAGGTAAAAATAATATAAACTATTAGGGATGGGGGTTGACAAAATGTGGTTTAGGAAATGAGAATAGGCCATTGGGTTAAAACACATTAAAACATAATTTACTAATTTGAATAAAAATTCAATTTTGGGTTAGAGATATGAATTATTTTAATTTTAGGGGATGATTTAGGGGGGGGGGGGGGAATATTGCTTGTCTCTCGGCGGAAGTTTGTGAGTCTGAGATACATCTAAGTGTGGTCCAAGTTTCATAGTTCTAAGATGTACCGTTTTCTCTGTAGGCTCTTATTCCTCTATGGCAGAATCCCCCCCCCCCCCAACCAACCAACCAACCGAATGATTATCTTCATTTTTTATGCACTTTTTTAACACCGAACGGGTTATCGGATCGTGCTGATTTTTTTTTGGTATGTCATGGACCACATATCAGGTCATATACCGAGTTTCAAGATTGTAAACCTTTTTGGGACGGCGTGTGCAGATAGCTGAAAACCCCCCAACTCGGGTAGCTGTACACAGGGCCGAGTTATCGTCGCCTACTAGCAGTCGCGTGCGCTTGGCTGCGGGCGAACGACCGTCACCCTAGATACATTGTGCCCACTGGCTCAATATTAGGTGGCTATATCCAAATGACTTTAAAGTTAAATTAGTTAAAACTACACTATCAAGACACATGGCACACTTACCACTTAAGTGTGTGTGCAGAAAATTGGCTACACAAGTGTAGATGCACATCCCTAATAACATAGGTACCCTAAACCACCCTACTGAATAGGTACCCTACTGAATAAATGCCCAACATTTTAAAAATATTTTTCCCTAAACCAGGCATCTTAAATTGTAGGCCTACCGCCTACCATTTCAATTTGTAATTTTTAAATTACCGATCATGGGTTGATTGTCTGGTAATTTACCAAATTATAAATTGCCGGTAATTTCACATCGCTAGGTACAGTAGGGCCTACAGTTGTCAGAAAACACAATACAGGGACACAGTCCCCCTCAAATTGCAAACCGGTACAAATACATCATTTTAATGAGTCTCTCGGGACACCGATGAAGTGTTTTTACCGGTACGTCTGGTCACCTTAACTATAACTATATCTGAGTCTATTTATTGTTTTGCAGGTGCTAGCGATGCCACAGGCGGGCCTTCCAATGGCCACACAAGCCGATTATCAATGGTAGGTAACCTTAAAATAGCATTGTGTAGTCCTATGTACCGGTACCCACATTAGGGATACGGTATAGGCCTACCTATGCAAGTAAATTAAAATCTAATGCCTTGGTGAGTTCAGTTCAAATTTGATTCCTGTACTGTACATATTATAGATGCCTAGACCTATATTATCTAGTACCTGTAGCCAATCTCATATTAGTGTAAAAGTATATTTTTACTGTGTACTATTATTGTATTGTTGTAAAAGTGTATTTTGTATTATTAATGTAATTAGTTATAGTATTTTCTATATCCTAAATCAAGTCTTAGTCTTTTGAAAAGACGTGTTTAATAGCTAGCTAGCATATAATGTATTGTTTAACTTGCTTGTCTTGTCATAACATTGTAACATTATATGCTAGTATTAGGGGTACGGTACCTATACAAAACAAGACAATAAAATGAAATGAAATGAAAAATCAACCCTTGACAAATCAAACATGTCCGCTCGCATGGTAATATTCACTCGCAACAAGGGAGCGCGGGTAAACCGAGGTCTGCCTTAACTTTTTGTTCAGCACGTACAGAACTCATATTGTAGCCTACGTACCACTTGAAAAAATCATGAACCAACTGTATTTCAGAAATACTTTTTTTTAAATCTTATATATAGAGTATGGGCCTACAGAAGTGCTAATTTTGCTAATTTTAATTTTGCTTGAGTGTGTCCACTATTGTTTAAAACATGTCATTGGCCAATAGTGAGGTTATGTCCCGCCCCAAACTTAAAAAAAAATTGTTATAGGCCTATAAAGCTAAAGCTCTTCAATTTCATTAAGCCAACTTCCATGGACTTTTATAAACCCTAGAGTGATACAATAGTCTTCAACTGCTGATACAAATGCATGTTTCGCCAATATTTCAGCTGTAATTTTTTTTTTCCAAAACAACAGATCGCAAGTCTGGTCAAATTAGCCTACCGGTACATAGTTTTATAACAGTGTACACTTCCATCTCTGAGAACTCCTGAAACATCTGAGTTCCGTTGATAGACTTGCTCACGAGTGTATCACGGGTATTTCACGGCCTGTCTATCTAGTCCTATTAATCATCATCAATTTAATTCAGTGAACCATACAAGGTTAATTATTCAAAAATGTGAATGAGTAATGATTGTACAATAGTAAGCTTGTGGAATGAACTCATGTTGAACCCATGATATTAAACTGAATTAATAACTGCTTTAATTTGAATGTCCTAACTTCTAACACTTGCAATGGTGCACATTTTTCTTCTGACATTTTATAATATATAGCAGCCTTGGCTCTACTTGCACTTGCAGGTCTACTATTTTTCAAAGAATAAAGAACAATGGAAATTAGGCCTTTTAAAGTTCACTGCCAACTGGTATTTTAGGGTGGTTGGCTTTTGTAAAAACCAAATACTTTTTCCATCTCTTAAGTGGGTAGGACTAAACTTGTTACAAAAGAACAAAATGCTGGATATTACTTGCTAAGAAACATGGGGATCTGTAGTCCCATGTTAAACACTAACCTTGATGGATATTTTGGCAGGGCGTACTCCATTATGGACTCATCTCGGGTGTCCACGTTCCTCATCTCGATACTACTCATCGTGTACGGAAGCTTCAGATCGCTGAATATGGAGCAAGAGGCTCGAGAAAGGGAGAAAGAAAAGGAACGAGCACAGAGTCTCACGGGTCTGCCCGTCACGACCGGACCTAGTGCGGAAAACAATGTACAAACCCTGGACACTATGCAGGCCCTATGTTTACCGTTGGGAGCGTCCATTTCGCTGCTCGTTATGTTTTTCTTTTTCGACTCGATGCAGATGTTATTTGCAATCTGTACGGCAATAATCGCGACCGTCGCGCTTGCTTTCCTGCTCCTGCCAATGTGCCAGTATGTGATTCGACCTTGCACAGATGGCAATAAGATATCGTTTGGAGTTTGTGGACGATTCACTGGGGCAGAACTCCTATCCTTCTCATTGGCTGTTTTCATTGTTTGTATTTGGGTCCTAACTGGCCATTGGCTCCTAATGGATGGTAAGTACCACAGCAACAATTTTTTTAATGTCATTCTAAAGTTTTATTTTATTTTTAACAATTCATTTAAATGTTGTAGGCCTATTTTGTTTGTTGTAAGCAACTAGTCTAGCATTTAGTCTGATCTCATGTTGTCTTTTATTTTACACTTTTGTATAGGCCTTCCATGTAAAATGGCAGAACAGAATGCTAACAAGTAACAACGATCAACGTGGTACTACTGTACTAGGATCTAGGGGGGTAGGCTATGTAGCTATATTGTCTTGACTGTGTTTTATATTCCAAATCTTGAATTAGTGAAGCTGAAGCCAGACGGGGAGTAGAATATGGCGAGAGCTTGCTTCTTATGCTCATATTACCTACAAGGCGAAAAAAGATGACGTCACAGAGGAACTTTCCCCTTCCCTTTGACTACCTTGATGACGACAACGGCAATGTCAACATGGTCGATGACACGGGGCAAGAAGTGAGGGAACTCCCAACCCCTGAAGCCACATGCATGCCTCCGGCCTAATTTCGTCACAGACCACAGTTCCCTTCCCCTCCCCTTGTCTGAGTCTGGTTCTGACCAGCACATGCCTGCCCTCCCTGTGTTCCCCCCCCCGTTTCTCCTTACGCCCCACTCTTTTGGGAAAAAATAATCACCATATGGCACTACCTTAGTGTTGTCCCTTAAACCCCATTAACTAACTAACTTGAATTTGTGAAGTTGGGAAAGAATACTTGGTAGGGCATGGAAGCGCAATTAGTGCACAAACAGGACAGAGCACACACAAGCATGTGTGCGGTATTAGGTTAGGGGGATAACCCCGCATGCGGAAACGTTCGGGACGCAAAAATTTGTACTCTGTTCCGTTGTGCTATATTCTGTTTGTGCACTATTCTGTGTAACTGTCTAGGCTACATACAACACTCTAGGGGAGAGGGTGCATAAATGGGACGGTTCATAAATGGGACAGTGGCTATATCTAATCAGCTGATTTTTTCTTAGTTTAGCTTTTTTACCAAAAGTTGGCAGCAGTGGTACTGCTTCTTCATAAACAAAAATTATAAAGATTGGCGAAATTTCTAATTGTTATTCCACTTTGGTTTTTTGCTCCTCCAAATAGAAATAATTTCAAAGACAATAAAATAAAGAATAGACATAAGACCTTGTGAAATTTTAAGATGCCATTCTGGAACTTTTAATTGAGACATTGGAAAGAAGAAATAATTCTGGTTTCATCATTATCTTACCTATTTTTTAGGCCAAGTGGACATGTTGTCAACAATGCTTGAGGTTCATAAATGGGACATGGATGCAGGTTGCTAAATGGGACATTTGCTAAATGCTTGATTATGGATAAATAATGGTTATCAGAGCCAATGTATCACATTATAATTTATTTAAGGCCTAACTGAAGGCCCTTCACCCACATAGCTGCCCCATAAAGTAGGCCTAGGCTACCCAGGCCTGAACTAAGCCAATAGGCCCAAGCCCTAGCCTAGGCCATAGACCTAAACCAACCATCTAAGAGTAGGTAGGCTAAGGCCTATAGGCCCTATCAAGTAGGCTAGGCCCAGGCCTAGGGCCTACACCAAGTAGGCCTACCATAGGCCTTAACTAGGTTAGGGCTTACATCAAGTAGGCAGGCTTACAAATTTTCATCCGGAGATGGTAGTGAGAAAAACATCAACTTTGTGGGGCGAATTATGGGGGGAAAAAGCGAGGACATTTTTCAATGTCAATTCTTACGTAGAAAAGACGCAGGTGGTAGCAGCTTCTTCTACCCTAAGCAAGAAGACATTTCTGATGTTCATAAAGAACAAATATTGAAACGTCTGCCGCAGACAGTTAGAAATAAAGGAGGCGGGACTGCCCGGACCAAGTCGTTCTTGTTTTTTGCAATGGACTTTGTGAAGTTTGAGGGGGTTAATGGTGTAGTTAAATAGCCTTGAGCTTACAAAATGATAATGTTTTGTATTTAAAATAAAATAAATAAAATGATGTCTTTAGAATGCTTAATGGATGGTTATTTCTGTGATTTTTAGGCCTGTCCCATTTAACAACCTCATGGTTCATAAATGGGACACATGTCGACTTTCTAATTTGCACCTGTACGGTTATTAAAAAGAAATAGTTCGTGAACAACAAAATCTGAAATTTATTTATTTATTTATTTATTATATTATTTATGCATATTATATTGAGTGGGTAGACTCTAAATAAAATTTATTTATTTATTTATTTATGTCTAAAGGGTGGCTCTTAAAGTTGGCTATTTCAAATTTTTTAAAAAACATAATTGAGGAAATAATAATTTAAATGTGAAAAGTGTCCCATTTATGCACCCTCTCCCTACTACTTAAAGTAACGGGGTATTCACCCGGTAAACTCAAAAAATATATTTCATCCATGCAAACTAGTCATGAATTTACAGAGTAGGCCTAACAGAAAAAATATTGGGCCCACGCCCACTATGGCCTGATTTTTTTAAACTTTGTAATTACAAGCTAGCATTGACAAAAATCTCCCAGATGGGGCTAATCTTTATGCCCCGGGACCATGAGGATTTTCGGCCCAAAAAATATTGGCCCTTATTGATGTAGGCCCTACTCGACTTCCTTTTCTCTAAATATTCTATGTTTTTTTTTTTTTTGTAATTTGGGCAAATTTTTTGGTTAAATATAGGTACTGATTAGTGATTACTGAGAAGGGGTGTGGTTTTGGAATGTTGTCCCAATTAAATCAAACTGTAATGAAAACTAAATAATAAACTTCCTACCTAATGAAATTGAAATCAATAAGGCCCAGGCCTACCTCTATTAATAGTTTTAAAGATATATATCTCTACTCTTAAACATCTTTTACTAGATAGAGCTTATTTTTCTTTCTATAAGGTTATTAGTTAAGGATAATTAATTTAATCTGAAAATGTGATTTAAGTAGGTACTATCCTATCCTGCTTTCAACTAGGGTGTGTGAATATGAAAACTGGTAGGCTTACTAAGCAAATATTGATATAGGGCCTTGTATTATGGAGTATGGATATTTTATATGAATAACATTTTAACTTGTTTGTACTACTTGCACTTTGCTCTGCTCATGTTTCAAAAGTATAAAGCAGGAAAATCAGAAGAAAGTGGGTGTATATTGTATTGAATAATATTTGGTCTGGACCTAACATTTGTCCTTGTTGTATTCAAGTTACTTGTAGGCTACCATCCTACAAAACAAATAGGCTAGTATTGTTATGTTCAATAATGCATTCACAATGAACATGAACAAATTAGTCACAATCAAGAAGTCATTTAGGTCTTATGTACTCTACCTATTAATTGTTGTGTTCTCTGTCTATTTTTGGATTGTTCACCTTTAAAAGAGGGGTTTCAATTTCTTGTATATCATGTATAACCTACTCCTGTTGAACTTAAAAATATTGAACTTTGGTAACTAACCTCAGGAGTCAGGAATCAGGCCTACATGGATTCCATGTCTGATGGTTTTCAATGACCTCCCTACCATGTAGAAACAAAACTACACTTGTCATTAACAAGTGGTACTGTGTTTGTGTTTTTAGCGATGGGCATGGGACTTTGTGTGGCGTTCATCGCCTTCGTACGGCTGCCGAGCCTGAAGGTGTCAACGCTCCTACTCACGGGTTTGCTTATCTACGATGTCTTCTGGGTCTTCTTTTCATCCTACATCTTCAATACTAACGTCATGGTCAAGGTCAGTGAAATGATGTATAAATAAGTTGAAGAATATTCCTGATCTGAGATGTTGCTTCCTGGTTCTTGGCCGCGCCCAAAAACACGACCGTGAACGTTTAAACTGTCAAGTAACAAATCGATTACAATTTGAAATTGGTCCAGACTGGAGTTGATCCGGAATGAATGAATTGAGTCCTCCATGACATCCCATCCCCCACTCAAGAGCTGTTATTAAAATGCAGATCAAGCAATATTTATTGGAAAACTGTTTAATACTCTGCGTGGCTGATTATTTAGATATGCCCTAGAATACCGGTAGTTTTGTACAGAAAGATGTGGGTGTCCATGTAGGGCCTCTAGATATTATTTTATTGTGCTGTTGACTTTTATGTTTTAGTAGTGTAGTGTTGTGTAAGTTTTTGTTAATGTTGTAAATTGTTTTTAATGTTTATTAACTACCTATTGACAACTTTTGATACATGCATGTTAGTGACATGCACATGAGCTAATTGTATAAAATAAATTAACTTCATAATATAATATCAATCCAAACCTTAGAGAACCTCCTATTGTCAGGAATCTTAAAATTAAATAACAAAAACAAAAATGTAATTGCAAACCTAAAATTACATTATTACATGTAAATAATAATAAGGTAGGGCCTACTATATCCAGCAATTTATTTAATTTCTATCCTTTTCAGTTTTCAGTTATTACAACTTGGTAGGCATGTGTGTTAGTAGTATGACCCAAGTTTGTCCATCTTGTGCAGGTGGCCACACGTCCCGCAGACAACCCTGTGGGCGCGGTCGCACGTAGGTTCCACCTCGGAGGAATGATGCGGGACGCGCCCAAGCTCTCGCTCCCCGGCAAGCTAGTGTTCCCCAGCATGCACAACGCTGGCCACTTCTCCATGCTAGGCCTGGGAGACATCGTGATGCCCGGCCTGTTGCTGTGCTTCGTACTCCGCTACGACGCGTACAAGAAGACGCAGCTGACGCATCTTGGGGAGACGGGCCTGCCCCCGCCCAGACACTTCAACAAGCTCAGGTAGTGGTGAACCGAATCTCTTTTGCAACCTCGCCCTGGCTTTGCTTCGACTAGAGGGTATTAGTAATCGCTCAACAAACACAAACAACCTTCGCTGTAATAATTATTTTTGACTAGCTAGTGATGCCAATATGAGTTTATTTTAATTACTGTACATATTACCCTACATTTAAAAAATATTTTTTGCCATTTAAAATATACCTTGGCATAGAAATTAGAAACAATAGCATACTTAAATAACGTACTTCTTTTTTCGTTATGTTTTGCAATCAAGGGTCAGCTTGCAATCATGCAATAGTAATAAGAAAACACAAGTAGGCATTTCATATTAATGTAGTGTAGGTAGTATTTTTATTTACATATTCTGCCTCGTTTTAAGAAGTAAATTTTAAAATGAAAACACAAAAAAAAAATCTAATTCCCAAATATTATTGTTATTGTATTTATTGTTTAATTCATAGCCTAAATGCATTATAGCCTTATAGGTTGCTACTTGCTAGAAAAGGGCATGGCCTTATTCACATTAAGTGTCTACTGTACTGTCTAGCAACCTACAAAACATAACAGCAATACATCACAATTAAATTAAAATTAATACTTGAATATTAGTTTGGCTTAACTGAATTATACAATTATTACAAATGTGATGGCGAAACAGATCAGGGCACATCCTTAAACGTCTATGTGTCATGTGTCGAATCAACGGATGCGGTACCACGCGACCCACGGAAATTACTTTCAAATGAACTTCAAAAATAATTTAATTTAATTTCCTACTTTGTGGTAGGCCTCTGGAAAATTTGACATCACATTTTATCTTTAATGACAAAACCACCATTGAAATTGAATATTGATACAATAATTTATTATTCTTCCTACCCAGGCCTAGTTGCATAGAACCTAGCTTAGCAAATCATTAAAAACCAAGCTGAATGAATTTACTTGACTCTTTAAAAGCTTGGCGAAATAAAAGTACCTACTTAATTATGTAGACTTAGGTAGGTACCAATTTAGTACACGTGTAAACTCTTATTGTCTGATATGTAATGTGTATACAAAACATGCTTATATTGTGGCTCCCATTTATTTGTTAATTTTGTACATACACAAATAAACATGGTTCTACAGACACAATCTTCTAATAAACATGTCACATATGACTGTGTCTGTGTAAATGTCTTTTTTGATTTTTCTAATGTGTGGTTCATTGGTCTTGTGGTTAGCCTACCTGCTTCCAATGCAGAAGGTCCAGGGTTCGAATCCCGCTTTTGTCATAAGTTTTTTAACTTTTGATTTGGACTTCAGTCCATCAGTTCTTGTTTTAGGAATTTGTAAATGGTGACTTTGGAGCTGTCCTAGCAACGAGGCACATATTAAATTTAAAGCTGTGCTGAATCGGCCTTGTTGATTCTGGCGTTGATCCGTGGGTGCTCGCACTGTCCATACCACTGATTGCTATATTTCCGTTTAAAAAATATCGATCTTTGGTTGGTTATCGGCTATCGCTCACTTGTCGATTGCGTCGGGAACTACAGGGTTGGCTTGGTTGCTTTGGTTTACTGTCGCCCACTGAAAATCAGTTTTGTGACTGAGTGGGTAGACTCTAAATCCGGATTTTTTATTTATTTTTTATTTTTTATTTATTTGATTTCAAATTGTAAAATATTAAACCACTTAGTGAAGATGTACGGTGATCGCATGCTGGCAGCTACTTGAATTAGAGCCTGCTCAATATGTCAGGGCTGCCGTTTTAACGGATTTTATCCGTTTTTACGGATATTAAGGGTGCAAAACGGATAAACGGATTTTTTGTCTTTTTTGCGGATATTTTGTTAATTACGTTTTCTATGCTTATTTTCGTATTTTGAATCTGCGCGGGCTAATTTCGATTGTAAACCTTGAAGGCGGGGCGATAATCGATTCGACTTTCGATAGGGGGCGGAGCATGGGCGGAGCCGTGTCCCAGATGTAGTAGGAACTGCTTCCATTGAGAAACAGCAAGGAAACAGCCAAGCAGTTGCTTTTGGGGAGGATGCAAGTTAAATTGAACAGCCAAGAGCCTACAAAATTGTTTTCTTTCGTTTTTGTTTATAAAGTTTGGACTTTGGATTATGTGATATTAAAAGTGAAAAATAGAATTAGTATATGATTAAAATGTTATTATCAAGCTCTGCAATGTTATTATAGAACACAACACATGGGCCTACCTAGGCTAGGCCTAGGTCAAAATTGTGATGCAACATTCATAGGGTCTAGCTAGGCCTCTAGAATTTTTTAACCAGGTCAGAAAATATTATTTTAATGTTTAAAATGGAGTTTCTGTAAATAAATAACATTTTAAATTTTTATGCAATCTTAATTAAAGAAACCACGGGCGTTTCTGGCTCCTTTCTTCTCATCTGTGCATAGGCCTAGCCGCCTAGGCCCTTGGCAACTTTTAGGTTAAGATGGTAACAAATATAAACATCACATTTATCCATTTTCATAGTTTGATCAATGAAATCAACGTTTTTAGACTTTTCACGGATATTTGCGGATATTTAACGTCCTCATACAGGATTTGAAAAAAATATCAGTGGCAGCCCTGCAATATGTATCTGCTTTATAGTATCAAACCTAGTAATAAGTAAAACTTTGGCGGATAGATCGCGCTGCGGACGGCGGCTTCTCGCGTCAATTATGTCGGTATATACAACTAACTGTTCTCTCCTAGCTGACGTCACACGCCCAAGTTACCCCCTGCCCCCCGCGCGGCTGGTCCAAATACGGTTCGAACGCAAGACACTGTTGCCACAATGTAGTCCTACTGTCGGCTAACGTTATCAAAGGGAATGCTCACATTACACTCTCACTCACTACCAAGGTCAAGCAGTAGACACTAGGCAGGCTCTGATACAAAACGAACATCTCCAAATGCATTAGCTAAGACCGATAAACGCCAACTGGATTTAAATGTGAATATACTTATGCTATAAAAAGTTGTTGAATTACTTGTCACTAGAAATGAATTCGGGAATTGATGAAGGGTGCTTAGTTCATGCGTGTTTAAAAAATGGAAACACCTTACAACAAATTTGATCAGAGGAAAAGAATTTTCAAAAAATGACATGTCCTTTTTCCGTTTTTTGCTTGTTTTTATCGGTAAGTTTGTAGTAAAAAAGACGAAGAAAGGAAAATAACACAAAGAGTTATTTTTAAAGCAAATGTCAAAATCTGGCAATTAGCATAACTCTGTCTGAACTCTATTCACGCTAACTCAGCGTGGATGTAGAATACTGAGGAAGTCCTTGATCTCTAGCACCTGCACAGCAATTAGTATGTCTTGTAAATTAATCTATGGAATTTTTTGAATATATTGTATTGTACTTCTTTCACATACTTGTGTTGTTGGTTGGTAAAACCAAATAGAGAGCCCCACTTCAGTCAGAATAATTATTTGTGGCCAGCGGCCAGTATCGAACCACCAACCTCCTGAATTACGTCTATCTTTATCAATTATTAAAAGTCTAATAAATTAATTAGGCCCAAAAAGTGAGCATACTGACAGATGGACCTAAAGTGTAAAGCGCGAGATTGCAATTCGGGAGTTCGAGGGTCCGTCAATCCTGTCTAAGATATTTTTCCGAGTTATTCTTCAGACAGTTTGTGTGAATTCAAGGGATTGAGTCCTCTTCAACAGCCCTAGCCCTCACTCAGTGGCATAACTGGCCCTAGTTTTTTGGGGGGACAGAACATTTTATAACCTCAAAGCAGGGGCGCCTACTTTTCAGAATAAATGTGGGTGGTGGGTGCTCAATACTTAGACAAACTCTATAGGAGGGGGGGTTGCAGACTCTGACCACAAAAAACATCGGTTTCCCATGTAAATTCGTGCGAAAGGGACAATCATAGGAGGTTTGGGGGGCAGAGCCCCACACACATAAAGTCCCAGACGAAAATTTTGAAATTCAGCTTATTAGAGTGCGTTTGGTGCGTTTTAGAATGAAGTGGTGGGCTGATTGCAATACCGAAACAACGTAGTTTTTGTGCAGTCAAAACTGGAAAACCACCAAAAAGAAGTTGGTCTCTGAGGTGATAGATTATATTACATCCGCTGATTCGTTGAGTTTTCATAATTAGAGTACGCATATTTTATTTATAGGCCTTTGGGGTTTAAGGATAATATAAAATAAATTATAAATACCAAATAAATCATGCATAAATTATTTTTGTTGTCATTATTTTTAACTAAGTAAACTAACTATTCCATTAACCCTTTACGACTGACACTCAGTAACCACACAGACATCGACATACACAACACCCCCATGAACAATTACAAGTCACTGATCAGCCTTGCACTATCTAGTGCAAGTAACGTAAACATGTAAAATCATCACACACGCACACCGAAACACCTCACGACACCATACATACAACACACATACATACATACATAGACACACTCACGCATAATATGTTACACTTATTTTAGAATATAGTTCTAGTTCTTAGTTTAGTTTTAGTTGAACCAATCTATTATATTGCACTCGTGGGACAAGAGTCCTGTTGTCAATGTATAATAAATTATAAAGGAAAACCTAAAAAAAAACTTCAGTCAGGACTGCCGGTGGCTGGAATCGACCGATGACCCCCCGAATTAGTCTCGCATCTTACCGCTGAGTCACCTCTATCGGTAGATAGCGCATGCTTCGACATCGCTTATCTAACGCGCGCGTTCGCCTGCTGCACAGCCCTAATACAATTATATTGTCACATTGAAAAATAACTCTTGCATATACCATTCAATTCCGCATGTGTGTGGGTAGGGATGTAAATGGGAAATATTTCCACGGGAAATTTTCCGGAAATGGAAATATTTCCGGAAATTTTCCGAGTTTATCTTTCCGGAAAATTTCCGGAAATATATTTTAAATTTGTCGCACAAAATGTAGCAAAGATGTAAAGGAATGAGGTGGGCAGTGCACTTGGAAATAATGCTAATACGTATATAGTTTCCAAGCTCATGACACCCAGCTTTTTCCATTTCCCTTTTGTTCTTATTTTTATTACTTATGAATGAATGAGTTATGCATGTACCATGTGCACATCAAGTTGAATAAAGTTATTCTTAAGTTATTCTTAATGCAATAAAATACCTAGATATTAACTGGCCACATGGTCCAAGCTTCCAAGGCCACAAAAAACAAGAAGAAGAAGGGTTGATCTACATGTGAATGTGACAAGTGACAAGTTCACATTGTATTAATTGTTTTAGTGTAGGCCTAGGCCTAGTTTGTAAGTTTGCAGTATGGGGAAACATCAAAATAAACTAATAAGAAGTTACTTTATAAAACAACCACAAGTTAACACTAAAAATGATCCTATGGGTGCAAGTTCTGTGCAAAACTGTATATCATGAATGTTACAAGGATGCGAAAGCACTTGGAGGGGTGTTTTAAATGTCCTTCAGATGTTAAGAAAAAGTTTAAGCTCACACAAACACGCAACCAGTGGCAGTGGGTCTACACCTACCACACCTAGTATCTCTATGTAGGATTCATTAGTATCATCCTGCATACAGACCCAGGTAACCTTTATCCTTACACTCCACCACATTATATTTGCAATTTGCATGTATTTTAGGCACGGAAAATATTTTTGGAAATATTTCCGGAAAATTTCCGAGATTTATCTTTCCGGAAATTTTACATCTCTATGTGTGGGTGCTACACACAAATCTATCTCGCGGGTGCTTTGGCCTTCATGCACCCACGGAGCTGGCGCCTATGCCTCAAAGTATCAATAGTCAGTCAGCACAGCACGACAATAGCAAAAGGGGTAGCCCATCGAGATTATAAGCTCGATGGGGTAGCCTATATTACAAGACATTTTTAGGTATAGACCACGTACAAATAATAATAATTAATTAAAATAATAACACATTTTGACGTTTTGTGGAGATTAATTTAATTAATTATTATTATTTGTAAGTGGTCTATACCTAAAAATGTTTTGTAATATTTCATTCGACCATGAAAGCATTCTTAATACCCATATATACAACATACATTATATTCGACCTGGTGTAGTCAGTGTCAAATTGTGCCCCCATCGCCCCCACTCTGACAAAGACCAAATTTGTGGAGGGGGTGGTCGTCTCCCCTCGTTTCCTCGTAGTTACGCCACTGCCATCACTGGTGTCGTAGCTCCTAAAAATACCTAAGCTAGATAAAACACCTGAAGAAAGGCTTGTAAGGCAACCTTGGCCGGTCACCCACGAGAAATTACAAACATTTTTAGCTTGTTTATTTGTAGTATTAGCGTTGAGTGACTGTATTAGTAGGCGTACATGTTTAAATATTCAAACAATTCTGGTTTTATCTTACGAAATTGAGCGTTTGTCATAATACGTCAAATTCCACTCCACAATCAACCAGTTGGTTACAACTACGATTACAGGTGAAATGACTAAGTAAAGAAGCGTCTTGATTTTTCTAGACCTTGTGATAATCGAACAAATTTTGTGGAATATGACATGAGTAATGTACGCTACGTCCGTGCGATGTTGTGTGTCTACAGTGTCTACAGTATCAGCAAAGAACCGCGTAAGTTGCCGCATGGGATTTCCCAAGAATCGAGCGAGCGCGGAGACTCCCGTGACCTTGACTTGACTGACATGCATGTGGGAGTGAAATATCAACACTGCGTCCACATACATATCGATATACCATTCGTTATGACATATTATTTCAGAGATGACTCATCAGAGGAGGATTTATATATTTGCTGTGCGTGCAGGAGCAGGGCCCCGGGTGGCTGAGAGGCCTCCGAATTCTGACCTTAGAAAAATTTAATACATATATATACCAATGTAGCCAAGTGTAATGTAATGTGTTTATTGACCAAAATGAGCTTTCGCTCTTTACAGTGGCAATGGAGCTAAGCCATTTATAAAATACAAGTTTTGTATCGTGTTTTTTGAAATTTAAAACTCCCAGTAAAAACATTTCCTTTATATTGTCAGAAATAATCAGTCTGTCTTTGAAATGTGTCGGCTATGTGCTAAATTGAAAATCAAATCAAACGTTGATGTTGCTATGTATGCTTGTGAATTGTAAGCTCGAGATGACGACAAAAATAAATTGACGCACACAAACTACATTATTTCGGTATTGCATTCAGCCCACCACTTTTTTCTAAAATGCATCAAATGCACTCGAAAGAAGAACTATTTAATCGTGTGGATTTTTAAACTAGGCCGCTTCGCGAACGCTTTTTTTAGTCGCGGTGATGGATGAGCTTTTTGTAAGTTTTTAGTTTGCGTGGTATTTCTTTACTATTGCAAGTGCTTTTTGAACGCATTGTAGATGATTGTTGTCAAGTTTCTATTATTACTTGTTAAATGTTATTATACCTAAAAGAACTCATATTAAAACCTTTATTCTATGGATTCTGGCTAACATTTTCAACTTTTTCTTTCAAAAGGCAATACATCACCATTACCTTAATGTCCATGTAAAATATGAACGTTGTAGCCCCACCCGTTTGGTCAGAATAGGTCCAAACATAACGAAAATATCGGGGGAAAAATAAAAAAAAATCGCAAAAGTACGATTTCTGTAAGAAACATTTCGTCGATTCTCCCTAAAATCATAAGATATCTAATTTTAATGATTTCAAACGTTTCTATAAAGTTTCATCAAGATCGGACTAGCCGTTTGCCAAGTCGCAAATATCACGGATAAATCGCATTAAAAATCGAAAAAAATCGTAAAAGTACGATATTCATGAGAAATATTTCTTCGAATGTACCCAAAAACGTGGCAAGTCTAAGTTTAGAGATTCCGAAGGTCCACTCCAATTTTCATCAAGATCGCTAATGCCGTTTGCCCGGTAGATAGCAAACAAACAAAAAACAAATAAATATATAAATAAGTAAATAAATAAACAAAAAAACACCCGAGCTAATTTTTTTTGGGGGGTCAGTGAAATTGAAGTCTTCGCTTCGCTCATCCAATTATGTATTGCCGTTGTCATTATTTTTTGCAAAATGTATTTCTACGAGCATTGGCTGGATAAGTTTATTTTGTACTGCAGGTAAAAGTGCATGCTCATTTTACGCATACGTTTGCATGACACGAGGATACTATTACTATAAGATTGGATTTGGATAAATATGTGAGGAAAGTAAAAATAGCAGAACGCAAGATGATTGATATTCAAGATACGCATTTCAAAATAACTAAAATAGTCAGAGTTCGCACATTTGAAAACAATGTACGCGATTTCTCGTGCGCTGCTACTGGTGGCACCTTGGCCAATACCCCCCCCCCCTTCCCCCCCAAAACCAATGAGAGCTCGTGAGCTGGACAATACTTATGGTTAATTGTGGATCAGATTATATTATGCCAGGTCACATACAAACATAATTTATTCTAATCTATTAATCATCCTCTATTGTTGGATAGTAAGAAACTTACATTCGAATTACTCGATATGTGTATCCACTATCAAGTCATAAGAATTTTAATAAGCCGTCATTGGACCCGCGTTTTATTTACGCACGGTCAGTATTGTTATCTCGCTTCCTTTAGCCAGTTGTCTTGATCGCCGACAATCGCGAGCACTTGGGTGACATGAGTGGTGATATGGTATGGCAACAGCGCTTCGCTCTGGCTTCCTCCCGACCCGTTCCCACGCTACAATCGTCATCAGATTCGTTCATGTAGTTCCAATGTCTACCAGTTCAGCCGCGTCGCACAGATCAGGATCAACAATTCAAACCTGCAGTAGCCCGCGTAAAGCGCGTATCATTGGTGATTATTTTTTGTATTGAGTACCCTTCGTCAGAAATACCTGTAAATTTACCACTCATAAGCAAACTAACTAGGAAAACGCTAAAGTCCCGTCGCGTTGTTGAGCGAGCATCGGTACGTGCAACAACGACCCATGTACGACATTCCCATAATGTTACATACCAATACGTCTTTAAGGTCTTGACCGATTAAGCTGAAAATTTGGTAACTTGAAGAGAATCTTGTACTTATTGACCCTGCAAAATTTCATAACGGTCGGAACATTTTTATTTTTTTTATTTTTTTATTTTTTTATTATATTTTTTATTTTTTATAACCAACGATCGGATTTTGTTCAAAAACTATACAGCAACCAGCCTAGGTGGTATGTACATGTGTGAAAAATTTCAGGTCGATCAGAGAAACGGTGCGACCTGTATCGAAGCAGTAACAGAAAAAAAAACAGACATTCGAGCCATAAGAGTCAAGTGGAGACGCTCGCTACGCTCGCTCAATTAAGTAATATGTATGTTTTTTCCCCACAGTGTCAAGTTTTTTTTTCTGGCGTGTATTACACTCGAAAGTTTGAACTACATTTTTGTGCCGACTTTCGACATCAATATTAAGAACGAATATTAGCAAATTATAACGATATACTGACTCACTGAAAGAGTTATTCATCCTGAATTGAGTGAACTATTTCGTTATTAAATAGCTTAAGCCATTTGGCTAGAATCATTTTTGGAAACTATGTACGCGATTTCCCGTGCGCTGCTACTGGTGGCACCTTATGACATTTTGATATTTACCTATTTTGGCAATGATCAAAACACTTTATTTCTTCTAAAAATTTTAATTATCTACTCTGGTTATTGACTTATCGGCATCGTGCTTACACTTCAAGATGTTAATGCATTTAATTGCTTAAGAGTTCCTGTTCGCTTTGCCGACTGACACCACAGATTTATATAATTTTGGGTAGTTGCCATGGACGTGGAAAGGAAAAGACTACAGTAGGTACCCTAATACTTTTCAAAGCATTTACTTTTTAAATTGATTTTCAGGATTTTGGATATTGTAAAAAAACTAAAAGAAATTACCATATATTTGTGTGTACTACCTGTAAGGCTGTCCTTGTATGCTTCATTGACAACTATTTTAAGTTTCATATACGTTGGATTCTTCCTGGCCGAGCAAATAGCTACGTGCCAGCTGTCAACATGTGTCCTATTTTCTCTTAAGTGGGCCTAATGCAGATTGCTTTACAGTTTACAGCAATTTTGAATCTGAATGTTATTTGTTAGTGTACCTACATAAATGTAGGCCTGCATTTGCCTTTGAGTTATGTATTTTGGAAGTGGGGGAGGGGGTTGGGGGGGGGCAGAGTTCTGCCTCCCTCTTTCACTTCATTCGCGGGGTTAATAGGACATTATGTTCTAATGTCACGTACATAGGACGTTTTGTTGCAGCTACTTCCACTGCTCTCTGATTGGCTACTTCCTCGGCCTGCTCACTGCGACTGTCTCTTCGGAGTTCTTTAAAGCAGCACAGCCAGCGCTACTGTACTTGGTGCCCTTTACACTACTCCCGCTGCTAACCATGGCGTACATTAAGGTATAAATATGCGTACTTCTACTTTAAAAATTAAAACTGTTTGATATTGATTCTGACATTGGGTTTATGATGCTGATTAGTACTTTTGTTTAACTTTATTTTGCTTGATCATGTTAGTGAGAATTTGTGTAGGGGCAGCAAGTAAATGTACTTAATGTGGATCTGTGAGGCCATGCAGTACTCTGTGTCTTGTAGGCTAGCTAGTAGTTGTAGATGTGTTGTTAATTGTTGAGTAGAACTGTTGTTGGTATATTTTGCTTGTGTTTGCCAAGCTAAAAGTTAAGACTTTCTTGTAATTTATTAGTAGTAGAGTAGAGAGCTAGTAGCTAGTTACAATGTTGGTGGTAGATGTATGTGTGTGAAATGTGTAATGTTGAGTGGTAATTATTGGGGGCAAGGTGGCTTCTCTTCATATTTATACCTTCTCGTATCTCTTTTCAGGGTGATCTGCGGCGAATGTGGAGTGAGCCGTTCATCATACACGTTCCCTCTAAACACTTAGACGTCTGACAAATAGGAATCTCTACATAAACTCTCCATGTTCTCAAAGTGATGTTAGTTTCTAAGAAAAAACTTTTCAATACGTATTCCGAACAACGGCAAACTGAACAATCGGTGAATTGTACGTTGTAGTTGAGCCCAGTGACAAAAATCTTTATATACTTGTACAGTTATCAGGGTTGTTCATTGCGTAAGTTTCATTCATCGGTTACGAGCGGTAACACAATATTTCATTAATTTTAATACCTACATCAAACTAGTTTCTTAATTCATTCATGCAACATTCGGTAATGTTGCATCATGTTCGTTCATTAATTAGACCCGGTAAACATACATCATTCACCTACCTTAATCGTTACGGACAACTATTCGTAAGTTGCAAGAACAGTGTTATATGCTTGCAAAGCAAAGCTATCTTTATTTATTGTGGATAATCCACTAAATGTTAATAGGGCCTTTTTCACTTTAATTACCTTGCTTTGTTATTCTTTGAGTATGCGACACACTAGTAACTGCAAGAACGCTTACCATTTTTGTATCATTAAGTGTGTGTGTTTTCCTTTTTGTATATTAATTACTCTAGTATTGTACTTGTAATTGATTGGTTTAGTTCAGTGTGCAATGTATTATGGTCTTCTAAAGAGCAGGTTGTGAACACTAAGAGTAAAGGATTTGAAGTGATATCCTTGTGGATCTTTTACTATTATTAATGTATCTGTATCTTGTGCCCCTGGTGTTAGTAGCCCCCCTAATTATTTTAGGGTTGTGCAAATATTCCCAAATAGTTGTCAACCACTATTCGAGTTGTCAACTATTATTCTATTTGTTAACTACTACTATTCGGTTTGAATTTTGAATACTTAGTTTTACTAGCTTGTTATCGAATCCGACTCCGACCTGGCACCTCCTTCATAGTGGTCGTGCTGGTTCGGTGGGCAGACCAGATTTTGGCAATTGTTTCTTCGCCTGTTGCAATCTAGCTACTGCTATAAAATTTCAAATTTTACAGCATTTTGTACTTTTAAATCATCTCTCTCTGCATCAAAGATCGTAAGATGTGACAAGTTAATTTGAAGTTCAAATTCCAGTTTAATTGCAACAAACCAACTTGTGGTGTGACTAGTAAGGTAGTAACTGATATTAAACTTTAAACAACCCTGGCTCTCGCAGATTTTATTCAAGAATTTCTCTTGATAATTTTTTTGTGTGGGTCAATTGCCTTTAAAAACCTATTCTCTCTACTATTAGTTTTCATTTAGTCATGTTTAGCTCTGAGCTGTACATTAGAATTTAGAAAGCTCTAGGGTAAATTTGATATAAATAATTATAAAAAGATTCTACCTGGGTATACATATAATATAATGGTTCCAACAAAAGAATGCAGACAGCTCGAAATTGTTTTCCCAACATATCAACTTTGTCAACTCGATTCACGCTAGCTCAGCGTGGATCTAGCACACGGAGGAACTCTGTGGTCTAGCACAGATAATTTTTGCTTGTCTTGGTAAAATAAAATATATTTCTCTTTCATACACAAAGGTGACATTCCTTTTACCGTGCATTCATACTACCCCTACCACTACAAAGCATCTGCATTCTTACATTGGAGCTAGCATACTACATACATTTTGAAAAGTGAAAATTACAGCAAGAATTCTTATATCTCAACTGTAAGTATTGTGAAAAACTCTTGTATATTTTTGTTATTATCTCACCAAAGGTAAAACTTAAAACTAGCATATTTTTTTTATTTTTTTCCTGAACTCGACCCATCTTACACAATCTTAGTTACAGCTTGAGTGCTTGAATCTTCTCAAATGAGAATGTGTTATTTCCTTTACATTTTACCTATATTTGACAACATCAACATTGTTGACACTTGACAGCCATGGTGCCATACATCCGGATTTACTGAATTCCCATTATCCCATAAATGGAGACTCCATTGTTGTAGAAATATATATTGATTGTGAATAAGAAATAAGAGCAGGCTTACCTAACAGCAAGACGGTTTTCAGAATCACCAGCACCATCAATATCGCGACCACATACTTAGGTGTGTGGCAGACTTAATATTTATGACTGAGTTATGACTGGTGCGAAGAGTAGTCTACCACAAACCCGAACTTATGGCAGCCATTAAACCCCCTTTCTCTCTATATGACAGTTACATTGCAGTCTTCTGTTGGATTTATGTCATGGAAGTCAACAATCACAACAAATAGCAGTTTAGTAAAAGTTTGTTCTGTAGTCCCGGTAGCTCAATTGGTAGAGCTATGGCACGTTAAGCCGGAGGTTCTGGGTTCGATCCCCATTCGGGGCAAATTTTTACGACAATTGCTATGAATCAATAACTATGTCCTTAAAGCGGGCTTATGCTCAAAAACCTTATATTCATACTATCCAACTCATGGGAAATGAGATGTGATTGGATTTATCCATGTGATCTTTCAGTAAATGACAGTTACATTACATTGCAGTCTTCTGTTGGATTTATGTCATGGAAGTCAACAGTCACTACAAATTGCAGTTTAGTAAAGGTTTGTTCTGTAGTCCCGGTAGCTCAATTGGTAGAGCTATGGCACGTTAAGACGGAGGTTCAGGGTTCGAACCCCAGTCGGGGCAAATTTGTACGACAATTGCTATGAATCAATAACTACGTCCTTAAAGCGGGCTTATGCTTAAAAACCTTATATTCAAGATATTTAATGTTTTTTTAGTGCAGGTGGACAACAATGACATTTTAGTGCACACTGAGTGCATGCCAATGAAAATCCACATACAGTACTACCTAGTAGTGATAAGCTGTTTAGTGCCTCTCAACTTTTTGATTAGATTTTATAATGGGTCTATTACGTTGTGGCGGTTTGCTTTTAATTGCCAACGTTTCAAAGTTAATATAGTAGTAAATAGTAATTAATGGCTTTCTGTCTTATCATTCTTAAATGGAAAACAAGAAATAATATTCATAAAATCTTTCTTCCATTAAGAGTCTTGACAAAGAAGTTGGTTAGAACTTGAATAATAAAAACAAATTACCATGATAAAATTGCCCGATTACTAATTTAATTTAGTAATTTAATATTGCTTTTACCATCACACTATTCAATTATCAATTATTGTAGTTTTTTTTGTATCTAATATTTTACTTCTTGTTTGTTCTGTTCCTTTGTAGTTTATTTAGTACATGGGCAATTAAAAAGATTTCATGTTTGTATGTTGAAATTGGACAAAATTGGCTTGAAACAATCTATTATTTTTATTTTGGTTGAATCAAAATCCTATGTATATAATAATATAATTATAAATGTTACTTTTGTTTGATGCCCTGCAAAAAAGTAAGACATTAAACTACACTAGATAGTAGAATTAGATACATAATTGACCCAAGACATTCATACCAGCCGACACACGTATTTTGTACCTTGGAAAGCCCTTTATAATTCAGGGACCAGGCTGTTACCCATGCGTGTTCCTTTGCAAAGCATTATGGGAGAAAGAGAATTTACATGCTAAATGCTTGGAATTGTGGCGGACTGCACTGACTGTTGGAATCGCAGTACTCCACTCACTCGAGCATGTAGCGTGTAAATACTCTTTCTCCCGTAATGCTTTGCGTGCGCGATATAGGTATAGGCTGGTGATTTTGAAAATCGTAGGTAGGGTGATGGTTAAAACATTCAATCAAGATCTGGATCTGTTGAAGCTGTCCAACATGAGTCGCACATAGTGGAATGCAGGTACCCAAAGTTTTGGATCGTGAGTCTTCACGAGACAGATATGACCTTGGCACGCCCGTAAGCACTCAAATTAAAATGTACAACGCTCTGGAGAAAAATTGTAATGGCATACGTGTATTCTAAAATGCACAAGACATAGATATTTTTATGCAGAAGAACATACAACAAACAGAATAGCTTTTTGTAATAAACCCTACTATTCACCATTGTTAAGCGTAAAGTCAGCGCAACGGGAGTAACTTCTTCTTTTTCCCGTTGCGTCGACTTTATTCGTAACAATGGTGTACAGTAGGGTTTATTACATACATCAATTTTGTTTGTTGTAGGCCTATGTAGTTCTGCGTAAAAATATCTGTGTCTTGTGCATTTTAGAATTCACGTATGTCGTTTCAGTTTTTCTTTAGAGCGTTGTACATCTGAATTTGAGTGCCTAAGAGCGTGCCGTGTACATGTCTGTCTCGTGAAGACTCTTAAGGGGGCCGACCCGATACTAAAAAATAAATGGTACCCGAATTTAGAGTAACAATAAAACATATTTTGGTACATGGTGGAGGGGCTTTGGTCCAGGATTTACATACATACTATGTTGGTGGAGGGTCCAGACAAAATGACATTCGTCAATGACAATCCAAACGATTATAGAAAATTAATTGGGAGAAAATAATAATGCAAGATTTTTAAGATTTAAATTCATTAACCATTTTGCATCCAGTAGGTATTGCCGTATTGTAATGGCCGTCTTTTCCCTACTAGACCCGACAGTCATAACCTTGACCCACACAGCTCCAGTCACATGGCATGTTTGTAGAATGTAAACATGTCTCTACTATAGTGTAATGTTTTGTTGCCAGAGGTCACAGACACTGATTTGAAGTATGTAGATCAGTTTTTCGTGAGACACTTTATCCCCTCTGCTTGTGCTACAGTTTTTGATTGGTTCACATTGTAATGAACAATTCAATATAGTAGTACCATCGTGCTCATCATTTAGTTTTCATTATGGTAAAAGCTAATCCGTCTAATTCAAGTTCATTCTTCAATTTTTCCAAGTCTTTAATCTCATCCACTTTTAACTCGTACGAGCTCTGCGACAGTTCTCTATGGAAGTACACGCATACGGCCAAGTACCCCGCGATGAAAGGCGACATCACAAATGTACCTGCCCAACAAGCCATCAGCGAGTGATCGTAGAACTTGACCCAACAAAGCAGGACTATTTCTATGAGGAACAAGAAAAGCCCCAGTAGCGTAGTAAACGTCCACGCTATTTCGACAAAGTTCCTCACGTCGGTGTTGTTTGGGTATTCGTGCAGCATCCTCAGCATTGTTTCTTGGTATCCGCCCATGTAGTCCATGCCGGGCAGGATGAAGTTTGTTATCACCAGGGAGAGAATGTGGATGGCGATGAGAGTCGTCGTGCACACCGCAAACATTGTGAATATCCACACGGGACATTGCGTCGGCACTTTCACCTGGAGCTCTGCCATTGATTGCTGGAAACACGTGATTGTAGGTTAATTCTGACGTTATTTACATCTGCACTGGTAGGCCTACTGCACATTCTATAACATAGTGCATTAACAACAATTAGGTACCGCTTTAATCAACATTGGTGTTGAACCAATTACTGTCCTTTTGCTAAAATTCAGGAAAATCTCGCATCAATTTTTATTTAATAGTAATTAATTACTCACGGCCGCAAAACTATTGTTATTGTACATGCATTATGGAAAACCTATAGATTTGTTGGGTTGTTTTGCTGGATCCTAGTCGTAAGCAAAATGTCACTATGATTACTAGGACTGATTTGCCAAAACATCATGGCACCAGCATTGATGTGTCAAATCAAATTAACACTTGATCATCGTATTGTCTTGAAATCTATTGTTCGTTAATATCTACATCTGGTTTCCATCTAGTATTTTGGTTTGTTTGTGCATGCCCATCCATGTCAAGTGCATGAAACTCTCTTCTTATTGACTACCGGTACTATGACTATGAGCAATTGTATTGGCAAGGTCGTTATTTACTGCAAATTGTTTCTTGATCTTCTACTTCATTGCAATTGCAACAGTAAATAGCAAATGCTTCTTTCTGACTAATTAGTAATTAGTTCCAATTATGACAGAATTTTTATTTGTTTATTTTTTTGTAAAAAGCAACTTATACTATGTGCACAGTAAAAACAAATAGCAAAGAAGAGTTGAAATTGAAATCTGTGTGTGTGGTTTTCAATTGGTAATTATTTTTAAAATGAGTTTTTTTTACTACGAAGCTCGTAATAATGCTTGCTTAAAAATTATTACCTTTGGTATTTTATATCTTTTTATTTGAAAACAATCTCATTTCAACTGAGATGGGTTTTCGGTTTAGATTGGGTGGGGACAATCATAAAATGACATTCAAAACTGTCAATAATAATTGTGTATACAGTATTATGTATTTTTGCCCAATCACATTCCAATTGTCATTATTGATGCATCATATTGTTAAACTTAAATAGCTCGCATACATTGTTTAATACTCGCTCCCATTCCTTTGTAAATCATAACGGAAGTTTCGTCTTGACCACTATGTCTATTAATTTATTTCTCATCTCCCGAGTCAAATCAATGCAGGTACTGACCAATGAAAAGGCGCAGAGAATGGCCGACATCGTTGCGCTGCGTTTCAACCTCGCCCGACAAATGTGGTGACTTCTCAGTGCCACATCTTCAGATTCTTTCCCCTCCGCTTGAAATTCCTGAAATCACAATCCACCTGGGTAGTTGGAAGCCAGGATGGGTGTTACCGTATAGTTCCCAAATGTAGGCCGAACCTGAATATATGCCAACCTCCTAACTTTTCTTGTTGAAATATTAAAAATACATGCTGGTTAGAGACTTTGAGTGAGACTTAAAATACTGGTAATGAAAAAAGGGTAAGCTTATATTCAGGAAAATACTATACGGTACTATTGACTATTCTATTAGAGAGGAAGACAGAGACCTCGGACAAAACAACAGTACCTAGACCGCTTGACTTGTGTCCGCTACCATAGGCTCGACCACGGTCCGGTACCCATTAGAAGATCGAAGTAGAATAGGCTACTCGGGGTGCAAGTTAAGTGCAAACTCCCTTCAATAAATGCTGGTGCAATAGCATTGCCTCTTCCCAAACAAAAGACAGTTCTAATTGGTACGTTTTTGCTTTTGGAGATGCGTTTGGTAATGGATAACTTGTTGATCTGAGATCTTTGGAGGAAGATCCAAATAACTTTGGGAATAAATCAATGTGTATATTGATTTATTTTGTTATAAATACTCTTTTGGGAGATAAGTTTGGCTATTTGAATTGAAACAAAATCCACTAAGAATTTTTTGCAATAAACTTGTATTTCGTTTACCAACAACATGTAGATGATTTTCTTGTGTCTACATTCCACAGAACACATGTTAAGAGGAAGCTGGCGTGATTTGATGTTCGGCGCGTTCCTTGTCCTGTAGCCATAAATCATTACATCTTTATACAACTTTGCAAACTTGATAATGAAGGACATTTGTACGCCCCTATCATATCAGATTTTCAATATTTATCATAGATCAATCAGAAAATTCATAGTTATTTGATTCTAAAGTCTAGAAAATTGAATTTTTTTGTTTACTTTCTGTAATCAATTAATGGGAAACATTACTATGATAGATGCCTTCATAATTATTTTTTACACAATTATATAAAATACAAAAAGATGCTACTAAAATTGGAAAGCGCGTAAAATGAGCATGCCAGCCTCCGTAAGTGGGTATTTTAATAGTTTCAAAATCAATAAGATAATAGCTAGGTAACATGAGTGCGTATAATTAGGGTGTCTTCCCTCCTCCCTCCTGCACACAATCAGTAAGTATTGTGTGCTTGTATTTCCATAATAATAATAATAATTTCGTTTAATAAAACTCGATCAAATATCAGCCGTCCGCGGAAGCACATACGATTAGGGCGATAGTCTGAGGACGTGGGTTCGAATCCCGCAAGGCATGTTTTTTTTATCATCCTTCATCATCTCGAATAGCCTAAGTGCATTAATAGAGACGTTAAGCAACTAAAATCATCATTGATAAAATATTTGACCATTGTAACAATATTCATCGTAATTTGGTATCGCATTTTTGGATGAGCGAAGCGAAGATTCCATTTCACTACACTGGAGAAAAAAATCCGGAATGTTTTTTTTTTTTCTTTCTTTCTGTATTTTTGTCTGTCTGTTAACACGATTCCGGCTAAACCGATACTCCGATTGCGATGAAATTTTATGGAGGCCTTCGAAATCTCTGAACTAAGAACTGCCACGTTTTTGAGCGTAATCGAATAATTATTTCTTATGAAAATTTCAATATTACGATTTTTTCCTTTTTTAAAATTACGATTAATTAAAAAAAAAAAAGTTAATTTTTTATTTAATTTGATTTAATTTAAAAAAAATTTCAACAAAGTTCTGATTTTTTCACAGAACAACAGAAAATCCGCAAAACACATGGCAGCTCAATTCACCAATTACGCTCATCCAACAACGCGGCGGGACTTAAGCGTTTTCCTAGTATATTTTGACGAAAATATCATGCATCAAACCTAATAACCATTATCTCTTATTATCTCTCGTTTATAACTTATCTTACTTTATGATGTTTTTGTTGATTTGACGTCGTTTAATGTAGGCTACTCGTGTCCATATATTTGTTGGACCGTACAGTTGCAATTTACAAAAAGTTACTATGCAATATTATAAGTGTAGGGCCTGTACAAAAATTAAATATTTATATGGCTACGTATTAATAGCCACTCTCTTGCGCCAACAATTAGCCACGTCTCCGTCATTCCTCTCATCTCAATCACACATCATTAGGAACACAACACTCTGACTTACTTTCCTGTGCCTGAGTCCCAGGTCCATCGTCTAGCTAGTCCTCGTGCCCGCTCTGTTCGGTGGTTACGAGCCCACACTCTCACAGTGGCCGTCCATACTGACGGCAGAGTAGCGCACTGTGCGTGATAGCGGCGCGAGCTATGCATGACTAGATAAGGCACATCGCTCAGGCGCAATGTTCCTTGACTTTAGGTGTAATAAACAGATGATTACGACAGCGAGATGCCAGTCGGACAATTACTACTGTGAGGTCTGGTTGTTGGGATGGGCTATTTCGAGATCATAAATAATTATGATGTAGGCCTATTCGAGTCGAGTTCAGTTTACACGAATTGATTTTCAGTGACGATTTATTCAGTCTAGTTGGCGCGTCGCTACTTCTCTAGAAGGAATTAATCAAACAATGTTTTACTTATCAGTCATTAGTTCAATGGCGTATTCAAGGAGGGGGACTGGGGGACAAACCCCCTCTTTTGCCAAAAAAAAAGTGTTGACATGTTTATGCAACTTGGCTAATCGAGACGAAGGGAGGGACGTAAGGGATGACGCGGGGGGACTAGGGGTGGACAGGCCTGTGCTGGTCAGAACCAGCCACGTACAAGCGTATGGGGAGGGCAGGGGTCCCTCCACGTCGTGGTCGTCTCCGTCTGTGTCATCATCCGTCCGTGTTGTCATTGTCGTCGCCGTCGCGGGGGAGGTAGTCAAAGGAAAGGGGAAATTGTCCCCGACGACGACCCAGAGCTCGCCATTAGTTTTAGGGAGAAAAACTCCCCTAATCACGGGCCAAACCACGAGAAGGTTGCGAGTTGGAATTTGATGAAGGAGAATATAGAATAACTACAAATTACTATCTGACCAAAAGAGGATTTTAGTAGATACAAAGTTGGTTATTGTGATGCTTTAAAACGCACAGATTTTCACCAAAATGACCTTGAAGGAGAATATTCTGGGGGAAAGCCCCCCGGATCCCCCACTTAGCCTTCGGTACATCTATGAAATAATTGGTTGAATCCCCCCCCCCCTTATGAATTCCTGGATACGCCACTGCATTAGTCCAATCAGTATTATTCGCGGATTTGTTGGGTATTTAAACGTAAATTGAACTATTTAATTTAACAATTAAAGTTTCTGGATTTATTATAAGTAGGCCCTACTTTCGTTGCTCGAACGGTCAAAGCTCGTGGTTCATGCGTAATGCGTGTATCTCTGATTCGAGAGGTCATGAGTTCGAATCCCGCCACCGATAATCCTGACTCTGACATTTATTTCCCCCTTTCTCAGTTAGTCACGTCATCACATCGGGTAAAACGGATGGGATGTGAATCATAAAGCGGGCATCCTTAAGGGGGGAACGTTTTTATAAAACCATACATATTATTGGATGAGCGTAGCGAGCGAAGCGAAGATTCCATTTCACTACACTGGAAAAAAAAATCCGGAATGTTTTTTTTTTCTTTCTTTCTTTCTTTCTTTTTCTTTTTTTTGTATTTTTGTGTGTCTGTGAACACGATTCCGGCTAAACCGATACTCCGATTGCGATGAAATTTTATGGAGACCTTCGAAATCTCTGAACTTAGAATTGCACCGTACGAAAAATCGATCAAAAAATTATTTCTCTTAAAAATCGCAATTTTACGATTTTTTTCGTTTTTCTTTTTTGTTTGTATTTTTGTGTGTTTGTTAACACGATTCCGGCTAAACCGATACTCCAATTGCGATGAAATTTTCAAGAGACCTTTGAAATCTATGAACTTAGAACTACCACTTTTTTGAGCGCAATCGAAAAATTATTTCACATGAAAATCGCTTCTTTACGATTTTTTTTCGTTTTTCTTGTTTTTTCTGTTCGTATTTTTGAGTGTTTGTTAACACGATTCCGGCTAAACCGATATTCCAATTGCGATGAAATTTTTTGGAGACCTTCGAGATCTCTGAACTTAGACCTGCCACGTTTTTGGGTACAATCGACGAAATATTTCTCATGAATATCGTACTTTTACGATTTTTTTCGAGTTTTAGTGCGATATTTTCGTGACATAAGGGCCGATTCTGACCAGACGGGATGGGCTACAACGTTCATATTTTACATGGGACATTAAGGTAATGGTGATGTATTGCTTTCTGAAAGAAAAATTTGAAAAAGTTTGCTGAATCCACGGAATAAAGGTTTTAAAATTTTTTTTTTTGAGGTTTATAATAACAATTAACAGGTAACAATAGAAACTTGACAACAATCACCTACAATGCATTCACAAAGCAATTGCAAAGGAAAAGTGGTCTCACGCAAAGTAAAAACTTACAAAAACGCTCATCCATCAACGCGGCGGGACTTTAGCGTTTTCCTAGTGTTAAAATATCCCTTTATGGCCTAAAATTTGAACTGAAGACCTCCACGGTTGGGAAGGCGGTAGTTAGTATTTAAGTTTTAAATCCACTTTGTAGCACGTTCAATTTAGTGACAATAAATTTGCCTCGCAAGGGCAACTCGAGCAAAAGTTTTCCCCTCTCCGCCTTTTCCCTTATAAGGAATGTGGGCGCCCAGTTTCTGTGTCGGGTTGTATTATATCTCTAGTCGCCTGTGGTTGAGTCTGTACAGCAAGGGGGTGGGGGGTGAGTATCCCCCCAGAAACATAACGCATTATGCCCGGCACCACCATCATTATTAAATGCAAGGGATATAGGGACACATACTTTTGCACGATGGATTGTTTTATTTTTGTATTCTTTTGGGTATACTCCCGCAGCCGGGCTTTTAGCCAAAATTGTTAGGTCTTAACGCTCCTTATTACCTTTTCACATTGGAATATATCTATAGCCAGCCATTTCGGTTTAGCGAATAATCAATAGAATATCGGCCAGCATAATTGTTTCTCTCATCGCCCACCACCTAGATTATCGCTATCTATCGCAACATGAGCCGGCGAGTCTAGACTGAAAAATACTCCCCAGTTGCGATGCAGAAGTTTCAACCTGATAAAAAAAAAATACAATTAAGTCTCTAATGGATATTTTTATGCACTTTATGCAACATTGTATGACAATGTATAAAATAAGACAATAACTCACGTAGATAATGTTGCATATTGATAATGCGATAAGCCATGTAATTGCTATTTTATCATTGCACTTGGTCACATAATAACTTTCATTTTTTTAATGAGGGGAAAATTTAAATTAAAAAGCGGGGATATATGCTATCTTCAACTTTAAGGTGAATTGGGGCGTAAGACACAGACACGTGGGAGGGGGTGGGTCCAACCAAACCCGTGGATACGGGCTCGTAGAATTGAAAAAATTGGAAAAGGTTCTTTGTTTTAAACATGCAAGTGTATCTCCAGGACCATTAGATTGTCCGTAAATTCGATTTAAAAAAAATACATAATTACATTTTGCCTTGGAAACCGACAGTTAGCATTTTTATTTTGAATCTAACAAAACATCTATGAGGTAGTTTTTTTCTCATCTCAAATCTGCTGTTGCAGATGCATTACATTTTGGAATTTGAAATGAATATAGTAAAAAGCATCTACAGCGCGTGACAAACAGCGATAAGAACCTGATATTACTTATACAAACCTCTGTACAAAATCCGTATGTAGTGACCAATGCAATACCTAAAAGTCTTGAAAGATGTGTTCGCCCTCAGTTATTTTTTTTATTTTAACCCAATTAATTGCATATTCATAGTTCAACATGTCTAACTGACATGTGAAAAAACTAATATAATAATCTCAAATACGTCAACTTTTACAGCTATGTTTGTAATGAAATGTATTGGAAATAAAACCTACTACTCTCCTGCTATGTACAAAAAAAATATCGCACACAAAGAACACCTTGTCGTAACGTTTATAATCTACATTATAAACTCAAAGCTACGTCGTCTTTGTCTCTTTCACTGCCTTCAGATTCCGAGTATACCTGGTTGACTTGTTAGGTTTACGTAATATTCCAGAGATAAATTACAAATAACATATTTATTCTCTCGTTTTCCCGTCAACAAGACAGTTTGATGTACTGTCGTAAAATCATAATTTATGGTGTGTTAATACTATAATTAGTTGACAAGAAGCTGAAGTGTGAAGCTCATTATCTGGCATCGCTACTCCCTCCGGCTGAGTATTGACATATGATTACACATAAGGTTGTGGGAGCAAAAAGTATAAATGTCTAGTTTACATTTTCCTTCGGTTAGTGATCCCTAAACACTAGGAATATTCTACAAGCATCTGTATAGATCTAAGGTTTATTCCTGGGTCCCGACACAAGTCTTTTAAACGTGAAAGTAAAACGTTTTTGGCATCGGAGGAGGGAGCAAGGCTCCACAGTCTCCCTGGAAACTTTAAAGCTCTCCCCCCCCCCCCCCCCCATCATCTTTTGTCTGAATATAATATTTTAGCGTTCGATCAGAGCGTCTTTTTCTGAGGAATTCGAGGATGAGGATTATAGAGAGTTTTTACATGAAAAATAATATTCAGGTGTTAAATATATTATTTTACTACGTGCGGCAGTAGAGAATAATATATTAAAGAATTATACGTTAAATTTAAAACCACCATCATGATTGAAATATCCATTAATAAAGCCCTTCATCTACATCAATGGAAGCCTGACTATGGTCAGTCACCTTTTCTAATGGTAAAAGCCCCCCGCCCCGAGAAAACGAGCATCATTTCATCAATGATTCCAGCCCGCTACCTTCTCAACGTTTGTCGAGCTGTTAGTACGGGGTAATATTCTCCCCAAAGCTAGAGACACTGGCATCTCCACTCCTGTTGTCCCATGTTCTGACCAGAACGCCCCCTTCCCCAACCAACACCGGCCTTTGGTTAAAATTGCAAAACATGACCAAAAAATTGGCACTGGATTACTTGCCTCCATTGGCTACCTGCTTGTTACCATCTCCTTGGATATGAGGTGGTGTATAGAAATCTCGTCTGTTGAAATCTTCACTGATAAACTTGCAACATCATGTATGATGCATATTCATAAATATGGCAAAATATGATGTTGTGCGTCACAGTTTGAACTAAATGCAATCAATGACGCGCAACTTGCATGTTGTGGTTTTACTGCAAACCTTTGCCAACACAACATTTTCTATTATGCCTACACATATTACGAAATTTACAAACTAATACAGAATGACAAATGGGATACTAGGATATAAATGATGATTCTGGGACCTAATTAATAGGAAAGAAAGGTAGACTTAATGTCGATTTAATTTCGTTTTACTCATGTCTCGTATCCACGTACATAACATTGCTATAATACACATTGTAGCGATAAATTAGTTACAAATTATTGCAAATATAGTGATTCAATACTGAATTCTTGAGAAAATTAGATTTAACATGAATCGTGAAACTTTATATGCTCCTCACGACCTGATGTTTCAGGAATTAATTTAGTGACTTTTTCGTCGCGTTTGTTTCATGATTGTTCACAATCTTGAAGAATACTTCCAGATAGCCGCGATAAAACAACGAACACATTAATATTTAAAGGCTTATCATCATATTTCTTTGATACACGCCACAGAGCAAGATAATCACACACTTTAACACTATCGATTACACCAGTTCATAACAGAAGTGAAATATAGTTGAAGAGATCTGCACTGGGCAATACAATATCATACCCGAGAGCACAATTCTACTTATCAACAGCCTCAATTCTACCATTATTTTTTTATTTTTTCATCAAATTGATTTCTATTCTCATTAAAGACAAGTACCCACTGAACGTATTAAAAAACAACCAAAATGTGCACGCCCTTGCAGGATAAATGTATATTACCATCATATCAGGGGATCTGGAGATGGTACTGCCTCGTTCGTCAAGCGAGGTTTCCTTATTGCGACATGGAGTCGAAGAGATAGGAGATTCAGGAAATACGTGACATGACATCATGCAAGGCCGACATGCAATTGTACCATGATCCCCTCTCAGAACTTGAAGACAGACCAATAGGACTCTAGAACACCATCTTGAAAGTCAGTTTTAGTCCAACCATTCTCATTTGCAAAATAACATTCGAAACTTGGTCACTTTTAAGTGTATGTGTTTATGATGTGACAAACAAATTTCCTATGAATGGCGATTCACTTGAAATAATATTATTCATCCCTACTTGTGAAATTGTTAAAACACGCATTCTTAATATTGTTTGGATTACTCACTTGTGGTGCTTCGTCGTCTTTCACCAAGCACTCACACTAATTCTAGTGATTTATCACTAGATCTTACAAAGTGAAAGCTTAAACTGACTTTAAGTCTCCATTCAGTAGGCCCATGTATCAAAAAAGGGTTATAAATTTCGTCCTCTGATAGTTTTATTTCTCAGTCAAAACTACTCTAGAGACACTTTTTTGAAGACACCACAGGAACTTCGTATGAAAACTTGCCCCTTACAAGTCGTGGCTATGGTGGTGTTTCAAAATACCTATTCCAGGTGTTTTGTTCATTAGCTTTTCAAATTGTCTGGACACCGGTTCGAGGTGCTGCATATGATCCGTCAGGTCACAACCGACGACTCACATTTGATCCATCACCAAGAGTGTGATAGAAGTGAAGGTCGAAGTTCAAGCAGACACTTGTTCTAGTGACTGACAAGATGCCGTGTCTATTAGCTACATCTCGAGATCCTCTCGTTGCGCCAGCTGCCAGGTAGCTACCGATGAATGTGTGATAGAAGTGAAGGTCAAAGGTCAAGCAGACACGTGTTCTTGTCTACGCCTGACTGGATGCCGAGTCTAACTTCAATTTGAGATCCTCTAGATGCGCCAGGTTAGCTACCGACGACTCACACTTGTACACGACCAGAGTGTGATAGAAATGAACGGCGAACGCGACAAAGAGGATTAGAACGGGTATCACGATGACGGTGGCCGCCCACGCAGCGGTGAACGAATAGTCCCAGAACTTGACCCAACACAAGATGGCGACCTCGACGAGGAAGAGGAAGAGCCCGAGGACGGTGGAGAAGGCCCAGGCTAGCTCGATGAAGCCGCGCATGCGCTCGTGCGGTGACTCGGAGACTAGGCCGCGCACGTGGAGCTTGCTGACGGCGTCTATGTTCGGCAGGAGGTACGTGCTGATCATCAGGGCGAAGATGTGGACGGCGACCAGCACAGTGGTGCACACGGAGAACATGACGAACAACCACTCGGGCACGTTCGTCGGTTCGTTGATCTGGAGCTCGACCATCGCCACCTGGAGACACACAGATCACCAGGGTTTAGTCAACCGTGGTCCTTTTGGTCACATCATACTTATGCATGGTGTTAAGTCTCTCTGGAAGTTTTTGTACCACGAGTTCATCAGGAGTGTCCATGAATCAAACAACTTAATTGGTTCAGAGGAACCTTTTCAATAATGGCGTTCAGACGACTTATGGACATCTCAACTGACGATATGAAATAACATTTCCAACTGAGTTAATTTGGGTTGGCAAAGTTAAAGACCAATTCCCACAGCACCAGATGGAATTGAAAAGTCATAAGTGGGCAGGGCATACGTGTTTAATTGTTATTAAAATGAAGTGCCATATAAGACTTATGGGGCAGCGGCAGACAGAAGGAACTGGGCTTAATGAAACAACCTTAGGGGTTTGTTTCAACACGTGGAAAAAGCCAACGACACTCACAATTCACTAATTGTATATGTGAAATAATGTATGCCAGATGCAATTGATATGTGGCACCACCGAGTCGTGGTAGATTGATTTTGGTTTCTGTACTGCTGCCACACACGAGTCAGTCGACAGTTGGGAGACTAAGGCCTACGAAGAGTAATTAGATTGTGAAGTAGTTTCGTACCATGGCAAACCCTGAGAGAAGCTCCGAGGTGGTGGCTGTGGCCTTCAGCTTCGCTCTGCTCATGTGAAGTCTTCTCCAGGAGAGACTCTCTGACGTCTCCTCGTCTATGATGGTGCTCGCCACACTCTGAAACATATAACAAGCTCGTGAATCTTAACCCCAATCCAACCTACGGTTTATAACACTACAAGAGCCAACCAGCAACAAAGAGGCATCGGGCAGCCTGTCAACCTGACGATTTACGACCCATACGAGCAACGGCCTCGTCCAGATAGGTAGTAGTGGTCGCCGAGACCGAGTTGGCTGCTGGACTACAGACGAAACTTTACATTTGTGTGGTTGCTCAAGGAGCATTTTACTCTTTCGACAACTCTTCAAGTAGTACGAGCTATAAGTCTTTGTAGAGGACGACTACGAAAATCGTTGTTGGTCGGAATTTGAACCAACCTCTCCCACCCATCCTAACTTCTCGGCACCCTTAAATACGAGAGATAATTGCCCCAGTATGATGTATCGTATCTGTACTATAAACAAAGGAGAGGCTAGATCAGCGCATTAACATTTTCGTCTGAATTTCATAGTCATCATTTTGGGTTTGGTCATTGCAAATTGCACTAAAAGATTTTGCTCAAAAAAACTTTTAGTAAAAAAACGGACTTTTAGCCACAATACTGGACTTTCAACCAACATAACAACTAACCAGGATATTAGGCCTGGTTATATTTACGAGTTTGTAGGCAGCATAAGAATAAAAATGTTGTAGGCAGTAACAGAACCCACCGATTGTACAGTGTGTACTCTTTAGTCAACAATTTACCGTTAATTGTCATTAAACAACACCATATTAAGAGGAGTCGCTGGTCGCGGAGCTTTCTGTTTTTTTTTCTTCGGGTAAACGGTTAACACCGTTATCAAATTTCACACTAACGTCAATAAAGAATAAATCTATGATATCCAGTACGCTATACGCGTATTCCTAAATTTATTTATTTTGAATAAAAAATTAGTGAAATCACCGTAATTTATTCCATTTTGGTTAACTTCTGGAATTTATTCCACGTGTGCAATTTTTTAACGCAAATTCGCATACTGTGTATTAACGTTTAAATCAATGTGACCATGCAAGTTAATTTGGTTCTATCGAAAGGTAAACGGTATGGGAATTTCCTGAATTGAAATCCATGTTTTGGATTTCCCATTTTTCACGTTTTGGACTCATGTCTCGCAATGGATCTTTAAGGCTTACGTTTGCAACCTAGTGCAGATATCAATATGAAAGTACTTTATTGACATTCGTGCAATATTTGGTAGTGATATTACCAATTTAAGTGTTCAGCAGAAATCATCAACACCAGAGTGCACGCATTTAAATGGGCCTAGCTCAGCGCATGTTTAAAAAAAATCGCTACCACGCCAGGAAGATTATTGAGGTGACATTCAGGATCATCAGTTTGTATACTTTGTGATATTGATAGTTGAATGTTGTTCACAAATTTAACAGGACATTCTTAAACTATTTTCAGATCCAATAATAGATTCTTTGTTACGCAATGAATGTCTGTTTGTGGATTTCCCAAATGATCAGGACTAGTCTATTATCACAGGTGTGTGTCTCTCTCATTCATTCAATTCCTAGCATTTATGTGTACAATTCAAGTATGTTGCCTCATTTTCTTAAAAACGTCATTACACTGAGCATTCTCAAGCAATCATTGTGTAACCGACACAATTCTATTTCTTTAATTTAACGCACGCCATAAAATCGCTTCAATAACACAATTTATCACATGATTTATGTGAGTTTTAATTTAAAAATTAAATCGTGACTATCAAAACAACTATTGTCATTAAATAGAAAAATTAAACGTGCCTGCTATCACAGTGACTGGCGTTTATTTTCTCGTGTGCTGACCAGCTGTATTTATTGCTGCTTTGTTTTTATTGCCTCGTAAATGGCTTGGTAACAATAGAAATAATACGTGTGGTGATGGTACGTGCCAATTGAATAAGAATCATTAAATTGGCCTTAATTCTTCGTTTGGCGCTTCATTGTTGATTGTGATTACATTTTTTAATTGCGCACTGTTCGTTTGCCTAATGGTAAATTCTTACATCTTAACTAAGACTAAGAGCTTACATCGGCGCAACAAGTACTGCACACCTAAGCATGCTTGCACTCGAGGATGTTATGAAAAGCTTACAATGGAAATTGAATAAGTATCGTTCCGTATTAGAATCACTTTTCTTTCCGTCTGTGCGTGTGTCACGTCTCACTATAAAAACCGAACACGATGTCCAAATGACAAGCGTTTTTTTTTGTTATTAGCATTGTCCTACAACAAGGATGATACAGAATTATTTTGGTGACCTTGAGGGTAAGAAAAATGCATGTGCCCGGCACCTACACGAATGAACGTAAATGCGCGAACAAGCGACGAACACTTGTTTTATATGCCTCTCTATACCCGGCACCTCCACCAACAACGAAATTGGACTCTGCGCGTGTAAATACTTCCACTTTTGCATTCAAGAATATTTAGCTATGTATGCTATCTTGCCAACTAAGTTATGCAAAGTTGCATTACTTCGAATGCTTCTTGGCCAGACGAATAGGTATATGCCAACTGGCAATGTGTCCTATTCCCTCATAAATCAAACAACCAAACATATATTTTTCGATTTGAATAGTCGGGAAACACTCCCGTAGGCGGATTTGGTAATATTCAATACATTCTAGGAATAAAATAAAAATTCGGTATGGTTGGATTTGGGTCCATTTTGCTTCCCTCATTGGAATTCAAAACCCAAATCGATCTTAAATTTTGGCTCTATTTTATCACCTTTTGCATCACTAACCCGATTTTGGATTTGTAATTTCTGTATTGTATTAAAAATATTTAAAATGTTTTGAGGGTTGTTATTCTCTTACTCTTACCATATCCTTGTTGCCTATGCTGTTCCTCCCGCAGTGACACTGACAGCCCCACTCTGGGCTGGTGAGCGACTGCTGCGATGTGAAGGCAGGAGGGGGTGACCGCGGCGAGGAGGTTGGTAGATACAGTGGCGGGGGAGAGTTGAGGCCCAGCCTCCTCACGGACAGGGGGCGCATCACGGGGGAGGTGGCGTCTTGGAAGGAGTAGGGGCGACGGATGAGGGGTGGTCGCCTAGGAACCACTTTAGGGGCCTCGGGCGTCTCGTCCATGTCGATGCTGACGTCACGAGAACTCATCTGGAAACAACAAGACGTCGTCTAGATTACCCAAACTGCACACTAGTAAACGAACTATCATTATGAAGGAATATATCATAATATAGCACTTTTCCTTTCATTGATTATAGAAAAAAACAAAAAAATAAATTCAATTTTCTAGAATATAGAATCTGTCATAAAATGGTAACCCAAATTATTACACATTTTCTGATTGTTAATAAATATTGTTAAAAATCTGATAAGATAGGGGCGTACAGGTGTCCTTCATTATTTAATCACGCCAGCTTCCTCTGAAAGCAGATATGCAGATACCGATTTTTTCCCGTTTGTTAACTGTGTGGGTGGGTTTTTGTTGGAGGGTCAAAGGGAAAGTCCCCCTAGAAAGTCAAGAACTCCTCCCAGCTCTACTCGCGGCACCAGCGCATCTTCATTTTCAGTTCATTTATTCAATTCATCTTTGATGAGTTGTCAAAATACTAGAAAAACGCCGAAATGTCTTTAATGATTATTTTCCAAAACACGTTTAACGGATTTTTAGGTTACTATAATTTATATTTATATAGTGAAAGTTACACTTTTCTCGGAATTGTGCAATTAATATTCACGCAATTGTAACGCTGACTAAATTCAATGAGTTACACATAATCAACATTTTACCGACACAGCGCATTGTCGAAAACATTATGTGATTTGCAAAAAAGAAAACGCTGATCACATCTAGTTTCATTTGGACTTCTTGTCAATGAAATCAACTTTGTAAACTTTATTTTTGTTGTTTGTGAAACGATTCGTTAAAGGGGTATTTAACCGCTAAACTCAAAATATATATTTCATTCAGGCTAACTAGTAATGAATTTAGCAATTAACAGAAAAATTATTGGGACCACCATGACCTCCCAAAAAATTGTCAAACATGACATTTTTCGAGCTAGGTCCCATCGGCAAAAATCTCCCATAAGAAATAACATGGGGACGATCTTTATGCCCCGTGACCTTGGAGGATTTTGATCCAAAAAAATATTGGCCATTATTGACGTACTCTACAGCCTTTTCTGTAAATTCTCTATATTTTGTTTTGTAATTTGGGCAAGTAGTTCGGTCACAATATGCTGCTTACCAAGATGGGGTGTGATTTTGGAATGCATATTTTTCCGTGTTTGAGGGTATATTTGGGCACAGTTTCAAGACACGATGTAAAAAATGGGCATTTTAGATTGGTACTATGCTCTAGTATCTATGTGGACCAAAAAAGAAGCAGATTAAAGCCGATAAGAAATTTCCCAAAACACCAATTTTCGCAAATTTCTGGATCAAAAAAATTGAAAAATTCGTGTTAAATCACAGTTACAAGATATAATGTTTTAAACTGCCATCTTAGTGTAGTATTGTGCTATAGATCATGTGGTAAAAAATATTTTTTTGGGTTAATAGCCCCTTTAAACGAATTAACCTTGAAATTGCATAGCATCTGTCTTTTTTTATTCTACTGCGTATTTAGATTAGTTTTAATTGCACAATCTCTCGATGTGACGGCGCTATGATTCGAGTCTGGATTTCGTGACTAACTAAATATCATTATTAGTGTAAAATTGGCGCTATTTCCTTATTCCACCAGCTTGAAGATAACAGTAGGAAGTTACTATTGTAACACACACTACCTGTCATTTCTGTGATGTAATAACCTATGGATAATTGGGTTTTACGTCTCGTTCTCGCAATGATGCTAATCTCTTTGTGTAATCTCGTGTGTTGTTATTGTTATTGAGCAGAGCTTGTATTACATCAATCTAAGGGACTTCCTTGATTTATAAGAACACGTCTTGCTATACCACGACAGCATCGGACAAATTTGTGTATAGATCAAGTGTTATAATTATAACACGAGTAATGTATCACTTACAAAGGAAACAACAAGCAACTGTCTGCAAGATATTTTCATAAATATTATATACAAATACACAATGTTCTTATTTGTTCGGTCTGGCCCGGGGGTCCCGTGGTAGAATTTGGCTATCTTCATCGTGAGTTAAGGCTAATAAAAAAGAAAATAAAAGTAGACAGTGACAATATAATCATTGGGGGGAGTATGGGCAATCTAGAAAATGGTGGATATGGCTTCTGTCTGGGCGAACCACGCGGAAGCTCTTTCCCCTTACTATCTGTCGGCTGGAATTTTGTCGCAGCGTTTGTCCTCCCCAAATGCCACTCCTAGGCTGGAGTCGGTTTTATAACGGTTGAAACACTGGCACCTAAAACAATTATACCTTTTCGAGTATTACGACTCGTCGTCGCACATAGAGAACAAGGAATCTATACATTAGAGAGGAATATTGATTTCAACAGTGTCGAGTGTGTGACGAAGGTGCAAGTTTCTAGATTGCCAGTCTAATCAATAGCCTTTATGAACACTTGGGTGCGTAGCAACGTAGGAGTGGAAGTGCGATTCTACATTAAGATGGAAATTATTAACATGTTGTTACAAGTTTTGGGAGGAAAATAGTTGAGTGAAGTTATTGTCAAGCCATGGAACATCGGAGAATGTGAAAAAGATCTGATACACTTTCGTTTTTTGTTTGCATCATAATCCTTTAACAATGGTTATACAGAATGTGTTTGGTGACCCATGAGAGCCAATAACTAGGGGAGTCGAGGCTAGCCTCCCAGAAAATATCGAGGAACTCCAGAAATGCGTCCATGTTTTCGACATTGAGTCCTTTAAATCTGTCCTTGGACAATCCCTTCACAACCCCCCCCCCCCCTTCGGTAATTTTTTTTGTCACAAATCCATTCGACAGTTTTGATGTGCTTACATATAATTCAGCCTTTAAACTTTTATTCGTATGTCCAACGACGAAGTGCAAGACTTCTTTGGGTATTGAAGGTGATACCCTTTGGGTATACATCAGCGTAAGCATGTATACTGAGGTGTCTGACATTCACGTACGTTATCACATTATGTGAGTAGTTAAACGAGGATAATGCACTTACGTCTAGCAATCTCAAATTGTCAATCACCAAAGATAAAATTGATAGGTTATTTTAAACAGCAAGATTAGTTTCATATTAGTACTAGCCGTTCAAAGTATCTTACCAATCTTTAACCCCACCAAGATGTTTATAGGCCTAATGCGTGTTAGTAAATAAATAAATCAGTATATAGTATTAACAAAGTGTTCAACAATGTTGTCAGGGCAGAGCCACGATTTCTTGCAAGTGTCCGTTTGTGTAAAGTTTGCTGTATTTATTGACATTTACATGGTACACATAGGATGCTACATAATACATCAAATACAAATAAAACCTAATATAAAATAAACATTTCAAACACATACACTATTATAATTGAGTATAACTTTTATTGTGTAATGGGTCGGAACTATATTGTTGTCTGTGCTAAATAGGATAGACGTTAAATAAAATAAACTATAGCTGCAATAGCGATTATTGCGAATATAGGGAATATCGTTTTTGATCCCCGCCATGCACCGATAATCCTGACTGAAGGTTTCTTCCGAGATTCTCCTCCTCAGTCAGATTAGGAATGATATGATTATTAACTATCATACTGAAATAACTCTCGGACTCTCCCTATGAAACCGACCGACGAAAAAAGTGCTATCCTATATAGCCTCATATAGCAGCCTTGCCTTTCTGTTAGTGAAATCCGATGTGGATTGTGGCGATACTTGTAACTTAATAAGGTAGACAATTTATGATATTAATGGATATTTGTTAACTATGCATTGTAATAAACTTAAAATGTCGAGTTTTCTTACAATCATCCATGCATGTTAGCGGCATTTTCAATTAATTACTCTCTTACAAGTCTATTTTACTACTATTTATGCACTTACCAAATCCATGAATATGTAGTGATATGCTTGTAATGTAATAAACCCTAAGTAAATAAATAAATAGTTAAGGGAATCGGCGTCAGTATCTTGATTTCTAAGACATTATCTTCTATCCACTCATACTATCTTATCGAAGCAATAGTCATCCTACCAAGATTTCTAGAATAATTATCAGTCCATAATAGGGTATTACAGCCATCCCACCCCACTCCAACCCCCAATCTTATGCCAATGAGTGCACGATAGGGGTGAAACAGGACTTACAGATACATTTTCCCTATCATGGTTTAGCCTTGACGGACTGCAGTTCTGTCGCTTCCGTCTATGCATGCATGTGTCACGTATTACGATAAAAAACGAACATGACCTAGATTGACACGTTATTCTTGTTGACATTGCCCTCCAACCAGGATGGAACAGAAATCAGAATGTTTTAATTGTTCTTGGGGCGGGGCTAGCTTCTCCCGAAAGGGGGATTATTATACCCGGCACCTCCACCAAAAGACGAATTTTGAACGCCTATTTTGGGTACTCCCGTACCCATGCTAATAAAAAGTTCTTGTTTAAAAGTAAATCACTTGGCATTCCTTTAAAAAGGGGTACATCCAGTTTTACAAGGCTTTGATAATAGCATGATTCACGTTTACTGTTTATCATTGGTACTTTATTTCAGTTGACACAATTAATACCGCTTTTGTTTTCTAGGATATAATCATAATCGTGAGTGAGGGGGGGGGGGGAGTAATAATGTTGGATGGCCATGCTTATGATGATTATTACACATGAACAAATTTTACGAATTCTGACTCGCACTTTGTTGGAGTGTATGAGAACTTAATACTCGGAATAATTTTGTTTTCCATGTAATCTGAACTCATTACACCTGATAGGCTATCATCTGAGTCAAGCACCTCGGCTAATGATACGCGCGTGTGTTTGATGTCTGCTACTTCAAAACAAACATGGCCGCCGCCAGGTTCATGGGTACAAGTTCAAGCTAGGATCTGCGAAATGTGGGCCGTTTCAACACCTCCGCTATCAATTGCTTATCAAAACGAATTAAAACCAGGTCATGCGGTGGATTTATATTTATTTAACAATTATTAAATTGGTGAAGTTAATCAATGTGTTTGTAGATGCGATAAAATATACTTGAATCACACTGGGTCATCAGCAAACCTGAAAAAGTACCACTCGGTATACCAGTATTGCTTCCAGTGCAACTATATAGTAATACATGTGAAATATTAAATATTATCTTGAATATGGTTCGCAGTTACGTTACAGACGGATGAAAGTAATCGACGTGGGTTTAAATCTTCCATAATAAGGAGGAAGGACCCATAAAATTAGCAGCATATGTTCAAAACACACAAACTTATAGCACCACACACTTTTTTCACTAAAAAATTAAGTACAAAAAATAAGTTCATGTTATTTTAATATTTTTAAATATTTCTTTATCAAATTTATCTCATTTTTATAATTTTATGAAGCCATGGAACCATTTCTGAGCGGGATTTGAACCCTGGATCTCTTGCATTGTGAGTACGTATTAATGAAAGAACCAACAACCATACATATTTGCTCAAACTGGGAACACGATTAGTATTTATCTCACTTATTTACCAGAACAAGTATCTCCTTGTAGTAAATGCAAATTGTCGGCATAGCGTATACAGAGACCATCAGGGATCTTTTAAGCCTACAATACGTGATTAAATTAAGAATTAATTACAGCGGTCTCTAAAGGCTTGAGAACATGGTGATGGCAAGGCATCATGCCCATAACAATTAATGAGTATTAATCATGCAGTGTTTTACATCTTCTACAAGAAAGCTAACTATGTGTAGGCCTAGGCCTGTATACACCTGCTATATTTAGTAAACATTATCTAAAAACGCTACAAAATTATATTTTTATGAATTCGCTAAAAGAGAGCAAATTTTGATATTCCAAAAACTTCATTTGAATTTAAGAATCAAAGTGTCGAAAAAAACGTTTGTGAATACAGTACAAAATTTGGGCACTCCTCAAGGCTCGAATTTTAAGTCGGATTCCATGGATAGAATTTAGACCACTAAAATAATGTTCTCGTTCCGTATATAAAATATCGTTCATGATTTAATATTAATTTGATACAAGGTTTTTAATGATAACTATAACTGAAACACCAGTGTGGTAAAGCTCTTCACAATTCAGACTAAACATTACTGCAATTACAATACTAAAAAGTTGAACGACAGCATTGAGCATTGATACGGTATCTTGTTGCAATTTGTCCTTGCTCTGTGCTCGTGTGACCAAGATAAACAAGACAACAATGTTTCAAGGTGGCGTAAATATAAAATAGCGTAAATAGTTAAAGTGTTTTTAGAGATCGTTTCAACATTGTCTTACAGTTTGAGTTCAAACGTAGAGATCGATGTTGATTTTACTGTGTATGAGTATAACATTTTAGGTCCATCCAGATGTTTTTCAACACAAATGAATACTAACGCTGAGAATTTGTAGATAGGTTTCTAGAATCAAAGGATGTAAACAGGTGGGGTGTGGAGGGGGAAGAGTTACGCGGCTATCAACCACTGATCTCTAAATACTGATAATATATCAACTCCAAGAAAATACTCCCTACATACCCCCGTCTGGGCCCGGGGTAGAATTTGGCCCAGAGCATGGCTTTGCTAATCGTAAAAGTTGAGAAAAGAGAAAAAGTCCATCTCGCAAACATCAGCTAGTATGAAGGGGAGCATTTTACTCCCCAAAACTAGAGACGAGCTCTGGCATTCGTCGTCAGGGTCCTCTCCCCCTTCCCTTGACGACCTCCCCGACAACGACGACCATGACACCACAAACAGAGAATCTCTCCCCCTTTTCTCCCCCCTACGCGTTGCTGGTTCTGACCAGCATGGGACCTTAATCCCCACATCCCCTAGGCTAGATCAGCGCATTACGACATAACGAATTGACGCGCCTTTAATCCAAACCAACTAAACCTCCTTACATACATGATTACATCTTGAAATCTTTACTGAAGGGTACTTGTAAAAAAATAATAGAGGTGCCCACTTTGTAGGGTACACATCAGTTTTACCGGCTGTGACCCTCTTCAGGTGACTGACTAGGTAGGAAAACTCCGGATTCGAACCCACGACCACTCGAAACAGAGTCTCGCGAATTACGCATAAGCTACCTCTACCGGTGTTTCTTCCAAGGTTGCCTCAGATTTTAACAAATTTCTAAGATTCAGTCTTATAATATCCCTTGAACTTAAAGACCCAAACGCCAAAGGTTGATCACTTTTAAATCTGATGGATACCCTAGAGCGGACATAAATCTAAACATACAACAGGCGCGTAGCCTACTCCACCACCACGGAAGAACTCCTCGCCCACTCTAAGTCGCCCGAAGACCCATGGCGTGCATTGCCCCGGAAGTGTGAGACGATTCCCTATTAACTTCTAAAGATCATACCAAAAAGGTATCTTCATCTAGGTAATAGTTTAGTGAAAACTTTGTTGTCTACCCGGCAAACATTCGATATAGGGTCATTCAATCACAAAAAGTCTCAGATTTACATAAAAAGTTGCATACGCTATCTTAATGGTAGATTGGAAAATGGTTTAAAAGAATGGTTATTACTAAATTAAGTATTCGTTAAATAATTGTAAGTAAATAAAAATGTTTGTTCAAGGATTGAAGATCCAAACGACATCACTACTTAACGATGAAGGATATAGACAGTCTTGGACACGTTCCCCCCAAAATGGTAACTTTGGAAAGTTAAGTTACTTCTGCCTAAAAAACGGAACTTAGTTCCTTTCACGTTCCTATTAAAATCACTGATTTTAATTATCATTATACTTTTATTTTAGTATAGTGATAAAACTGCCAAAACAATTTCCCACGGAATCCGCCCGCTTCCACTACTCGGAATCTCACAGGGGGTGGGAGCCATTTTTAAAACCACGGGAAGTACATCCATATTTTTACACTGTAGTTTTTACGATATCGGGTACTTGAACGTTAAATTCGTTCCAAGTTCTCACGAAATAGTAACTTTTCACGTTACAAGTTACTAAGGAACGCATTCCCATTAAAGTTCCTGAAAAAGGAACGCGTTCCTACTCAAGAATATACCTTTAGTCAAAATTGTAAGTTGCTATAGAATCAAACACGTAATTAATACATTAATTGAATACAAAACATGGGCCTACCTTTCACGCCTTAGTAGGGACCACAATCTGCTACCCCCTCAAACACTTTGGTCGAAAAATAACCTCTCAAATTAAGTAAACCTATTCTTCCCTGTGAAACAATTCAGCAACCAAACATTATATTTAAACTTGAACAACACTTAAATGCCATTAGAACACTTTTTAAACTCACTCACAACTTTCAACTTCCCGTAAAACTCGTAAACTTTCTGTACGAGCCACTAGGCGCGGAGTAAGGAGCGGTCTGTTGCCACGGCCTCTCCCAGCGAGCGACTAGCACACGCCGATGCTGGACTATTACGTCATTCGTGTCGAAACGAACTTAACCGACCGATCTTCGTCAATCTTTATAGTCACATTACCTCTCTGTGGACTCAGATAAGATTGCTCTTTGTAATCATCTAACGAACACTGAATATTTTTTTGGATATTTACTTACTTCTAAGCTACCTTGCAAGAGGTTACACAAGTGAAATTCTGAAAAACTAAATTTCTTCCAAAGATAATAGCCACGCGATATTATATTTATGAGAAAGAAAGCAATAATGTGTTTGATAAAGTCGATCTTTGTATTCTATAGTTTAAGTGATCAAAGAACGTATTATAGTTGTTTGAAGACAGTCTCGATTAGCCAAGTTGCATAAATATGAGACGTTAAGCAATATCCAAAAAAAAAAAAAAAAATAAACTAAAACACTGGCAAATAAAAGGGAAGAAAGTCATGGCTGGCTTGGTCCGGATGATTGGAATTTTTTAAAAAGGGTGCTTACGAAAACCATGATCTGTAAAATCATTCGATTAGTTCCGATCACTATCCCTCACATGACTGGATCAAATAGGATTGCAGATAGAAAGGTCATATTGCAATCGGAAATATGGAGCCGTTAAGGTCAAAAGTAAATCATTATTACATTTTTAACTTTTAAATATAAATTAGGACAGAATCTCCCCTATAAGCAACACTTTTCTGTCCGTCTGCCCGTCTGTGTGTGTCATGTCCCACTATAAAATAAAAAAAACTGAACACTAGACATTCCCCGTACTCGGCACCTCCACCAAAAGTTTCAATGCACAATAAAATGATGTGTTTTCTTCGACGATCTGTTCTTTCGCTCCCTATTTTGGATTCTCCCTTCTTTTCTGTGGTCTTCGGCGATAATCTTTGACCGTCTCACTTTGGCAACATGAAAACATCCTAAAGTCCCACTAAAACGTGATCACTAATCTGTTACCCTGCCCCTCAGACAGATCACCAGATCACTGATCGGATAAGATGATCTGTAATGCAATCTGGGATCAAGTATCCGTAAGCAGATTGGTTGGGTGCAGGGATCAGGTTTCCGTAAGGCGCCAGGCTGGGATCTGGAGTGCATGATATGTTTAGCTTTGCGAACGTTTTGTGTTGTTTTGACAATAGGTGCTTGACGAGTAGGCTATGTTTAACTGGAAGGTATAAAAATATAATTTTGCAAATATGTATGAATGGCCATCAATCGGAGAGTTTGTTGCTTCAAGTATCTTCTTAATGCAATAACTATTGTGCTATTTGTGACGACGAGTGGTGACAATAATGTGAAGAATGAGGATGAATAACAAATTATTGAAGGACCAAATGCAAAAGCCCGTTATTTTCAAATTCGCCAATATTCAAAAGACAATACAAAGTCAGTGGTCATAACTTTTCTTACAAAAACAACCATGCCACTGCCACAGGATGGACTGCAGGACGTGTATAATTCTTTCATAAAATTTTGCATAACTGGCTTATGATCACAACCGCAACGAAAACACCTGTTATAATGTGGACTTCACTGGTCTTGCAATTGGCCATGCAATTTTAATTCATTTACAAACTTCACGCGTTATTCGGTGTTGAAACTTTGTTTTTGTTTATTTGGAATAAGGGCGCGTCAACCATTAGGTCATAATGCGTCACTCTATCCTAGGGGATATGGGAGGAGGGGCCCATGCTGGTCAGAACCAGCCACGTGTAGGGGGAGGAAAGGGGGTTCTCACGTTGCAGTCGTCATCGTCTTTGCCATCGTTCGTGGTGTCATTGACATCGTCGTCGGGGAGGTCGTCAAGGGAAGGGGAAGGTGTCTAAATAGGACTCGCAGGAGTAGGATATCATAACACCAAATTGACGGTTCTGTATATGACAAATAAGGATTTATTTAACTTTCTGACCGTAAACGCGAAAAAATATGATGATTTTTCCAGACCGCACCCAAACCTCTTTTAAGAAGATTGCAATGAAATCATGATAACACGTTTAGTTCGATTCATATGAGAATCTCTCTGTCTCTGGGTTGCAGTTGCATCGTTCACCGGTCCCCTCGCACGTGCCTGAAGCCTGACAGCCAACGATGTCCTCAACGTCGCCGTGTTGTGACGCGAGGTTGACTCGTTTACGTCCATCATTGCATCACGTCTGTCTGTCGTCTGTTATTAATATTTCAGGAATGTGTTTGTGTTTGTGTGTTGGTGGCGGAAGGTGTGAGTGAATGGGAGCTAGAAATAGCCTCACACGTCGATATTGACGTCCAGCTGGCCATGTGACGTCCACGAAATACGTCACTCCAGAACAGGTTGTGTCTCTCTAGAGCATTGTGTCAGGTGCAGCGATGACACTTGACACCAGCCAAGGTCGCACTGCACTCTGGGCACGTGACCGTAACATCCCACTCAAGGTCGTGATGGCCAGAGAAACAAACTCTGTCATTTTGCCCTCATTTCTGTCGTGTTCAATTCTTCGTTTTTATCTAATCATCAGGTTCGTTCACACAAAACTTTTAAAATAAGTGAGTGACTTTCTATAAGGTGTTAATGACTTAAAAGGGAGGGTACCAAAAATAGAGAGCAAAGCTACCTAATCAGCACACTGTCGAAGAACACACAAAACCATCTCATCCCGCATTGAAATCTCTTTAGTAGTAGTACGAAAAAACCTCCTCGCCCCGTTGACCCCAATTGTCACCAAAAGCAGTGAATAATTTTTTATTATTATATTTTTTATTTATTATTATTATTTTTATTTTTAATGTAGACAAAAGTCCACGTCTCAATCCAAATTCGTGTTCCGTTTTTATAGTGAGACGTGACATATACGAACAGATGGATTGACAGACGAACAGAAAGAAATGCTAATGAGTTATGAGGGAGCTTCGCTCCCTAATTTAGTTACAAGTTCTTGTTTGGTGTTGGTGTTGCTGCCATCACTAATCGCCGTGGGCACGTGTTTGTCTAATTTAAACTACGACTTAAATATTACAATCGAATAATTACATTCTCTTTGTATGTGGAAGTATACGTTCATCCTCGTACGATAAGTCCGCAGTAACTCTCAGTTATTACTGTGTCCCGGGAGTCACTGTTTCACGAACATTTCTGTTATGTATATCTACAACGCGACCTTGAATCAATGTAATTACCTTGGTGCTCGTAAATATTCTAATTGCCGTTCAATTGACTCGAGAGTGCAGACCGAGGTATCTTAATGACATGGGCATCGTTGTTATTAATTGTTATTTATGTTAGTGTTCATAGCAAGGTAGTAGCATGTATAATTTGTTTTTCAAAAATTCATAAAATGTTAAGCATTGCATCATCCGAATACAAGTATTTTTGATTTTAGAATAGTATTTCAAATAGACCGTTTAAATTCGTGTTTATTTGCATGACACATATTTTGTCTGATAATTCGGTAGCAAACAACAATATATTTAATATGCCATATTAATATAATGCAACGTGCAAATCTGTAAAACTTATGTTTGACAACACAAACTTCGATTTGAATTTGAAGATTTACTATTTAATGTTAAAATCGTGGCTCGTTGGTCTTGTGGTTAGCGTCTCTGCTTTCAACGCAGAAGGTCCAGGGTTCGATTCCCGCAATTGGCTGAATTTTTTTATCTTCTGATTTGGACTTAAGTTCGTCAGTTCGTAGGCTATGAATTTGTAAACGGTGACTTTGGAGCCGTCCTAGCAACGAGGCACACAATAAATTCAAAGTTGTTTTGAATCGGCCTTGTTGATCTGCGGGTGTTCGCACTGTCCATACCTGACCATACCACTGTTCGCTATAATTATTTCCTATTAAAAATATCGATCTTTGGTTGATCAGTTATATGACTTGAGTGAGTAGACTCTAAATACGAATTTATTTATTAATTTTAAGCAAATAATATATGTATATTGACGAATTAATACAAATCGAGAAAAATAAAAGATTGGGATTGACCTATAACAGTGACACTGGCATCCAATTCTTAGACTTCAAACCATGTGACATCTGAAAATACCACCGGATCCAAGTCAGACGTTTAAGCAGGCCTACACTGAAAGATGCAATTTTTCTTGCTCCCACAAGCGTTGGATGGTGACTGATGGCATTTGGTTAAGCGGGGCTATTTTTATTTGCATACATATCTGAGCAGGGAGTTATGTACTTACTTTCAGTTCTGTTTATAGTACAGAACAGCTATAAAGACATTTTATAGCAAGAGTAAAATCCAAAGTTACGTGCCATATGTCATGTAGCCTAGAGCGTGGGTTAAAAAAAAAAAAAAAACGCAAATGAATTAATATTTACTTTATAATTTCTATTTTTATTGTATTTCTCTATGTGGTTTGTCACTAATAATGTTAATGATAATATTATTAATTGATAATATTCAATACAATCCACGAATAAAACTTTAACAAATCTTAGTGGTCTCAAAATCTAGAATTATTGGTCAAGGCGTCTGCCCGGCAAGCGGGGAACCGGGTTCGATCTCCGATCGCGTATTTGCTTGTTTTATTTAATTTCCGGACTGTATTTAATATTATGTTGCATAAGACGAACTCTTCTGTGGTAGCTAGCATAAACTCACTCGTATAAAAAGGAGAGCTGCGACTTTTCAAGGATGATTGAAGAATATTATTGACGCAATACTGAATACTTGGGGCCAAACTTTTCTCGGAGATGTCCACGTGACAATTGTAATTTTAAATAAATAAATGTTGACAAATAAAGATTTACTGAATACCATGAACTGATAGAGGTGGCTCAACTGCGGCTCACAATAGTTAATCTGGAAGGTCGGTGGTTCAATCCTGGCCACCAGCAAGCCTGACTGAAGGTATTTTACTAGGTTTTGCTCTATGTGAATTAATTGTTAATTGGTATTATTAAATAATGTGCATTGTACAAATAGGTAAAAAGTTCCAGTTATAGCCATGTCATTAATTTGTTCTAAGGACATAGCTGGCTCATTGTTGTGTATATGTTTTCCACAGTTTGTAGTATGGTATTTGCTTATTTTAATGCTGTTTGAAAAGTGTTTGTAAATTTAAATACATGTGTCAAATTAAAACGTTTAAAGTTTTGTTGGATGAGCGAAGCGAAGACTTCAATTTGACTTTGTGTTTTTTTGTTTGTTTTTTACTTACGTTACCCCAAGAAAAATAGCTCGGGTGTTTTGTTTTTGTTAGTTTTTTGTCTGTTTGTTCGCTCTCTACCGGGCAAACGGCATATTATGCGATCTTGATGAAAATTGGAGGGGACCTTCGAAATCTCTGAACTTAGAGCTGTATTGTTTTTGGGTACAATCGAAGAAATATTTCTCATAAATATCGTACTTTTACGATTTTTTCGATTTTTAGTGCGATATTTTCGTGATATTTGGCAAACGGCTACTCCGATATTGATGAAACTTTATAGGAACGTTTAAAATCACTGAAATCATATATTTATGATTTTAGAGACATTTGAAAAAATATTTCTTATAGAAATCGTACTTTTACGATTTTTTCTCCGGTTTTTAATACGATATTTTCGTGATATTTGGGCCGATTTTGACCAAACGGGTGGGGCTACAACGTTCATTTTTTACATTGACATAAAGATTATGGTGATGTAGTGCCTCTTGAAAGAAAAAGTTGAAAAAGTTGGTCAAAATTCATAGAAATAAAGGTTTTAATATAAGTCTTTTACAGGTGTATAATGAACAAGTAATATCAAGTAACTATAGAAAAAGTATGAAGATTCCACATAAAAACGTAATCATTGGACAGAAATATTCCAAGACAGCTCATCCATCAACGCGACTGGAAAAAGCGTTCGCGAAGCGGCCTTGTATTGAGGTTCAATTACAGCGTAAGAATTACATATTATCCTCGATGAGTTACTGGCATCGTGTAAGCAAGGGGGGATCCAGGACCTCTGTAAGGGGGTGACGACTGGCGATTGAGTTGGCGCAATGCAATGCAAGGGGGGCTGGGGGGCGCGGCTCCCCAGCTCAGCCACTCGGGGAAGCTTTGTCAAAAATGTGCTAAAATGGCTTTAAAGAGGGTATATTTCAATAAGTTGTATTAGATTTACCACAGTTTGGTATGTTATCAGCACGTTCCTGGATTGTTATGATCATTATAGAATAAAATGTGACTTTGAAGAATCAAGGGGGGATCGCCCCTACCCCCATGGATCCGCCACTGCGAGTGGGTGTGATCAAAAGTGCTGGTTATCACTTGGTTACATATGGCTAGAGTGTTTGGCCTGTGGGGTACCTAGGTTTACACTCTCTATATACACACACATCGATCTGTAACATAAACACGGCCTCACAACACGTTGAAGTAACTTTTGTAAAGTACGTCTCAGTCTCACTAAAAATAGCACTCGAAAAACATTCCGCTAAACACCGACAGATGTAGCTCATGCATGTGTGATGTGCGAGACTCTGAATCGAAAGGTCACGGGTTCGAATCCTGCCACATATAGTTTGAGAGGGATATCTATTCGTCTTTGTACGGGTTTCCCACGATAAAATTAAATTCCTCGAAAATAGCAAGAACAATTTTCGAGGCTACGTAACAAAAAATATCTTGACGATGAACTCACCAAGTTCTAGTCAAAGTAATAACTGAATTGGCTTTATGTTTATGTCATCAGGGTCCTCAAAATATTGTAGCCTAGTGTATGTAATTGTTATTGTAGTAAAATTTGAAACAAAAGCTTAAATTAATGGAAAGTATGCATAACTCGTATTGGTCCTACACGCTGTAAATGTGTTAAAAATACTCGAAAATATTCATAATTTGTTATTTAAATACCGTATTACAATATGAATATGAATAAACATAGAACTAGAAAGGGGAATGTAGAAAAAGATTAAATGAGGAAGGCAAAGTAAATCCTGAAATGATTTAGAGTATCCCAAAAACGCTGAGTACATTTTTTGGGACGTGTGTTCACATTCTGTCGGTTTTGATGAGCTCAGAAATTAGACCAACTTTTTTTTCCAAAGGCATGTCTCTATCAGACAACATTAATATATTTCAAATAAAATATGTTCTCTAATAATAATAATTCTTTATTTCATTTTGATCGTGTACATGGTACAGATATGCACTGCTCCGAAGAGAGTGTGAAATAGTAGATATTCTAATACACAGATATACTTTATATACTTAGATATCTATTCTAGGTAGAGCATACTTAAAATACTTATAATAATTATAATTCAGTCTAGAACAAAAGTTAATAACATAAAAGGGTAAGGGTAATCCATTGCTGAAAGCCCCCTATAGCGAGCCGCCAGGCTCATTGGGGGCTTGACCAATAATTGTAAAATGTGAATTTTAACATGCAATAAAGAACAATACAATGTATAAGCTTGAGAAATACTGCAAATTGTCTGTTGTTTGGTCTAATTACGGTCATTTATTAATAACACTGAACAATATCATGAAGTAGGTACTCTGATAATATGCGCATATCCTACAAACCTTATAAAGAAACAAATTTCTAAAGAGAAAATTAGAGAAACAAAAAATTGCGCCAGAATTAACGTAATTCTAATACGTACGATTCCGTTCATAGTATATATTTTATAGTTGTTGAAGAAATTAGGTTTCTCTGCTTTAATATATCTGGAAAGTTCCATCGCGCTAAAACAGCAAAGGAGAGATAAACAATGTGATACTTTAGCTAGCACTTAAATAAACTTATACACACCCGGACGTAAAAGCGGATTTCTAGAGAAAATACCAATGAAATTAAGTAGGTAACCTATGTTTCACAACAATAAACTAACGCTTGCAACAATGTTCTGAAACGTGCAGAATTCAAGACATTGAAAGCTAGTGGAGACTATAAAGATTAGGTAAAAAAATAGAACACACACAATGTTTAAAGTTAAAACTAGATAATGCATGAACATTTTCGTGTAAACATTAATAAAATATTAAAATACTATCACTAACATGACTGTAAAAATTTCGTTTTATTAAGTTGGCTGTTGGTCCCTCACATTGTTGTATAATTTGAGATGAGAGTAATGGTTTATGTAGCCCTGTCATTATCATTAGATTTATAGTGTTACCTCGTCAAAAGTATAAAATGGCTACAAGATCAATCTACGTCCGAATTATTTCGTTTATTGTTCTTAAAGGGGCTATTACCAAGTGTAATGATACACTAAAATGACTGTTTAAATTATTGTATAATTATTGTAACTGTGATTTTACACGAATTTTTCAAATTTTTTATCCAGAAATTTGCAAAAATTGGCGTTTTGGGAAATTTCTTAATTCGGCTTAAACCTGCTTCTTTTTTGTTCCACATAGATACAAGAGTATCGTACCAATCTAAAATGATCCTTTATAACTTCGAGTCTTGAAACTGTGCTCAAATATACTCTCAGACACGCAAAAATATACATTCCAAAATCCACCCATTCTTGGTAATCAGCATATTTTGACCGAACCACTTGCCCAAATTACAAAACAAAATATAGATGATTTACAGAAAGGCTGTAGAGTAGTACGTCAATAATGGTCAATATTTTTTTCGATCAAAATCTTCCAAGGTCACGGGGCATAAAGATCGTTATTAGATCGTTTTATTTCCTATGGGAGATTTTTGCCGATGGGACCTAGCTCGAAAAGTAGTAAGTTTGACAAAAAAAATCTGGTCATGGTGGAGCCAATAATTTTTCTGTTAATTTCTAAACATATAACTAGTTGACCTGAATGAAATATATTTTTTGAGTTTAGCGGGTGAATACCCCTAAGAACGACGTAGGTTTTACGTTAGAAATTTTAAAGGATCCCTGAAAAAATCATCGTAATCAGTAGAGAGTAAACAGGCACAAGATTAGTTTATCATGAATATAAGAAATAAGAATATTTTTTCTTGTACAGGGATATTCAAATTTATCTGAATTTCCATTACTCTCGTCCAAGTTCTGTGAGGCATAATTTATATGAATTCGGTATAATTATACATTATATTATGTACGAGCTCAGTAAAGGAAACACACATATATGAGATTATGCTATAACTTACCTTATTTTTTTTGACAATACAAATTGTTTATTTTACTTTTACAAACATTGATTAAAAGACTAATTCTTACAAACACAAAGTGAATTTAAAATCTCACTCGTTTATATCTTATTCAAATGGTGTAAAATTCTAATACGTACGTTTCCGTTCATAGTAAACTTATAGTTGTTGAAGAAATTATGTTTCTCTGTGTATTTATTTATGTAGGGCCTACCCGGTATTTTAGATTTTATTTTCATCTATGTTGAAGAGGATGTGCGCGATTTCGTTGAATGCTTAGTTTAAATAATAATTTTATACGCCTACGCTGTATGATAAATAGCATAGTGAAGTAAATATACCACTTTATTTTATTCATCTATTCAGTTATAAAAACTGATTTACAAAGAAGGACAATTAAATAAAAATAATAACATAAATGCAGACGAAATAATGAACTGTATAGTTAATTATTACAATATTAGTTATTTTGCTATTGTTATAAAGCTCCGGACATATAATATTTATTTAGCGTCGTAAATGGTGACAACCAGTGACTTTGCTAAAATAAAGAAACACTCAGTGAAAATAAACATTGCACATTGTTTCACAAAGCCTGCCTATTGGCCTATTGCGCAACACGACATTGCATTCAATCACTCTGTAGCCTTCACGGTTCACCTTCATTCACAGCGGGGATGTAGCTCAGTGGTAGAGCGTTCGCTTTGCATGTGAAAGGCCCCGGGTTCGATCCCCGGCATCTCCACATTTTTTTTATAAAGCGTTGTATCATTTCATAGTAACTAGAGTTAAATTATTACAAAATTTATTATCTTTATTGATTCAAACTAGCATATTTCAAAAGTATTTTTTTTCTGCTCCGTCAATAAAGATTTATTATTTCGAACAACAATTCTTGGATTTGCTACTTAAAAACTAATAGTAATAAACTGAACATAACAGCATTTTGCTTGATTTGTATTATTTTAGCTTTTAAGTACAGTTTAATAACACAAGTCACTCAATTTATTTTGTTATTTCAATAGGTTCATAAAAAATTAATATATATATAAAATTCACGTTATTATAGGAAGAAAGAAATACGTACTAGTCCGGATGTTAAGAGACTTGACCTTGCATTTTTTGATACAAGCAAGGCACTTGGCACACGTGTTCTAGGGACCATACCCTACTAATTTTGCCTTGGAGCCATCGTGATATCCCGTTGCAGGCACCCGTTATTGCATGTTGCCTACCCCTGCTGGTTTGAAGGGTTGATTGGCAAAACAATTCGGTGTTTGGTGATAGAAACTTGAAATTTTTACCAAATAGGGGTAACATTAGGCTTAACATTCTGGCAACGGGGAATTGCGGATTTCTTCATAGTTAAGGGATGATTGGGATTATAACTTTTGGGGTTGAACATTTCGATTTAAATTTTTATTGATGACACCCTTGTTTAATGTTGGATTTCTACGTTAAAGTACTTCCCAAAATCTTCAAACAAAATGATGGTGCTAAATAAATTACTAGCGACCCCTATTTGGTCATAGTTACCTGTTGACATAATGACCTGAGTAATGACCTATTTGATAAATGGTTAAGCATAGTCGTGTGACCACTCTATTTAAAGCTTAGATGAAGTAGAATGATAAAAAATAATTTTCAACATGCCACGTTGACCTGTGACCTTTATCGTCCTTTATTTGACCTTGATAACTGTTTCAGCAGGGATGCATAATGTATACTTATATAGCACATCCAAATTCATGTGATATATTAACAAGTTGACTTAATAAATCTACTCAGCATGTTAGTAGTACCCATATCAATATGATATTAGGCTGCATTGCGAACGCTTTTTACTGTCGCGTTGATGGATGAGCAGTTTTGTACCATTGAACCCTCTTTTACTATACATTTACTTCGTTGTTTTTCAACGTGTTTACATAGAATATACCATTTTAAAAGGAGTACCAAGTTTCTGTTAGATACTTATGGAAATAAAAAATAAAAATAAATAAAAGTAATTGCGTTGTTGATGTTGTCCTATTCCAATGGTAAATCGTGGCCAATCAGTGGCTAGCTGATCACTAGTTGCTCATCAATGAAGTAAAATTTAACAAGGAATTTGTTCAGGTCCGCTTTTATTGGGGTGAAATGAACGTTCTTTCTTATGATTGAACCAAAATGTGACTAGCTAGAAGTGTACTGTAGTATGACGTTAATATAAACAATAACATAAATAAATCAAATCAACAAAAACAGATGTTTAAATCGCCCACTTTTTGGGACCATTTTCCGAGAGCGCGCACTTTCTCGCTCTGTGGTGGCGCGGCTGAGAGTACATTTGCTAAATATTGTATGGACCAAAATAAAAATTAAAAAAAAATCTGCTCTTTAGCACAGCCAATCGACCTCTTGTTCATAAATTTAAGGCCAAAATGACCAGCCTCAAGAGCGATTCTCTTCAGTAAATTATGCAAAGCTATGCTGGCATCGATCTGGTGATCTGGCTGCTCTTTGTTCATGAAAATCAACCAACCTCATCGTCCTTGACTCTATTGGGGGCGTTGAGATCTTGTATCAATTGGATCTAGTAAAATGCCTTTTAAATACCAGTCAAAAAAGTTCTATATTAAATGCACCACCTGTAGATGCAAAAATACGTGATAAGCTGAGCCCCCCTCCCCCCTCCCCCCTCCCCCCTCCCCCCTCCCCCCCCCAAACACCTGGGCCACTCAATTACATTCCAAGATTATGTAGACAGATTTATTCCTCCCTTCCTCAAGAACAAACTAGCGTCTGTGCTAGACATCATCTGGGATAAGTACTACCCAATAAGTCTTTAAATATGTCACGGGACAAACATTTAGGAGACGCGTTACTCCAACTACAAAAATTCCCAAAGGATGGCCAAATTTTCTATGTGATTCAGGCAATAAAGAAGTTGTTTAGGCTTTTAGCCTCCAGCATTATATCAATGATAAATGAGGAAGGCAAAGAAGTCATTAGCACACTTGATACCCTCTCAGTTACTATACCACCATACTCAATGCTACCACTTTATACAGGATCTCACAGGCGGGTTGGCCCCAATGTAATCACAAGCAGGGAGACACGCGTATAATGGTGCACGCTGCTACTCAGGGCTTCACGCGTATATTGATACTGATGTGCTAGTCCTTGCAATCAGCCGCGTTCCGGAAATGACTGTCAAAATTATTTGTTAAAATATAATAATTTTATCAAAGTCGATTTAATTGCTATGAAATTAACAATTAACAACAGAATGTAAAATATCTAGTGGCCCAAAGACATGCTTTTTGTAAACAATGTGGGCGATCATTGTCAAGTAACTATAGTTACTTGATGATTGTATGCCTGTATAAAGCTTATTTTAAATTTTAAAACCTTTATCTGGAAGCCTTCCGGCAAATGTTTTTAACTTTTTCTTTCAAAAGGAACTACATCACTATTACCTTTCCTTAATGTCCATGTAAAATATGAAAGTTGTAGCCCCACCCGTTTGGTCAGAATCGCTGGGCAATTGAAACTGACGAATTAGACAGAAGTAGCCAGTAGCATGTAGTAGCAAAGATTAGTCATGTTGGTAAAAGTAGTAAGTAGTAACTTGAGCATGTTTCAAGTCATTTTTTCTCCTAGAAGGAATGCTCGTACCCCAAACAATTTTGGCATGTGTTGTCGGGTACCTAAATCCCCTCGATTTTAATAGTTTTCAAGTTCACATCACGTTTCATGATGGCTGGGTGACACCTCGTAATCACCCCAACTTTGCTTGCTGTATAAGGTGCCTGAGTATGTAGCGCACCGTGGCTTGGCTGCGGCGCCCTAACGGGCACCTTGATAACCAACGATGGGTTAATTGTTACTTTTCTCTAAATGAAAATTAATCTAAAAAGTGTATTACCATAGAGATCAACCAGGAACTTGGTACTCCTTTTAAAATGGTATATTCTATGTAAACACGTTGAAAAACAACCAAATAAAAGTACAGTAAAAAAGGGTTCAATGGTACAAAACTGCTCATCCATCAACGCGACAGTAAAAAGCGTTCGCAATGCAGCCTAATATCATATTGATATGGGTACTAACATGCTGAGTAGATTTATTAAGTCAACTTGTTAATATATCACATGAATTTGGATGTGCTAAAAGTATACATTATGCATCCCTGCTGAAACAGTTATCAAGGTCAAATAAGGACGATAAAGGTCACAGGTCAACGTGGCATGTTGAAAATTTATTTTTTATCATTCTACTTCATCTAAGCTTTAAATAGAGTGGTCACACGACTATGCTTAACCATTTATCAAATAGGTCATTACTCGGGTCATTATGTCAACAGGTAACTATGACCAAATTAGGGGTCGCTAGTAATATTTTTAGCACCATCATTTTGTTTGAAGATTTTGGAAAGTACTTTAACGTAGAAATCCAACATTTAACCAAGGGTGTCATCAATAAAAAATTAAATCGAAATGTTCAACCCCCAAAATTATAATCCCAAACATCCCTTAACTATGAAGAAATCCGCAATTCCCCATTGCCAGAATGTTAAGCCTAATGTTGCCCCTATTTGGTAAAAATTTCAAGTTTCTATCACACAACACCGAATTGTTTTGCTAATCAACCCTTCAAACCAGCAGGGGTAGGCAACATGCAATAACGGGTGCCTGCACGGGATATCACGATGGCTCCAAGGCAAAATCAGTAGGGTATGGTCCCTAGAACACGTGTGCTAAGTGCCTTGCTTGTATCAAAAATGCAAGGTATGCCCCAAATATATCCCTTAACATCCGGACTATACGGACATGACTAGTGTTTGTGAGAGTAACAACTCTTTATACTATACACCTATTCTTCACTCTTGTTTATGGAGTATGTTCACTAGACACACTCTAAACGGACTAAATCAACCTATTGAACCTCGTTTATCTAATAAAAGAAAAAGTAATTCGCTAGTGCATTGTATAACGTTATAAACGGCCACTGATTATCACGGTCAATAGAGATTACAATGTAATTGTTAAGAAGAACAATACAAACTATTAAAAGTGGTATGAACGGAATTTCTTTCGTTCTTATGTAATTACCTTGCAAACTTATACAATCGATTAAAATTGATTGATTTGTTGCATTTATCGATACTCAATGGTACGGTGTATGTGAGACTTCGAACTATAAAATTAATAAATACGGTAGGAAACCATTTTAGGGCCATAATTGAAGTCCCTCGTAGATACTTAAAATATTTGCGTGGAAATAACCGAAGATTTTTTCAGTTTTGTCGGTGAATATCGAACCGTTGACCTACCAAATCAGTGCCTCGCGATTTATGGAAACCTCTTTCTGTCCTTTGAAAAATATGTTTACATATTGATCAAACGGGGCATAGCCTGACTTGGGCTGTTGTGTCCACCGTGAAAAGTTATTATGGGGTGCGGACCACAAACATTCAAAGACTTCCTAAATCAGTACATTGCTTTGAAACACCAGCACCTCTTTCTGAACGGATATCGGCGATCGCTCAAGTATAAAGTTCTTCTGATAACTTCAATCAATATCATCAATACTCTCATTGAGTTTGTAGTTTATTGTTAATTTTTTTTTAAATTCCCGCCTTCTGGGTCCGGGTGGGTCCAGCGGCGTCTGGACCCGAGTAGTAATAGGTGATAGGCCCAGAGCTTTCCTCTTATACTCATCGTACAAGGCGAAAAAAGAGGATGTCGTTGGAGAACTTTCTCCTTCCATTTAGCTACCTCCCCGACGACGTTGACGACGACAATGACAATACAGACGATGACAAAGACGACCACGACATGGGTAACCCCTAACCCCTGCTCTTCCACTGCCCTCATTTTACCCCCCTCCCCTTGCCCAGGCCACAGGTCCTTCCACCGCCCCGACCAATTTCCCGGCTACTTGCCCCCTTGCCCCTTGATTGTGTCTGGTTATGACCAGCACAGGCCTGTCCTCCCCGTGTTCCCCCGCGTCTTCCCTAACGCCCTCTCTATTGAAAAAAATACAGTAACCATAGGGCACTAATAACCTGAAGTGTTGTGTTCCCTTAAACCCCATTACCAACTAACTAATTTAAAAAAATGAATACATAAATTTTAAAAAAAGTATTAAAATGTTTTAAATAATAAATCAACACGTAATGCAGGCTCACTAATGGCGTACACGGTACATACCTGTTGGTTTCGAGGCTTGGGTGGCTTGGGTCTCTTGCGGCTGACGGTTGTCTCCCCCCTCTCTGCCTCCCACTTCTTGGACCCTCGCTCGTCGCACTTGATCACCTGTAATCACCACACAAGTACACGATATGACATAAGTTTCTTCTTCCAAAAACAAAAGGCCTTCAGTTGACTCTTACAGAATTGCATTGGGATCACGCACCCCTACAAATTTTGGTTATTTTTATCATTACTGTTTACTCATCTCATTGCACTTTGCAATAATTAGGGAGCGTAGCTTCCCTTTAAGCATCACTTTTCTACCCTTCCATCCGTCTCTGCGTGTGTCACCTCTTACGATAAAAACCGAACATGACATCAGATTGACATGCATGTCTTGTTGACATTGCTGTTCAACAACAACAGGGATAAAACCGAATACTTTTTGGTGATCCTAGGGTTCAAGGAGACTAGCTAGAATTTTACTAGCGAGAAACTTGTCTGGACTCGGCACCTCCACCAAAATTGTCTATGAACTATAATAATTATTAATTCTTTGTGTCTTCGAGTAGTCTCTTGATTATGTAGCTTCGCTCCCTCACTCCCGTACCCGTGCTTGCAGTTATAAATTATCTGTGGTAAAATTAAAAAAAGTTATACATTTCAGTGTCTGTGACCAAAAGTCTCGTGTGGCTATATTTTTACGTATTTCCTTGTGTTTCAGTTATCGAATCCGTATAAGATTGATATAAACCCGAAAAATAAATTAAATTGGCCATCGCTGATTGGTCAGCAGGGCAGTAGTGGCATGCATGGTCGCTCACCTTGAGACCTCACAGCACAGAAGAGCTCGTATCCGACCTCGCTAGCTCGCCAGGTGTAAAGCGAGAACTACTGTGCAAGAGAACTGCCAATCAAGATGCAAAACAGGTCCGTGAATGTCTATCTCCCTTCAATAGCACTCCCATAGTAACGCTTATATGGAAATCAATCCATGAATTAAAAAATCCATCCCTGCCGGGTATCGGTCTTCCGATTGCCGGTCGGACGCTTTATACTCAAGAGATACCAAGACGGCTAACTTCTAAGTTGTTGGTGCATTTGTAGATTGGATATTCCTCCCAAACTAATTAATTACTCTAATCGTCCATTAAGAGTCAATACCTATTTAAAACTTTTTTGGGAACTTTTCTTGCTTCCAGTTGTCATCCGATCGATATGCAATTTTTGTGTTTGTCAAGCTAAGATATCGACACACTTTTATAGTCAAAGATTACGAAACATTATCGTGCAATTATTACGCACAAATAAATCCCGAAATATTAATTTTTGTAATTTAAGACAAATCTTAAATCCTAAAAATCCATTGAATTTATTTTGATTTTTTTAATGTACCTCTATAGGAGACTATAAGTTTATATGACCATGTGCAAAGGCTGGTAACAATCTGACAACAACTGGCTCAAGGAAAGGTTCCAGAAAAAAGTCACTGGTATTGGTGAACTAGAAATGCCAAACAATTACAATACCAATTCTTGATCGATCATCGATTTATTGGCAATTTTTGCAATCTTTCCATTATCAATTTTATTGGTTAATGATTATTTCTTTAAACCCACTTACCAAAGTCACGGCTGGACGAAGATGAGGGGATCTTCGTCGAAAGCTCGACAAGTACGGAGAAAAGCAGTGACTTTGGTAGGTCAGTTGAAAGAAACGCTCATATTGCATTTATTTTATTTATTTAATTTTATAAAGAACAAGTTAAAGCATTACAAGTTTATTTCAATATAACCTACTGTACTAGGCCAAATAACCTTATCATTTATAATTATAATTGTCAGTTATCGAATTGTTATTGTTTTTTTAGTAATTCGCATTTAAATAACCGCAAGTTTCAATTTATACTTTAGATAATTCATTGATAATTGATTTTGATTTCAATATCGAATCGTTTCAAGTAAATCCATAAAAATCGATAATCAATTGACATCCCTAAAAAGTATGTGGACCCTACCTTGATCTCGTGCAGCGCCATAGATAGAGTACGACCTGTCTTCCTCTCTCTCTTGCACCCGATCTGGTCTCTCTCCCGCCGTCTCTCCCATGATAAGCGCGGGCACGATGCAGTCACACTTGCGTCACGACTCGACCCACCGCCTGGCATAATGACCAGAGAGAGACAGGTTGTGGTTGTCGTTGACGTTGTTTGCAGAGTGCAACACAATTAACGTTGCTACTTTGTGTTTCGTTTCGCGTAACCATCCAGAACAGCTTGAGTTTCCGTGTAATAAAACTAAAGTCGATAACAACTAAAGAATGATCAGCAGGAACGTGTCCTCAACCTTGCGACCAACTTTGACGAAGTTTTTTTTTTAGGTGTTTTAGTTTTTTTTAGCTTTTTACTAGGTTGGGGTGATTTTTTTTTCCATTTAGGTCTCCAGAAATGTTGAGTAGAAGCACTTCAGGAGTTTTTTAAAAATGAATCGCAGAAATATTTATGTAATAATTAAGTTAAGTCATTTGTACAACGAAGCGAAAGAAATTGGTTGAGTGAAGTTAGCGTAGTGAAGACTTCCATTTGTCTACCCTGATAAAAATAGCTCTGGTGTTCATTCTTGTTTGTTAGTTTTTGGTCTCTTTGTTCGCTCTATCGGACAAACGGCATTGAATAAATTTTCAAGGGTCCTTCGAAATCTATGAATGAACTTCATATTATGATATATTTAATGAGTTTGACCTGCCCATGGGGCAGGAAGGCTAATGCATTGCACATGTGGCTCTCTGTAGCCTAACACAGTGATAGAGTTACAAATTCAGATCAACATACGGAAAGACAACAAGATAACATGAAATTTATAAAGTTAGTCGACGAGAAAGGCAAAAGGCGGATAAGGGAAAGGCTCGTGGACGCGAAACGAGGTCGTGAAGCTCATCCCTTCGGCCTGCGTGAAGACGTTGCACGTATTTTATCTAGATTTTTTTTCTGTATCGCTTTGTATCGGACAAACGGCTACTTATGATATTATTGATGACATTTTCTGGGCACCCTCTTTGTCTATGAACTTAACTGCGTATTTGAGTGCAATTAAATAAACTAAGGAAGCTTCGCAAACGCTTTTTCAGGCGCGTTGTTAGATGATCGTAATTGATGCATTGAGCTGCCATGTGTTATGCAGATTTTCTGTGTTCTGTGAAAAATCATTACTAAGCCGAAGACATTTTTTAAAAACAAAAAATCGTAATTTAAAAAAATAAGAAAAATCGTGAAATTGCGATTTTCATGAGAAATAATTTTTTGATTGCACTCAAATTTTACACTAATTTATTAATTCATAAAATTAAGGTTCTGTGACAAAAAATCATAACAATCGGATAAAGCATGTAGGTGTTATAAGTCGAAGAAAATGTTTGAAAATCGAATAAAGGCGTAAAATTGCGATTTTCACGAAAAATAATATTTTGATTGCGCTCAAATTTCACACGGATATTTGAATATGTAAAATTAAGGTCCCGTGAAAAAATCATTACAATCTGATAAAGTATGTAGGTGTTATAAGTCGAAGAAATTGTTTAAAAATCGAAAACAATCGTAAAATTGCGATTTTCATGAGAAATAATATTTCGATTGCGCTCAAAAACGTGGCAGTTCTAAGTTCAGAGATTTCGAAGGCCTCCAGAAAATTTCATCGCAATTGGAGTATCGGTTTAGCTGGAATCGTGTTAACAAACAGACAAAAATACAAAAAAAACATTCCGTTTTTTTTCTCCAGTGTAGTGAAATGGAATCTTCACTTCGCTCGCTACGCTCATCCAATAAATATTTCTCTTAAAAATCGCTCCTAAATTGACATTTTTTCCTAATGTACGAATGCTGCAGGATAAGTCATTTTCACAATCGTCCATCAACGCTCCATAAATGACGTCACACAATTTAGGGGGTCATCCTTGTGACAATGTGTGACAGGGGGTGGGGAGGGGTTATACTTTCTGTGATGTCCATACTAGGAAGCTTCGCAAACACTTTTTCAGGCGCGTTTTTGGATGAGCGTAATTGTTTAAAAACGAAAAAAAGCTTAAAATTGCAATTTTCATAAGAAATAATTATTCGATTACGCTCAAATTTCACATGAATATATTAATTCATAAAATTAAGGTTCTGTGAAAATATTATAACAATCAGATAAAGCATGTAAGTGTTATAACTAAGTAGAAGAAATGTAAAAAAAAAAACGTAAAATTGCAATTGTAATGAAAAATTATTTTTCGATTGCGTTCAAATTTCATAAAGGTTCTGTGAAAAAATCATTGCAATCGGATAAAGCATGTAGGTGTTATAAGTCAAAGAAATTTAAAAAATCGAAAAATATCGTAAAATTGTAATTTTCATAAGAAGTAATTTTTCGATTGCGCTCAAATTTCACACGAATATATTAATTCATAAAATTAAGGTTCTGTGAAAAAGGGGGAAAAATCATTACAATCGAATGAAGCATGTAGGTGTTATAAGTCGAAGAATTTTTGTAAAAATCGAAAAAATCGTAAAATTGCGATTTTCATGAGAAATAATTTTTCGATTGCGCTAAAAAACGTGGCAGTTCTAAGTTCAGAGATTTGGAAGGCCTCTACAAAATTTCATTGCAATTGGAGTATCTATTTAGCCGGAATCGTGTTAACAAACAGCCAAAAAAACAAAAAAAAAGAAGAAAAATAAACATTCCGAATTTTTTTCTCCAGTGTAGTTAAATGGAATCTTCGCTTCGCTCGCTACGCTCATCCAACAAGAACTGCATATTATGATTTATAATGTTTAGTGATGTTAAAATATGTTTTCATATTTGTTATATATTTTTTATATATGGAAATGCTCAAATGAAAATTGACTGACAGATTTTTTTGAAGTTAAAATTTGCTCAGACAATGTTTTATGGGACTGCCTCACGGGGATGGTTTAAGGCGGGGAGGGAAAGCTAATGTTTGCTGTGACATCATTTAAGGGGGGGGGGGTCATTTTTTATGACATTCTTTGACAAGAGGGGCGGGAGGTCTAATTTAGTCCAAAATTGTGTGACATCAATAATGGTCATAGCCCAAACTTAGTTTTTTGTACTTTTTGCACTTCAAGTCATATTAATTGATACGAACATGACCTAACTACACTTTGTCGAGTTCGATTCCTGATGTGGGCAGCACGCTGACGCTACCATGGTAACTACACTCACGCGAAAATCAATCCCCTGCTAGCCCACGCTGCAGCCATCTGTGGTTGGAGCCTGGAAGTAGGTGGGCTCCGCGGCAAGACAGCGCCAGAGTAACAGCGAGTTACATGCAAGATAACATGACGTAGCATTACCGTAATAAGTTCTCATTTGGAAATCAGTGTAACAACTGAAAAGGGAGAATGTTTTGCTTTTTATTGTGTTTAAAAATAAATAAACAATGTCACGTTACAGTTTCGGTTTGGGCATTGTCGTGCGTAGGGCGAGAGGAGGAGAGTAGGGTGGAAGGTTGATCACTTTCCGAAGTTAATTTAAATCCGTATTTAGAGTCTAACTATCTCAGTGACAAGACTGAGTTTTAGTGGGAGACATAAATTTAAAGCGAACCCTGTCGACGCCGATGACATCGACGAGCGAACAATGGCCAACCAGAGATCGGTATTTCTAAGAAATATCTTACAAAATGGTAGGGAACGATTCACCCGCCGACGACGACAGTATAATATAATATCAACAAGGCTAGTTTGGAACAGCTTTTTTCCATTTTATTAAGTGCCTACTTGTTAGGACGGCTCAAAAGTCCGAGTATACCAAGTTCATACCAGATATTTAACATATTTTGCTTGATTCGAACCCGGGGCCTTCTGCATCGTAATCAGGAACTCTAGCCACTGGGTATATGCGTGTGCTCATGAAAGGGGCCTTGGCTCCTCCACTAATTCAGTAGTTCTTGTTTTAAATGTTTTAAAACGAATGGTGCACGTGCACGATCATTGCAGTGACATAACAATAAGTGCACAAAATTACTCTGGACTAGAGTATGTTTATGTGTGTTCAGTAAAACTAGGAAAACGCTTAAGTCCCGCCGCGTTGATGGATGAGCGTAATTTTTTTAAACGAAAAAAAGCGTAAAATTGCGATTTTTTTAATAGATAATTTTTCGATTACGCCCAAATTTCACACGAATATCATTACAATCGGATAAAGCATGTAGGTTTTTTCGTCGAAGAAATGTTAAAAATTGAAAAAAATCGTAAAATTGCGATTATCATGAGAAATGATTTTTTGATTGCGCTCAAATTTCACACGAATATATTAATTCATGAAATTAAGGTTCTGTGAAAAAATCATTACAATCGGATAAAGCATGTAGATGTTATAAGTCGAAGAATTTTTTTAAAAATCGAAAAAAATCGTAAAATTGCGATTTTCACGAGAAATAATTTTTCGATCAATTTTTCCCCCCGTGCAGTTCTTCGTCAGAGATTTCATAGACCTCCATAAAATTTCATCGCAATTGGAGTATTGGTTTAGCCGGAATCGTGTTCACAGACACACAAAAATACAAAAAAAGAAGAAAAAAAAAAAAAACATTCCGGATTTTTTTCTCCAGTGTAGTGAAATGGAATCTTCGCTTCGCTCGCTACGCTCGCTACGCTCATCCAATAAAAATAAATAAATTCGTATTTGGAGTCTACCCACTCAGTCATATAACAGTCATTCAGATTGAATGCATTTTCTGTTATACCAGTCCAGTAACAATTGGTTGTTTGAAAGAGCATATTCGATATTGGCTCAACTGCGAATCATTACACTGTAAGATCGAGAGCAGAATAATTTGCTCATTTGTAAAGAACCTCATTACGACCTCATTACGGTCGACTCCGTCGGAAAAATACAAGACAATCGATAATACCAAAAGTTAGGACGTAGGCTGAAGTACGCCGTACGCGCTATCACTAAATGAGAGCTTGTTCCGATTATTTCGTTCTGTCATTGTAGTTAGTTGTGAAGTATTTGGGGGGGGGGGGGGGGGGCAAGTTTAAGACTAAACAATATTATGTCCGGGAGCAGGGATGGTACTTGTCTTTTTAAATTTTCAACACTCTGTAACTAATTTTGGGCTGCTTCTGAATGAAACTATTGAAGCACACTGCAACTCTAATTACTTGTAAATTGTAATAAAAAATAATCAATATCAAAATGCTCGTATTTCTACATTTCTACATTTCTGGTATCTGGCCGTAGGCAATTAATTGACTATAGTCACGAAAAGTAAATTGCACATAATAGGTGAACAAAAAGTCGAAACAAAATAAACATTCAATGCAAGTGATAAAATGAGACAAAGCTACACTATCTGCACATGTATACAACATATTATCATCTATCTGACTTGACACCAATTTATTTGTAATGATTATCAAGTAGTAAATAACTTTTTTGATAATCTCTTATTCGTGTCTCGCGTGATTTTACGTCTCTTTTGAATCTATCGCCAAAATTCATTTTCTTTAGTTTGCATTTTTAATTGTGGAGAAAGAACTCAGTTATGATCAGTCATCTGAGTAGACAAAAACTAAAAAAAAATTGATATTTAGAGTTAGGCCTACTTTTCATATTTATAACACAAATGCATTTAACTTATATCTATCGAAATATTGCAGTCAGGAGTGTGAATATTAGGATGAAAACTCACATACACAAGTCGGATCTTACCATATTTAATTTAAGTGTTTATTTAACCTCAACATAGCCAAACATATTTACCAAATTTATTTATCCGCCAAACTACCCGTCTCGGCGTTCATGATGTTTTACATGAGAAATATTTCTTCGAAAGCAATAAACATTAAACAATGTCAAGGTCCTAAAGATTTCGAAGGTACCATGTATCTCAATAACTTTCCAACCGAAATGAATTAAAACCAGCTGAATTATAATAATTTTGATTTTAAAATCATACAATGTTCAATCAAAAATTCAAAGATTAATAATAGAAAATGGCCACACTTTGCTCCGTAGCCTTTCCAAAAATATATTTTTCTGTTGTAGAGTCAGCAGCACAAAAAGCTGTTTTCATGTATATCTAACGATTTTTTGTTTTCTTTCTAGTTGAAGGACTACCTTCAAGGCACCAAGATTGGGGTGATCACGCAGTCGTTCCAGGTTTCCCAGGTCAGTCCTGTTTTTGAAGCTCCACTGGTCCTGTCACGGTGTCCCGAGGGCCCCACCCGGGACGTCCAAATGTCACGGTTTTCTAATCTTAAACTTTTTATCAATCTAATCGTCATTACTCCAATTTATTTGTTATCAAATATATCTTTAATTTTATTTTGTGAATATGCACGTAGTTCGTCACTTTTGTATTGAAACAGCATTTCTTTTACTCGTCCTTTATTAATGATTTAAAACATGTTTCACTACTGGATTAAAAATAGGAGAAATGACGGGCAGGTCCTCTTGATGAGTTGCTGACGAGCGTTCTTCCTATTTATTATCTCTCCTTAATTTAAAGCTAGAAAATTAGCAAATATATTTTGCGGGAAAATGGGTTTAGACAAGGCTAAAACGGTTTCTGACGGTACATTTGCATATACCTTTCCAAACACTACCGCCCCTTCCAGAAATCCCGTGTCACGGATTTTTCGTTTTGAAATATGGTCACTGTTACACGAACCAAAATATTCAAGAGAAACGTCTCTATCGTTCTTCAATCAACACAATGTAATGTCAGGTATTGGCGCTGGGACCACCTCAATAGCACGGAGGCAAACCGGCGTCTCAAATTCACTCTTCATCTCTGGGTTTAGAATGCTATCCGACCCTGGTATGATACTTCAGAGGTGGTGGTGGTTGGGGAGTATGATCTCAATGCAGTGGCGTAACTATGGTCTCTCAGGCCCTGGTGCAAGCTGCAAACCGGGCCCCCTCCACCCATTTCGAAGCAAGCATATAATTATAATATATGTGTATCACACCATTAATTGAAGTTTTTTCTACGGGCTTTTTCCTCAGCAAACACATCTATGATGTTGTTGACGTTTCAGTGATCTGGCGCCCTGGTTTTCTATTGAAAAATTGCCAATCGGGTAGTCGTTCTTGTGTCATCGTACTTCGTAAATACGTTTCAATTAATTGTAGTTTTTGAAAACGAGCGCTCGGCACTTGCCACTGTGACTGGTAGCGTAAGAAATAAATGAAGGCTGTACAGATGTCTGGGAAACTTGGAGATAGAGTAGTGTTTTCAATCATTAATAATGTAGCAAGTTCCATTATTGTAGTTTTGGCTAGAATGCAAGTAACTGTCCGGGAAATTTTTTGGGAAATGTCGCATTTGTATTTTTGACGAGTATCGAAGCAGCTGAATAGAGCTTCTTCATCGTTCAATGAAATTAGGGATTAGGAAGAATTGCTTTAAATTTAATTAACGACATCGTTCATTCCTGAAAATCTGTTCTTTAATTGGCACGTCATCATGTCAAGGCCGCATAGAAACAATTAATTTGAAATTAATTTCACCATTTTTTGTTAATCGCTGATCAACAGAGAGTTCGTTTAAATGTTGATTCAAGTTCGCAATTCGTTTGTTTTCAAATGCAATTGGTATTCCCCATTTTGTACACCGATTTTCTGCTGTTTTGTTACAATCTTCAAAATTATTTCTGAAAGATGACAACGTTTCAGTTTTCAGAAGTGTTGATGCCGTGCTGAGGTCTTGAGTTTTGGATTGTAACAATTTTGATACAGTGTTAACGGTTTCTAGTATTTTTATTTGCATAACCAGTAACAACAGAAATTCGAAACTCTCTATGTGTTTTTTTAGTGATAGCGCCTCCTTCCTTTCATCACATTTTGTACTCAAGAGGGTAATCTTGGACAAAGCCTTCAGAACGTCTGTGTACCGGTACCGTAGTGGAATCAAGGCGGTGTATCTTGAACTCCATCTCGTCGTACATAGTTTTTTAAAAGTTATTTCTGATTCTTCACAGAATAAGGACAGAATATGACATGATAATGCCGAGTTTGAACTCATAGCGCGCTGTTTAAAACAAGGTAAACGCCCGGGCCCTAGTGCACTGCACACCCTGCACACCCGGTAGTTACGCCACTGTATGGTATTATGGTTTTATTGCAAAACCTGAATCGTAATTAAGAAGATATAGGACATGCGTTCTAGCAATATGCCTGTTTGCTCGGCTGACTGACACCACAGGTATTTGAAATTTTGAACAGTTGTCACGGAAGTGGAAATGTAGGGCTCTACACTCTACAGCAACAATTAAATATATATATATATATATATATTTAACCCTTTATAGGGCATAATGTTGGGACCCAAAATTTTTCTTTCTACCCAAACAATTTGAAATTTGTGATTTTTTTTTTGCAATTTTTCATTTTTTTCCAATTTTTTTGCTTGTTCAAATTGAATCTACTACAGGCAAGCAAAATATCCGGGACATCCCGGAAATTTGTGTTTTTTTTGTGTTTTTATACACAACTCGATTTTTGATCCATTACAAAAATCGTTCTAATCATTAGAATTTAGTAAGGAAAAATTCTACAAATTCAGAACAAACAAAGCAGCTTTTTGACCGGGTGTTAAGTATGAAAAAATGTCAGATTTAATTGTGTAGATTTTGAAAGGTGGTGGTAAATATAGAAACCACTGCCCTATAAAGGGTTAAAAAAAAAAAAATTACGATTTTTGATTTGGGTGAAAAAGTACAAAATTGACTATATTCGTGAATTTTTTGTGGCTAATTGAGACAAAATTTTGAAAATCTACGACTGTAGGGCTGTCCATGTATGCTTTATTGACAACTTTGCAAAGTTGTATATACTTCGGATGCTTCTTGGCCGAGCGAATAGCTATTTGCCAATGCCAATATGTGTCCTATTTTCTCTTAAGACCAAGACAGCCCCCTCCCCCCCCCCGCAACGACCCTTTGTGTCACCGGATAATTATTAACCATAAATATTTACACATTATTCCTGTGTAAGTTATTAATGAATAATTGCCTATAATCGTGAATCAATATAATATAATCCTATATTAATTCTAACCCCATATTTACTTTGAATTTAAAAAAATTATAAATGCTTAAAATTCGAAATTTAATTCTATTTTGCCGCTTTTCTACGTACGAAGATATTTTTTTGTAAATTTGGAATTAAATTTAATGATACGTGCCTGAAAACATTGACAGACAGGTGTATTATCAGTGAGTATTATGGTGAAGGTATGATGCACGAAACCTAAATAAGCTGAGTTAAACCTACCAAAGGTTGTAAAGAACAGAAAAAAATTAACAAGCTGAAATCATTATTTAAACTGTAAATTTCCCAAGAAGATAATCGCTCTATTTTTAGGGCGCGACTAGTAACGGCTTTATAGGTTTGTTCCTAATTATTTTGACATTTCTTCAATTACTTCCCGTCAAAGGGAACTGTCCTGATTATTCTGTTCTATTCGTGCTGATAGGCAAGATAATTTATTTTTGACTCATATTATATTTTCGATTATTAAATTTTAGCAACGAGGTATGGGATGCTGAATCCCCTAGCGGAGTTACAGTGAACCTCAAAGTGGAGGGTGGTGCCATCTAGATTCTAGAAGACATTGTTAAAACTTAACTTATGTCAAGTAACGTTATCTTTTAGAGATTTGTTGAGTAAGCCAACTATAAGAACATACTTTGACAATGTGAGCACTGAACAACACTATACTTTTAGTATTGTTGATATACTTGCTCCAACGAAAGAATGCAGATGCTTGGTAGTGGTGGGGGTAGAATGAATGCGCGGTAAAAGGAATGTCGCCTTTGTGTATGAAAGAGAAATATATTTTACCAACGCAAGCAAAAATGATCTGTGCTAGATCACAGACTTCCTCCGTGTGCAAGATTCACGCTGCGCTAGCGTGAATAGAAATGACAAAGTTGCTATGTTTGGAAAACAATTTCAAGCCACCTGCATTCTTTCGTTGGGACCACATATAGTACATTTGATTAGCCCGAGTGGCCCAGTCAGTTATGCAGTAGCACCATGAAATTTGAGTCGCCACGGCTGAGCGTCTTCGGACTCATTTTGACCCTTGGCCAATACTTTATTAAAAACATTTTTTGGGTTTCGATACTAGTTATCCTATTCAAGGTTATGTTTTTTGTGTGTCGGACGAGTTCAAATGTGAAATACTCTTTGGTAGGTTACAAGTATACAAACAATTCCATTGAGCTTGGGAATATTTGCCTTTTGACTACCAATGCACGTATAAACAATAATATACATAACTTTTAAAATATTATATAAACAAGAAAGTTAGTCCCAATTCATACCTTGGCCCGAGTAGCAAAATTAGTCTTTTGGATATACACTGCAACTAGAGTAGCATTTTCAAATGTCATTTCATAGCGATTTATGGCATCTATTTTTTGGCCTCCAAAATAATGGCATCATAATATAGGTAGGCCTACATAAGAATTGGCTCGAGTAACAAAATTAATCTTCTTGGATATACCATAAGTTATGGTATCCAAGAATATATCAATGTAATAAATCTATAACCCAGTGTTTCGCGCCCATAATAAAGTATATTTAACTTACATCAACGATCATTGAAGGGTTAATTTATTACTGCACGTCAAAAATTTGCCGATTCGTAACCGATGACGCCATTATTCCTGACCACATAACTGTGAGTTGTGAACTCCAATACTCGTAATATAATTGATCGTTCCTTTGTAATCATGCGGTTTCGCTGCAGAACCGGCAAGGACGAGAAAACTCAATTGATTAAAACGAAATTATTTGTTCCGAAGTCCGGACTTTTAAAACAAGTCAAATACTTTTTGAAAGTTTATCCTAAAGTTTCAACCCACAAACTTCACCAAAGGGCAAAGAATGAAACGGCACCGTCCAATAAAATCGACGTAGGACAGAACTAAACACACAAAAAAGTATTTCGAAATTGTTAACCAATTATTAGTATTATACTTTTTAAGGTTCTTGTAGGTTTCTGGTTGTATCAACGAGGTAGGTAGATTATGTTAAAATGTATGTGGTTGTTAACTTTTTTAATTTTTTTTACGATCATTCACAAAGAGGGGTCCCATGCAAATTAAATGTTGATTAAAAACAAATAATTTAACCAACAAATTGAACAAAAAAAGATTTTCAACGCGGTACAAACTCGCTAGCATAATAAAACGAAATTTCGTATTTAAAAATCTATCTGGATATCGATTTAAACACAAGGACAGTTAGTTAGGATTTGAAGCTGGAAAAATCTCACAAGAGCATTGTGCGGAGGAGGGATTTGTAAGCTTAAAAAACGTCAAAATTGGGGAAAACGCGTTTTTTTTTTTGGTGAAAAAAATAACAAAGGTTACAAATTATTGTTACCAGAGATTTGTAATAAAATTATAAGTTCCAAAAAAAATATTGCGTGAGTTTATTTTTTTATTGATAATTTTTGTTATTATTCGCCTTCATACTTCGGGAATTGAAAATAGTAAGCAGAGATCATAGGCCAACGGCCTCCTTTGCCTGTAAGAACATTGTATTGATTAGCTGATTTGAACAGTGTACTAAACTGCTGAACTTCACTGTAAAAGTGCTTCTAATGTTATTCATAACTTTCGTCTACCACAGAGAATGACTCTGAATAAGTGAATCTGTCAACGTCCACACTCCACATCCCCCCAGTACCCAACGCCAACAACTGTGACTTTCTGAGTTTTTGTCATTGCAAATGTTTATCAGCTCTATGTTTGCACTTTTTCGTGATTTATGCATCGAGTGGAATTATGAATGCTGATTACAATCAGTAGAGACAGTTCAAGTAGGCCTGCAGTAGCAGTACATATCCATTGAAGTTGGCTGACTGAAATATTAAAATTATTGGATGAGCGTAGCGAGCGAAGTGAAGACTTCAATTTCACTGACCCCCCAAAAAATTTAGCACGGGTGTTTTTTGTTTGTTTTTTTTGTTTTTTTTTCTGTCTGTTTGTTAACTCTCTACCAGGCAAACGGCATTTCCGATCTTTATGAAAATTGGAGGGGACCTTCGAAATCTCTGAACTTAGAGGTGTATTGTTTTTGGGTACAATCGAAGAAATATTTCTCATGAATATCGTACTTTTACGATTTTTTTCGATTTTTAGTGCGATATTTTCGTGACATTTGGGCCGATTCTGACCAAACGGGTGGGGCTACAACGTTCATATTATACATGAACATTAAGTTATGGTGATGTAGTACCTTTTGAAAGAAAAAGTTATAAAAGTTTGGCAGAATCTATAGAAATAAAGCTTTTAATATAATTTTTTTGATTTTTTGTGCGATATTTTCGTGCCATTTGGGCCAATTCTGACCAAACGGGTGGGGCTACAACGTTCATATTATACATGGACATTAAGGTTATGGTGATGTAGAACCTTTTAAAAGAAAAAGTTGAAAAAGTTAGCCGGAATCCATAGAAATAAAGCTTTTAATATAAGTTTTTTACGGTAAATAATACCAATTGACAAGAAACAATAGAAACTTGACAACAATCACCTACAATGCGTAGGCAACAAACAAAGCACTTGCAAAAGTAAAGATATCCCACGCAAACTAAAAACTTTAAAATGCTCATCCATCAACGCGGCGGGACTTTAGCGTTTTCCTAGTATATTGGAATCTGAAATGTGTTCATTATAATATTGTTCCAGACCATTACAACACATATTTTCTGTGACAAATCAATACCGAAAACAAGAAAGTAGAAACTTTTCGACTGAACATGAACAATAAAAATACGTATATTTAAAAAAAAAACATGCTATATTTTGTCGGAAGATTTAAAATAGGCTACTAAAAATGTATAACATACACATTAAATTTTCCTTTGATATAAAGTTATGTTTTGAAATTTAGAGGTAAGATAAAAGTATAATTTTTGCTTGTTTACATCAACCTTTTGTCAGTTAACCTATACATACACGATGTTTTGTTCCCCCTTGTCGAAACATGGACTTTTATAGTACAATATTAGTGTCTAGTTAAAAGCAATACCATTCTGAAAAGCAAACACAAGTGGGGGCTGTGTTTTGTATTCCGACACCCTGCGTAATACAACAATATTTAAATATTTAGAGGTAAATATTTTTATCTGTAGAACATTATTTTAGAACAAAAGCAATAAAATAAGCCTAGGCACAATTTAATATCAAACTTGTTGATTGTTTGTTGGGCAGAAGTCTCTATATAGTCATGATAATTTTAATCATGTTTGTTGCTTACCATATCCAGTAAAATAAATTATGTTGTTAACTTTTAGTACTTAATAGTACAACCGTTGAGTGACTCAACGGTACAACCCCTAACCCACTCCGCCATATGCCAAAGATTTCCTCCGCTTAGTCGTAATGCCCTACAAATTATGTATCACCCCATTTTAATTTTTGGCGAATTTCTTTTTTTTAGTCTCCCGATTATATAATTTTGATTGGATGTCAACTTTCATAATTTGCTGCAAATTGGAAATGGTTATTTGATTCTGAGATTTGATTGATTCAAGTATTTTCTATTTACTACTAAATTTGTGTTATACTTGTCACACTGGTAAAATCAGTAAAAAATCAGTAATTTTGTAACTGAGCAAATTTGCATTTTGCATATTAGGTCCTATATATTATTTATTCTCTTCATGCATGGGTGTCATGCACTTGTAATTGGAAATGATTAATATGCGAACATTTAAAATCAATACCTACATTTAGTTTTTGCAATATAAAGGTAAGAATATTATGCAACATATATTGGGGAAAACGAATAACAAAACAGAGCCAACAGCCAACCCATTACCATTGGGAAAACACATTTGTAGTAACTATGTAGTACACAAACATTATATTATTATGTTTACCGATTTATCAAAAGTTTATCTACCGAACTTCTACTGTCTGTAGTACCTACTTATTTGTTACTACTTAGTACTTACTACTTTTTATTTAAAAATAGTTTCTACTGTTTGAACTCTGTAATGAAATAATATTATATTCTCAATCACCTCATGTCATATAGTTTTGTTGAAAATAAAACTGCTTCACGTAAATCCCTAGGGATTTTGTGATATTCCCATAACTATTTTAATTATATAAAATTCAAAATAAAATGTATTGTAATACAAAAATAAGGTCCTGATAATTAATATGATAATTATCATATTATGAGACATGAAAACATGAAAACTTATTTAAAAAATATTTGTAACTAAAAAAATCTTAAAACTATTCAATCAATATCCTAGCCACTGAGCAATTTATTTATGTTTTAGATGTCAAAATGTAAGCCTAGAGGTTACATTGACCTATTGAGGTCAATACAAAATAAAATTCATCCATGTATTGACAAGAATGACATACCAAATTGGGAATACATTGCATATTATTATAATAACTTTTATATACGATATGAGCAATATGCATCATAAATGAATAAAATACAAAAACTTCATTATCATTCCTAGTCCTACATTCAGATTCAATATGATTTTTGGACACGGGTGGGGTAGGCCTATGAGGAGGGGATGGGGGTCATTGGGCTGCAGTTTGTAAAAAATCGATTTTTATTTTTAGACGTTTTAGTACCGTGTGCATTATTTTGTGTTCAGTGTTTGGAGAATGTTAGGTTTCATAATAATTTGTAATTGACAATAATGCAATTTGGCCTCGATAGGCTGATGCATAAACAGTCGCCCCTCCGCTGAGAAGGAATAAATTTTAATTCCCATATGATTCTCGTAATCTGACTCGAGTAATGTGCTTGGTTAGTGCCAACTTAGCCAAACTTTCGAACAACTTGTAGGCGTCGGTGTTGCCGTAAACGCACACACGCAGCGCGCTTGCGTTCTAGGGAGTTTTATTTTTCATGCGTTGGCTACGCGTAGCAGGGCCTACTGCACTCGCGGATAGCGAGAGCTTGCGGGAGTCGACCAAGTGGTTTTGTCTCGTGCGGTTTGGTTCGTTTTCTTCTCTTCGCATCGGCAAAAATTACGCGATTGTCCGTCGGGATTGGAAAACCATCATGGGTGACATAAAACCAGGGAAGCGGATGACCAGGCAACTTGTAAGTGGATGCATTCTTTATAAAATTATCACCAAGTAGGCTGTTTCGTTCTGTTGAAATTCCTAAGGGGTTATGTAGAATATTTGTGAGCTCGTCGCCATGATGGCAATCGTGTCCGTCACGGAGCCCGAAAACGTAAACAGACAAGTTCACGTGTTTATTTAGAATCGCATGGAATTGTTGCAAACAATTTTAACAATTGAGTGATAAGTAGTCAAGGCAATTAAAAATCTTTGTTGCTACTTTTGGCGTATTTACGCCCAGTGTGGCTACTTAATTTGCGATTTATAAATACTTTTGCTCTACGCGGCTCTAGGACTGGCTGTTTGAACCTAGAGCCTAGGGCTATCGAAATACAACGTGCATGTCAACATTTTTGTTTATGTCGTAGGACAGGTAGGCCTTGGCCTGGGCCTTCATTACTGTTTTGCTGTAATTTAGGCAATATCGTCTATAACCGGTACAATGGAATGGATCAAAATATGTGTTGTATGCAGTCAAAACAAAAATTGGTAATTTCAAGCAAACGCATTTTGAGAGTAGAGGCCTGTTCGTGAATTGATAATAAGTCTAAATTGCGAGGCAAGTAGGTATGTTGATATTAGTATGCAAACCTTAAAAATTATATTTGGCAACTTCTGTCATTTGTCGACTTTTAGAGCAATTGAAATTAGCAAGTGGCTAGTGGCTACCGTGTCCGACGAAACGATAATTTTCGCGCGCTATCAGTCACATCACATGGCATTACCAAGTTTCATAAGGCATGCAATGCGAACTGTAGACTAACTATGAACACAGGCGCTTGGCTAGGATTGTTTGCTAGGTATATGTGTGTGTCTAGACTGCACCTAGACTCAGTAATTATGCAAGCCACGTGCAACTGCATTGTGCGTTCGTGTTACTTTGTAGACAAATAATTTGTACTTGTTCGTTGAACCCAACCCTACAAGCCAAAGCTACAAGGTAAGTTTGTTGTAATTTGTTTTATTAGGTATCGGTAGTGATCCTTGTGTATTTGTAGGCTCGCCGGACTTTTAGGCCTACAACATTTTTGTTGATTGTAGGTTAGTAGGCCTACAATAGGTCATAAAGGGTAAGCTGGTGGTCGCTATTGGCGGCGTTCGTGTAGGGGTCTAGGCCTACTCACACGTCGTGTAGGTTTCCAACCATCTAATTTAACACATTCATTAAAATCTGGTGATAAGAACACAATGATTAGAGGTAAAAAATAGATTTAACAGTTTTGTATGTGGAGGTACCAACCTGGAAAATTTTTATATGACGAAATAGTTAGCTTTGGCTTTGGGGCCTACCAAGGATGGAATGAGGCTTTAGTCTTCGTGTAAAGTCTCCCCTACCCCCCCTTTTTTTTGGGGGGGGGGGGGAGAAGATATTTCTTACGCAGAGGTTTGATATTGATAGACAATATCCGTATTTTGGAAATTATTGCACAGCATTACCCTACGTATTTTGTATTCTACATTTTGGTGCTGCGCATCATTAGACCTACCAAATCCTCCATTCCTCCAACGCCTACGAATTCATTTAAAATCAAAATGTAGGTTACAGGTACCCTACTGGTACGTAGGTGCTACTCTCTTGCGAATAGACTGGTAGGTAGTCTTGTATGTAGGGCCTATAGTAAATGTCTCTGAGGCCCAAAGTTGTGTTATAAATTTACAAGGTTAAAACGTTTGTCATAAGAAGGCAAGTATTTGTGCCTTGTGTTGAAAATAATAGGTAATTTTCGTTAGCGGTTACTGCGAACAAAATGTTCTTGAAAACAGTGTAGGCATATTTCTCAATTTCATTAATTTCGGGATACACTTCCGTAGGTGTAATGGAATCAATCCAGAAATAAAAAAAGCATCTCTGCGGGGTATCGAACCCAGGACTCCAAATTACCTTACTGGTCTGGTGCTTTACCCCTAAGCTACCGATGTACAATGCACCAACAACCCAGATGTTAGCCAGCTTTTTTTACAATGTTAAATGCCCATTTAAATATTCATTTTATAGGCAAATCCAGTTAATTTCACAAACAGTCTGGATCTTGTTTATGACCTCCAATTTTCACCCAAAAAAGTTGAATTTTTGGGACGATATTAACAAATGCGATGAGCGCATGTCGCTATCGGAGCACATTTTACTATTTCAAATATTTTTCCCCTACGCAAGCTTGCGAAATTACTACAAATTACCTGTTTGGTGGGTATTTACGGTCAGTTGTAACAAAAGTGAACTATTTTTGGAAAATGTGCTCTGATAGCGACAATCGCACATTCTTTTTTAACATTTTGCCACTAGCAAACCACAACCCGATCGGACAAACGACTTCGACGAACTTCGCCGGCAATTGGGGAACCGGGGTTTGATACCTCGCTGAGCTGGATTTTGTAATTTCTAGATTGATTTCTGTGTGATCAGTGTAGGCCTAACACTGCAGGACTTGACCTTCGTAATGTCTGGTGAAATAAATCGTTTACATTTGTTTTTGTTTTGCCCATGAAAGTAGTGAATTGGTGGTGAGAATCATTTTATATTTCATTTTTACCATAAGTTACGGTCTTTGTTCACCATGTCTTCAATATTATCCTCAAAATGAACCATGTTTATCTTTTCGTTTCTACAGAAATAAAAGTGCTACTGCATGTACCGCCTTTTTGTGCATGACACTTGACAAGTTAAATATTATCCATCCAGAGGCAGAGAGCTCTACCCAAATACAATATTTTCATTGAAATTGTTTTAGAGATAGGCCTAAGGTAGTTATGCAAGTTATTGTCAATTGATTGGTGGGGGGTACGAAATCAGAACCTGCTCTAAGACAAATAGCTAATCTGCTCGTTGGTTGGCTAAGCGTATAATCCTGGGTAATGAGTTCATTTACAACTGATAGTGAAGTCCAAGGCGTACGTCTGAATTGACCTCTAAGTTGAGTTGTACTTTTCATGCCATCCTCCCTGCCCCCCGGCTCCCGCTCTTTCCACCATAAAGTTGTCGCCAAATTGCATTATCTATATGTTTTCTTGTGAAATGCCAGACAAATCTAAAATTTATTGCTCAACAATTTGTTGCGCAGTCCTGTAGAATGAGTATTGCGTCACCATCATTGGTGGGATGGGAAGAATCGGGCTCGTGTGATCAGCCATTCCGTTTAGCGCGTCAAGGGTCGGCTCGGGTGGGTTGACGGTTAGGGCGGGGGTGGGTGGGGGGTGGCGAGGGGGATGTGTGAGAGTTGTTTAGTTACAGAGAGCGTGATGTGTGAGGGAGGATAGGGTTGAAACTAGAAAGTAGAAAGAAGTGTATGCACAAGCCATGGGCGTGTAAGGAGAATAAAGTCCACGACTTTGCAACGGTGGAAGCCCCATTGCCAGATTTGATTTGATTTTTGCATGAGTGCATACTGCATACTCGAGGCTTTGAGGGGTGACATACGAGGGTGAAGGACAATTACAAAATCCCATGTATTACCGTTGAGTGAATGTATTACTCATGTGGGATTCGAACCCGCGTCCCTCTGCGACGCTTCGGACCTGCGCCCCAATCGTATGAGCCACCGCAAACGACCCATAGCCAAGCTAGGGATGCAGTGGCGGCACCAAACAAAAAACAATTGGGGGGGGGGGGGCAGAGGATTGGTATGGTAATAAAGTGAGGGGCAACGGCAATCAGCAGCGGGTAGCTGGGGTCTGGGTCTTGACCATACTATAGTTATTTCATCATGTTTTAACTGAAAAAACTGAAAAATGGCTTGCTTTTTACCTACATTTGGACGTTATCCTACGGAAATTACCAAAAATAAATTTGTGATTTGATGATTTAATTTTACTTATATTATACGTGTGCGGCAGGCATTTGACACCGGGGAGTGGGGGGCAAGCCATTTTTTGGGGGGCAAGGCCCCCCCCATGAACCCCCGTAGCGCCGCCACTGCAGGGATGCCGCGTTTCACACCATATGAGTGGTGCAGTATTCAGTGCGACTAGACAATCAAAATAGCATGAGAATGCCACGATTCTAGCCGAATATGTGCGTTCACACTAGATTCAAATTACGTCAACATTTTTCCATCATTCGGGAATTTTCGTGGGTGCGTGCTCAGAAAGGTGATGCCAATTTTCGTGCATGATTTGTTTCTAGTTTGTGTTCCGTTTGGTAATACAAAATTCGAAAATATCCATCAAAAATTGAAATTTGTTACGGACTTGACTCTCAGGACAATATTTGTGACTATAATGAAAAAGATCTATCCACGTGAATTATTTAGTTTTCTGTCGGAGGGTGAAAACAATAAAAAATGTGGATTTTCCTAAATGCAATAATTATGATACAGTACTATACAGTGTACCCGACCATAAACTAACTAAATTGTCCTAACGTAGACCCTATGAAGTACGGTTCTTTCAGGATTATATTTGGGAGGCGAGCGGGCTAGATTTGTGCTTCAAATTGCGATTCATGTGCGCTGTTGCTTCAAGCTCGTAGCTTCACCGGGGTGCAGAAAGGTGTATGGGCCTTATGTTATATATATATCTGTAATCCAGTGGCGTAACAAGTCGGCGAAAGACACCTCGGCCTCAGCGGCTCACCACGAATTTAGCAATTCGCTTTAAAAACTATTGTTTATTCAAATTAAATGGAATTGTGCTGTGATTGTCTCTTGCCATGGTGATTGAGTCGTGAGAGGTGTTTGGCTGAGTGTGATATATCGAGTTTCCATATTGCAGATGGTCAATTTTGGTTCAATTTATACACAGCAGCATGAGCATCCCGATATACAAACGTGTTAAAAGGCGACACAAAAATTAATACGCCACCCTTTTCTATTTTAGTGAATAGATTGAAAAAATAATAACGCTTTAAATTATTTTTCATCGTTGGTAAATCGAAAGTACTTGTTTCGACTCTCGACTCTTCTATCAATCGCAGACACTAACTTAATACCCACCAGGCGAATGTTTTTATAAAGCATCTTCCAAGCGGAAAGTTAAAATGATTGTGTAATTTCTTGCATGCAAAATGCTAGGCCTAATTGTGTATTCGTCACAGCTGCTATTGTGTTGTGAATTGTGAAAATTTAGTTTGCTCTAGAGAGTAACTTCTGTATTTGTTTTTATTTTTGGTCTATTTACCATTTTAGAGACTGGTAATTTCACAGGAAAATTACCTGTAGTCAAATTGTAAGTTGAACCACGTAGTATATGTATTCCCATTTCCAAGAAAACTTAATTTCAATTCGCTATGGCCGGGCCCACTTCAACGTATCCAATGAAAAAATAATTCCAATAATGAGACATGTGTCCAACACTCAATGATTGAAAAGTATATTCTTGGGATTTTAGTAAAAATAAAGTAGCAGGTACTTTGTGCTGGCGCTGGCTCGCATGCTCTGGGTGGAAGTTGCACACGCCACTGCTTTGATCGTTCGTTACCCGTAATGTACCGTAGGTAGACTGCAAGTTCAATTCTCATTACTGCATTGTAACTTGTAATTGTAGCAAACATGTATTTCCATATCTCGTGAACATAACGATAACCACTCATTTTTTTTTCTCGTTGTGTGAGTCGTAATAGCATATTTTTATGGCTGCAGTTGTTTTGACTTTTGAGGCAGTGGTTGACGTAGACCTATAGCCTATAGTTACCGGCAACAGTTTGGGCTGCATGTTTCCCCAGTATTTAAAATGAGTGAACCCAAATCCAACTTTTGAAGGATATCTCAAGTTGGCTTACCACAAAGATTTAATGTAGAACAGGTGCGGTGGTAGTAGAAAAAATAGTAAAAGTGCCTACTTTGTGAGAAACTTTACTTCAATTGCATTAAATACGTGGCAGATCTATGTTAAGAAATTTCGAAGATTCCCTGAAATTATCTTTGAGATTGAAGGAGCAGCAACAAACAAACGCCCGAACTTCCTTTTATTGGTGGTCAGATTGAGTCTTGCAAGTTGCAACAGTCTTATCACCTCCTAGCTACACTGACTTTGACACTGACTTGTTAGGTCGAGTGATTCCTATTTCGAGTTTCCGTATTGCAGACGCTAACATGGTCGATTTAGTTTCATTTTATACACAGCAACAAGCACTCCGATACAAACGACAACAAAGGTAATACGTCATCATTTTCAATTTAGTGAATAGATTGGAAAAATAATAACGCTTTTAATTATTTATCATCGTTGGTAAATCGCAAGTACTTGTCTCGTGCTCGCTGCTCGGCCCTTCTGTCAATCGCTGATAATAATTTTATAATCACCAGGCGAATGTTTTTAAAGTATGCACTCCGAGCGGAAAGTTAAAATGATTGTATTTGTGTGGTTGCTTGTGAACTATTGTCTAAAGAAAGTTGATGTTTTCAAAACATGGTAAATACTAATCGTGTAGAATCGTCACACTGAGTGTGATTATATTTTGTTTGTCAAGCCTGAATTAGAATGTTCGTTCAAGATTTCTGAATTCAAGGACAGGACAATATAAATTAATCTGAAGGATGTATTGTTGTTTTTTTAGAATCTTTGCACATTTCGATTATGTTTTGTCCTTGAAATCAAGGAATCTTGAACTTAACATTGAATTGTCTATTTTTATTTTTTGTCTATTTTACCCTTTTAAAGACCATGGTTATTTCATATGAAAATGGCTCTTAGTCACCCAGCATAAGTATAATAAGCTTTCTAGTTTCGATGCATTTGACGCTATTTGTGTGTCATTATATATTCATTAGCGTTTTTTCTGTGTCTATGATTGAAAAAGAATCCCGCATTCGAAAATCTCGCCAATGTCGTGTCTTGGAGCGTCAGCCCGAGAATCGATCCCGGGTGGGTGTTGTCGAGTGTAGTAGGCAGTAGGCTCGCTCCCAGTGGCGTTCGCGTAGCGGGGCAAGGATTGCAAAGGCCAATACTTCGGACCGATAATTTGAAACCCCTACACACATAGCGAAATAGTTAGCTGAATGAATGTAATGTATTTGTTTCTCGATTTGGTTAGTCGGGAAACACTCCCGTAGGTATAGAATTGTTAGTTTTTCTCTTTTTAATACATTTTTAAAACTTCTGAATTGTATTAAATATTAATAACGTATTTGTGTTCACAATTTTTTGGGGGTAGGGCCTTCCTCACTATCAGCCATTGCATTACACTCATTTTCAACAAATAAATAATAAATGAGTCAATTTTGCATTTATGTTTCAGTATTGTCAAAACATTTTGTGTGGTAGGGTATAGGCCGAGGTATAAACTACTAATATGTAGGTTAGGTCGGGTCCTCCCCAAAAAGATGTATAATAAATGTTTCTGTTGTGACAGTGGGGTATCAGTTTTTATTCAGTCAACTTTTCAGCTGTCTTGGATTGGACAGTTTGTCTGTAAACCGAGACACGTGAAGTGAGATGAAGTGGACTTGTGTTTTTGTTTTAGTTTACCCACTTAGGTTACACACCTAATTTTTATACCATGTCATAGTCTACCCACTTGGTTACACACCTAATTTTTATACCATGTCATAGTTTACCCACTTGATTACAACAGCTATATTTATTCCATGTCAACTCTGACGTCTTCCATTAGGGAATAATGTCCAGCCAGTGATCAGTAATTTCAATAGCATCGCTCTGATTGGCAGATATTCACCCTAAAACTTCGCCAGCATCGCCTACTTTGGAACAACTGTGAAGACCAGAGACCTACACTTTATTATGTGCTTCGTTGCTTTAGGCCGATTCCGAAGTCACAGTTTTACTATATGTAAAACAAATTCTGCTTGAACCGGGGATCGAACTTCGGACCTTCTGCATTGGAAGCGAAATGTGAAATGATTACTGTATGTGCCCAATGCCCATTGGAACACGCTGTCTGCAATCGGATGTCCCGTTGTTTGATGATTTGAATTCTATTAGTTCCCAGCAGCTCCCCCTTTATTGAACTGCATGCACTGCTCTGCACAAAGTAACAATACAGTAATATTCTTCATACTAATAGCATTTTGCTGCCTACTGGACAGATATGATTTTTATTATTATTTATTCCAAACAGTTTAGAATTCAGCCTGAAACCAGAACGTCAGCCTAAGTGCGGATACTGGAGGGGCGGGGGGTTGAGGGAGGAAGCGCCCAATCTCATTGTTGCCGGTTGTGTGAAACGTATTTTATAAAGTAATACATAAGAACTTGTATCATGTTTCAAAATACATAGTGGTAGATAAACATGGTTTGGTTCAAGTTTCACAATAACTGCTCGCTCGTGAGCATTCTTTCCCAAGTATAACCAAACACCTAAGTTAGTCATCTGAAGATAAGATGGTTACAACTCCCGTAGTAAATAGTTTTGCATCCTGAAGTGAGTGCCGGTGGGCCGGTTGGCTTTCCTATACAAAACCCCATACACTAAAAAATATATTTTTATATTTTTCATGCTGCTGATCCACACACACCCAATTTATCAGAAAATATATGTGAGTTCAAAGCTGGTCATTGGGATATTGTGCACCACAGAATAATATGCATGGGCACTGCTGGCATACTAGTACTTCAATTATAAATCTAGTTAATTCTTGATGTGCGTAGACCTGTGTCTGCCGTGTGGCAATACAAACCATTCTGTCGGTTTGATCGCTGTGCGACGCTCATTTAGACGCTAAATGCTGACGGCGCTAAATGTCTATTGATTCTCGTCGAAGTTCCACTAGTCAAACCATTCGACCTATCCTACCCGCATAACCTGCAATGTTATCTATGTTGAGTTTGGCCTAATGAATGCACACGTAACATTCTTCTTGGCCCTGATTCCTGTACATTTTCAGTCTTTCTTACCCGGGTTAGGGGGGTTAACCCGTAACCACATGCTAATTGCTAACCCCAACCAACCACCAGTGAGTAGTGATCACTATCAGTTTTTTGTGCCTACAGGAATACGTTTTTTTTACCTCTGATCCTGCTTAACCCACCCAGGGTTAAAATGTACAGGAAAAACTAAGCAGGAACTACTAATTGGGATATTCAGACTTGTTAGAAGGGATGACCCGGAACCAGCCAGAGTGGTCAGTAAGGATCCTAGTCCATTCCAATCATTCACCTATGACAGAATCGGACCGACCGACGAGACGAACCCTAGTCTTTTGAGTTTTGAACATTCAAACGTTCACGTCTTAATTATTAACTTTTAGTAAGCTTCGTAAACGCTTTTTCAGGCGCGTTGTTGGATGAGCGTAATTTAAAAAAAAAAATGAAAAAAGCGCAAAATTGCGATTTTCATGATAAATAATTTTTCTATTGCGCTCAAATTTCACACGAATATCTTAATTTATGAAATTAAGGTTCTGTGAAAAAAATTATTATAATCGGAAAAAGCATGTAGGTATCATAAGTAGAAGAATTGTTTTTAAATAAAAAAATCGCAAAATTGCGATTTTCACAGAAATAATTTTTCGATTGCGCTCAAATTTTACACGAATATATAAATTCATAAAATTAAGGTTCTGTGAAAATAATTATTACAATCGGATAAAGCAAGTAGGTTTTAAGTCGAAGAAATGTTTTAAAAATCGAAAAAATCGTAAAATTGCGATTTTCATGAGAAATAATTTTTCGGTTGCGCTCAAATTTCACACGAATATATTAATTCGTAAAATTAAGGTTCTGTGAAAAAATCATTACAATCGGATAAAGCATGTACCTAGGTGTTATATATTAAGCCGAAGATATTTTTTTTAAATCGAAAAAAGTCGTAAAATCGCGATTTTCATTAGAAATAATTTTTCGATTGCGCTCAGAAACGTGGCAGTTCTAAGTTTAGAGATCATTGAAGGCCCCCAGAAAATTTCATCACAATTAGAGTATCGGTTTAGCCGAATCGTGTTAACAGACAAATAATACAAACAGAAAGAAAGAAAAAAAAACGTTCCGGATTTTTTTCCCAGTGTAGTGAAATGGATCTTCGCTTCGCTCTCTACGCTCATTAATATTACAAGGTGAATTTAGCAAATCAGTGCGTTTTAGAGCAGTTTGAAACATTTAGTATTGTTCTATAAGTAAATTCGACACTTTTATTGGGCTCCGAAAAAGAAGGAATTAAAATTCCTAGAAAATTAAAGTGCAGTAGGAATTAATTTCAAACTCTGGCAAAAATTAGCTCATCAATTTTAAAATCTCGTTTTTAATAAGAAATTACCAGCAGGATACATTCAGGGATAGTATAAATCAAGAGGTCTGAAAGTACCTCTTTCACTAGACATCTCGTGGTCCTTTGGTGCATAAATTTTTGTCTGTGAACGCATTTATCGAGAATTCCAATATATTAGGTTTTATAAATATTAGGAGGCTTTGAAGATTAGCAACAAGTTAGTCAAAATCTAAAAGTCAATCGAAGTAAATAACATTTTATCAAAAAAATTACATTGGTTGTTTGCAAATAGATTGAAGCCAAGATAAATTCTTAAAATAATTAGAAATAGGCAAATATAGAACTTAGGTGTTTAAGTGGATATTCAACGAAGATCGAATGATATTTCATAGATATTTTATTCGTCTGAAGTTGTTTCTAGTGTAGAGATTCAATTTCCTAATTTTACACATGTTTTTATTTTAGCGAATCGGTTCACAGGCGATAAAATAATGACACCAAAGACAAAATGTCGTGAATTGTATCTTTTGAGACCTGTATTTCTTATGCCCGCGTCATCATATTAATAAATTATATTATCAAATAATTGAATCGAAATGAATTCTGCTAAAGTGAGGTGGGTGGGTGGTTATTGGAAAGGCAACTCTGTAATTGTTGGGGACGGGGTGTGGGAATTGCGAATTAGGGGCGCAGCCCCCATCGTCAAACGCAGTGACGCACCTTGAGGAGTATAGACCCTGGTTGAGTATATAGACTTTGTTAATGACAATGATGATAAAAGCTTGAAAAACTGAGCTTTTTGAAACTGGTTTGTTGAACTTTTCGCCAACAGAAACAGGGAAACGTTCGTTACAGATTATAGAAGTAAAGTATTGTAAAGTTTTGTTGAGAATGAGATGTTATCTTTCACAGGGCCTAGTTCTGCATTGTTGAATCTGCATCTGTCTTGTCAACTTTCCTGTATCTGTCTTCCTGACAATTTAAAGAGTGCCTGCCTGCATGTCAATACATACGTCGATCTGCTGTCTGCCTATCTGTTGGCATGACCGCATGTCTAGCTACACCTGTCTGTCTGTCTTGTCTGTGCTGCTTATTTGTCCCCACTTTACCAAACTAAATTAATTAAGTTGCCTGCCTGCTTTCATCACAAAGTGCAGCCTCAGAGTTGTTTCAGCAGACCGCCCAACTTATGCCCCATTTCATTCAATAAGGGTGCAGACGGTCTTTTACTTTGAAACCTTCTGTATGCAGTGATTAGTAGTTCAGTATTTTCTGGAACGGGGGACGTACAAGTGTTAACTGTAGATACTGAACTATTTAAAACTTTTAAAATATGAACTCTTCTAACTTCAACACTAGAATATTTGCATATTCACCCCGGCCACGTTGTTGGATGAGCGAAGCGAAGACTTCAATTTCACTGACCCCCAAAAAAATTTAGCTCGGGTGTTTTTTTTTTTTTTTTTTTTTTTTTGTTTTTCCGTCTGTTTGTTCGCTCGATTCCGGGCAAACGGCTTATGCGATATTGATGAAAATGTAGGGACCTTCGTTTTCTCTGAACTTAGAGGTGTATGTTTTGGGTAAATCGAAGAAATATTTCTCATGATATCGTACTTTACGATTTTTTTCGATTTTTAGTGCGATATTTTCGTGACATTTTGGCCGATTCTGACAAACGGAGGGCTACAACGTTCACAGATTACATTGACATTAAGGTTTGGTGATGTGTACATTTAAAGAAAAAGTTGAAATAGTTACCAAAATCCTGAAATAAAGTATTCTATAAGTTTTTCAATTTTTAATGCGATATTTTCGTCACAACTTGGCCGATTCTGACCACGGGTGGGCTACAACGTTCAATTTCTTGGCTTAGGACTTATGTTCATTTAATACCTTTTGAAAGAAAAAGTTGCAAACAGTTAGCCAAATCCACAGAAATAAAGGTTTAAACCAGAGTTTTGTTCGGGTTTATTAATAATCAATTACATTACATTGAAACTTGACAACAATCACTCAATGCTTCAAGAAGACTTGCAAAGGGGAAAGTGCAATTAACGCAAAAACGCAAACAAAAAACTTTAAAAAACGCTCATCATCAACGCTGCGTACTTTACGTTTTCCTAGTCGCATTTACATTTTAAATGTTCGTGTAAGTGATGATTACTTGTTCATAAGCAGGTTCCCAGGTTCATTGGGGTGTGACTAGCCTCAGCGCAGGGTTCCAAGGCATCAGGGGGGGCTAAGCCGAAGCGCGAAATTCTCGTAATTTGGTTGTTGCGAAGCGGAAATCTCGAAAAATTTGTGTACGAGTAATTTTCGTTTCCATAATTTGCGAGTTAATTGGGTTAGCGTAGCCAAGATTTTAATTTGACTACCTCGAGAAAAATACCTCGGGTGATGTTTTGGCTTTTTGTTTGTATTTAGGGATTGGTGTAGGCGGGGGCACGTGCGATATTTCGGCTGTGACTCGCCCCCCCCCCCCCCAAGCCGCTCTTCTTGTAATCTGTGGCAACAATGCACCATCTTCCCGCAGATTTCTCGGTAACTTCTTCAGCTTTGTTCTCTTTAGATAATTGCTACAGTAGGCCTACATTGTCGGGTAAATCCCTACCGTTGTGTTACTTCGAATCGCGTCTTCGATAGGTTATTCCTGAAATAGGGGCCAGCTTTTTTCCAGATAAAATTAAAAGGTTTTGCCTTGGTAAATGAACGCAACCAAAATAATATAATTTGCAAAAACATCCGACATTTTAGTAATTGCCGAGGATATTTTGAATAGTACATGGACGCGATGAATAGGTTGCAGCATTTTGTATGTTAAAAAATATTTATGAGATGAACTGCCAAGTCTAAGTTGTTGCACTTGGCAGTAGCAGCTGCACAGTTTACGTTACCGAATACGTACTTTGTATTTACTTCGATTTTCCAAGAGAAGAGAACTAATCAACAACAGAGTTAACTCTATTATGGTAGTGGGGGGAAGCGTTCGAGAGTGAGCGAATAGTGAGTGGGGACATGAAGAGGGGTGACAATTTACAAAAGTCTATGCCGTGTGCATAATTCGAACCCACGCCCCCTGGAATCGAGTCCTTGCCCCAATCATATGACCACGGTCGGCTGAAATATGAAGTGTGGCGTCCTTTTGAACTAAAACTCACTACTACTCGACGACAAAGTTTCTCTTTCAAACCAACTCGAGGGTAAGAATTTCAAAATAAGGGTTACACCTAGTGCAGCCATGCTGTGGGGCTAGCTGCTTGCCATACTCCATACTCGGGCAGTATAATAATATCGTGGCGCGCGTATTATCAAGTTACCTCCACAGTCGTTGTCAGGTGAATGTTTTTGTGAACGCCTGTAAGTAGATGGCGGCTAACCGAGTTGTAAGGAGGCGAAGCGGAGAACTGACCTACGCCAGGTCCGTTGGAACCCGCTGCGGACGCGAGAAACTTAGTTCGCGACCAGTCGTCCGACTCCATCAGTCGCTAATTTGTAAATTAAATGTGGGTGGACGCTCCTCGATCTCCCCGGTGGGGGGCTCACGTGGTTTCTCGTTTACTGAAAGTAAAATTGATGAAATCACTTAAAATTCCTTTATTTTAATACTACCTCTCCCTCCCCTTCAAGGGACAGGGTGGGAAAACTCCAGATGGCACAGTGACACGATCTGTTACAACATAGTATTTAAAATTAAAAGAAGGAAGTGGGTGGACGGCGTCTGCCCGGATCCACCCCCATATAAATCAATGCTTTTGGTAAGGCAATAACGTGTCATCAAACCAATGGGAGGCGATTGCTCCCCCCCCCCCCCCCCCCTTCTCCAGTGAGACTCAGAATTTTGATTACCTACCATTGTTGGCCTGTTCTCAACAATCAGTCTGAAGGTTTTCACCCCAGTGACATACCGCAGTTATAAAAAATAGTTCAAGTATCCACATCCACACTGTACAATATGCCTTCTCCCTCCCTTCATTCTTCAGGCACATTTCATTGGGGCCCTGGGCCCGGTTGGGTCCAAGCTCTATACCCCCAGGATTTACCACTTCCTGTACATAGCCTAGCAACTCCATGTTGTGTGTAGATGAACATGATTTTTGTACCTTATCTAGTTGCCCGTTAGGGCGCCGCAATCATATACCATACGAAGTATGATAATGTGCTCGAGACGCGCGGCTGTATTCTTGGAAATCAAATACCTTGCCAACAACGATCGTGGATGGGCCATAGCTTTGGGCTCAAGGGCAAACACTCCGCTCACCTCACCTCACCGTTGCGAGCACACACTTCAAATTCCAATAACTGCTCCTACTTGGAAGGTAACGAGTTTGCTCAAGTGACGAGAGAGGTATGAATCAGATGATTTATGCAATTTGCAATTACTCGCAAGTGTCTGTGGCATTCCATCTGCTGCCGAAGATGACATGATACCGAAACGAAGAATGATTGGATAAATCTATATAATTCTACTGTGTGTTTAACCAACCGAACATGTAATTATCGTATTATCGTACCCCGCCTGGGACCGGAGTAGAAATTGTCCCAGGGTATTCCTCTGCCGATTGTAGCAGACGAGGAAAGAAGCAAAGTCCATCTCGTAGTTGTCAGCCATGTGAGTGTTATACCCGAAACTAGAGGCGAGCTTTGGCAGTAGTCGTCGGGGACTGTCCACCAAAAAGCGTCGCTCGACGATCAGTGGCGGATCTAAAATCATAACTATGGGGGGGGGGGGGCATTCGCGCGTGCATGTACATCCGTGGGAAAGGCGTGGGGGGCAAGGCCGTCCACAAATTGCGCCGCAGGAGAATTTTTTCGAAATTCAGGTTTTTAGAGTGCATTTGGTGCGTTTAAAAAAAGTGGTGGGCTGAATGCAATACCGAAACAACGTAGTTTGTGTGCGGCAATTTGTTTTGCCGTCATGTCGAGCTTACATTGAGTTTTTATTGCATTGTTGTAAAATTACTATTTCAAATACTATTTACTTAAATGTAGTTCATTGTTGTGTCTGCATCTATGTAATTAGATTTATTTAGTTGTCCTCCTTTGTAAATCAGTTTTTATAACTGAATAGGATAGACGTTAAATAAATAAATAAAATAAAAATAAATAAAATAGGTGATCATAATTCTCGATCATAGCTGAGATGGAAGGCTCATTCAAATCATTTTGCAAATTTGCAACTGTGAAAGGCCTAAAAACACGTTTAAGAATCTAAAATAAGATACAGATGTGCTAAGAAATAAATCGGAACCTCATAGGGTCATGGGGGGGGGCGGTCGCCCCCCTGTATCAGCCCCTATCGACGACCTCCCGATGACGAGAACGACGTCGACATGGTCATGGAACGATGACAAGTACGACGTAAGGAACCCCCCTGCTTATGACTGGATCTATCCAACATGGGAGGCGTAGGCCCATTGGGCCTTCAGAAGTGGCTTGTCCCTATAGGTAGCGTGTCCGGTTCTTTCATATTGTCTTTTGACAATATTGATTGAATTGATCAGGGAGGGGTGGATCTAATTGTGACTTATTGGGGGGGGGGGGGGGGGGGGAGGGAGGAGAGCGGAGAAAATGACTATTTTAGTTAGAAGAGAAAACATTATGCACAACACAACATTATTATTCATTGTTTTAAATAATTGAAACTTCTGTTTCATTGTTGAAATGAGGCCAACAATGAAATGCAAACCTTCTGGATCTCTCATGGGGGCTCCTGTGTTTCCGCCCCTGGTGTTGATATTATCATAATATACAGGGAGAAGATCAGCTCGAGCCTCACAGTCACACGTCACAGCAACCTGCAATAAAATCAATGTTTCTCAATCAAATGCGTCGTAGTTTAGTGATGTTCTTTCTCGCAAGCTGCAATGCGTTGTTATTTTTATTGTATTGGCAAAACCTATTTGTTTTAGAGGAGTTCTGTGGAAAAAGGTTTATCCTTATCCTGAATTAGCCAATTATTGAGCGGTGCTTACTTCAATCATTACCGATCGCTGGGTACGATTAGGGCGCATGTCCGGAGCGTATGGCTCTACAAGGACGTGGGTTCGAATCCCGCATAAGATATGTTTTTGTAATCGTCCTTCACCGCTTATCTATCACGACTCATGGTCTCGAATAGCCTTGGAAATTATCATCACCACCGATCGCTGGTGGGTATTATTCTCTCGTCGATGGCGTCGGCGCCGACAAGGTAGTTTTTTCGGGCCACTTATTGAAAATATATTCTGGAACTAGGTGGTTACCAGAAAGACTCAATTTAGGTTGATTATGTTTTCTCTAGTATCAACGTGAAACAAAAATGAGCCTAAAACCGAGCCTAAAACTTTGGAAATTCACGCAAAAGCACAATTATTTTATTATTAAAGAATAGATTAATATTTTTCAAATGGCCTCTTTAAGTTTAGTAGTATTGTGCTAAAGAATACGCGATATAGGTTTTGTAGGGTCCTATACTAGCCCGAGGGTTACTTGAGATGTCCAGATGGTAGGGTATAATTGGTTGGTTTTTGATCGAGATGAATGCAGATATATCAAGCTGTCACTTATCACCGAGTTAATATACACAAAATGCACCATGTGTGTATGCCTATATACTGCACATAACGAAGACGGTTATCATGATTTGAATAAGCAAACAAAAAATAGCTTAGTCTGGACCACGTGTGTTTCACTCAGCTAAGTCTGTACCACGTGCACGTGTTCCACTCGACCGATACTGCTTATCAGAGATGCTGCTAATGGCCCAGGGCTGACTGATTCTACACATGTCTTCGAATCTTCCTTGCTTGCTAGATTAGTGTCGCATTTGTTTCGAGTTGTATTGGGAAATGAAAAAGCAAGCCTATGGTCGCAGCATCATAAAACTATGTTTTCTAATGCACCCCGAGCCCATGGACTGTCTCCGATAAAGTAGTTGGGAGATCCACATTTTCATTGACGCCATGCACTTGCCTACTAAATTAAATCACAAACGTGGTCAATGCTGGGAAAAGTAAAGCCTTGTTACACTGTTACCTGCTGTTACTCTTGTCTTGTAGCTTGCACCTTGTCGACTTTGATTAATTGTTTTCATACGTTTTATTTACTTTTCATTACAGTATGGGGACTATACTTATCCGAACTGTTCAACGTCTTCAATAAACATTATACTATCACATTCTAATATATCGATTAGTATACACACATTTTGGTCGAGGTGTTGTATACACAAACTTTGCAGCCATCAACACTATATAGTAGGCCTGGCTGGCCTATAGTCTACTTGTTATTTGATATTGCGTTATTTCACGGTCGTCGACATTCTTCCAGGCATTATTGGATTATAGTTAAAGGGGCTATTAACTCAAAAAATTATTTTTTACCACATGATCTATAGCACAATACTACACTAAAATGACAGTTTAAAAAATGATATCTTGTAACTGTGATTTAACACGAATTTTTCAATTATTTTGATCCAGAAATTTGCGAAAATTGGTGTTTTGGGAAATTTCTTAAATCGGCTTTAACCTGCTTCTTTTTTGGTCCACATAGATACTAGAGCATAGTACCAATCCAAAATGCCCATTTTTTACATCGTGTCTTGAAACTGTGCCCAAATATACCCTCAAACACGCAAAAATATGCATTCCAAAACAACACCCCACCTTGGTAATCAGCATATTTTGACCGAACTACTTGCCCAAATTGCAAAACAAAATATAGAGAATTTACAGAAAAGACTGTAAAGTACGTCAATGATGGCCAATATTTTTTTCGATCAAAATCCTTCAAGGTCACGACGAGGCATAAAGATCGTCCCATGTTATTTCTTATGGGAGATTCTTGCCGATGGGACCTAGCTTGAAAAATGTCATATTTGACAATTTTTTGGGAGGTCATGGTGGCCCCAATAATTTTTCTGTTCATTGCATAATTCATTACTAGTTAGCCCGAATGAAATATATATGTTTTGAGTTTAGCGGTTCTTAATCAAAACCATAATTGTTATAGTGCATGCTAAATTAACCTCATGATTGGTATTCCTTCCCCATTTTCTTCAAACGACTTGTGTGTCGATTTCAAGATAAACCAAGCCACTAAATCCTTCCAAAACCTGCGAGGAGTTATGTGCTTCACTTTCACACTGTAAACCACACCATTTTCTACATTTTTATTATGTCGTATTTTAAATTGTAAACTGCCATAGAGACAGTGTAAACAATGGAATGCGAGATGTATTGGGAGAGAAAAGCTAAAGTTTTAAGTTTACTGCTGTCGACAACCAAAAGATGTGTGTCCTTGTTTTAACCAGTATCAATATTTGTTCGTGTGCGCCTGCGTTCGACAAAAATGATAGTCAGTATAGTATTATCAGAAGTCGAACTGCTTCTTTAGAAGGTTAAGGTAGCAATCCAAACTGAAGGTGGCAACTAACATATTTTACGTGATAACCTATGGGAACAAGTTAAATTTGTATTGTTTGTTTGTTTGTTGGTTTCTCGATTTGGATAGTCGGGAAACACTCCCGTATTGGTTGTTTTCTATCCTGACACGATTAACACTCACTTCTTGACAAAGTCCAAAAAGACAAATACAAAAACAATCAAGTGCTTCTATAAAAACCAGGAAAATAATGTAATGCATGATGTGGACCCGTATGGTTGTTTATTGAAGATTAATCCCCACAAGTCCAGAATCAAATAGTCTAAAAGGAAAAGAATGTCCCGATAAGAGTGATGTCATACGGTATTGGTTGTTTTGTTTATTTATTTATTTATTTATTTATTTATTTATCCTTAAATATACATCATTCTCATAGAGATAATGAATTATATCGTTAACACGAGTAACTTGTACATACCAAAGGCCTGATTCTCGAAAGCCGGATCATTTCGTGGTTTTCGTTCCGTTTTAAGTTTTATTGCTGAAAGTATTGTATCAACTTACAACATGACATACAATGGGCATAACTGCGTTGAATGAGATTATTTTCGAAAATAGTTTGAAAATTTTAAATAGCCAGGCTGGGAAAACAGTCACGGTAATGGATGAGCGGAATTATGTGCCTAACTTTAGCTGTATTTTATTTCCTAGGCGTCTTAATCTGCAATCTCTAATTTTTCACATTATTTTATTTTATTTTTGGAAGTAATGCTAACTACATGCTAACTACGTAATGCTAACTAAAAATTTAAAGACGTGTATCTAACAAGAAGATATTTTTGTGTTTGTCGGTACTATACCATTGAAATTTTTATAATACAGTGTAATTATCCCTATTGGATTCTATGTTTCTAGATATAGCCGACTTTTTTGTATTTGTTACAACTTACAAATACAAATACAAGGGATTCGAACCCCATGTTGGACCTACTCTCCGATCCTATGGTTCATTAATACCATATAAGTTGATGGCAACGTTATCAACTCGTCAAAATGCGACTCTACTTAACTGATAACAACATTGAAAGAACATTTGGTGAAAACATAGATTATTCGCGTTCCTGATAAACCTAGACATTTCTGTAGGTTTATCTCAGTTGTATCTGTAAGTAAATCTCGCTCAATCTCTTTTGTCCTTCATCACCCATTATTATCTCTCAAATGTGAGTGGTCCCGGACCTTTCGGATACTTACCTAGGATACTTTTTAGATATTTTCCACATTTTTATCAATTAGCCCTACAATACACTACTTATCTCAGTTCTAGACTAAGCGAATCTCTTCACTAATCACTTGCATGTTATCTGCTACAGCGGTCCCCAGCCTCTTGATAACTCGTATCTATCTGTCCGTATTGTATGCTTTTAGTTTTCTGAATTGGCTATCTGCTATGTGCTATCGGTTTAGGGCAACGTTCTATTCAATGTTGAACGAAGTATACCATCCGGTGAATTCTAGCGAGCCTTCGAAGCCTCAGCCTCAATTTCCATCACCCAAGTTTGAACTTCCCGGATGGTTTTTCCAAAATCGAGACGCAACGTTAATATCTGCAGGCATAAACCTACTTTTAAGGCTATTGTACTGCCTCTGGCCGATAATTTGAAAGTCGAAGAAACATGTCTGAAAAGTTTGCTGAATGAAAGAAGGCCTTTAGAATAACAGAAAAAAAATTGTGATTTTTTTGGGCGGGACATAACCTCACTTTTGGAAATTACATTTAGATTTTTGGACAAAAGTGTGATATACATTATACAAGACTCGTTCGAAATTAAATTTGAGAATCAGTTTTCTGGACATAGTTTCTAAACACCTTTAGCTACACTTGACTATAGCTAAAACAGTTTTCTGAAAAAATAAGTTGTGACGAACTTTTTTGTCAAACGGTACAAAACTCGTATTTGTACTTATGCAAACACAAATTCGTACTCCAACTGTTATTTCAGAAACACTTTGATATATCAAGTTTAGCTAAAGGTTTTAAGAAACTATGTCCAGAGAACCGATTCTCAAACTTAATTTTAGAAACATCTTGTATATCACACTTTTGTCCAAACTCTAAATGTAATTTCCAAAGTGAGGTTATTTCCCCCAAAAATTCACAATTGTTTTTCTGTTTTTTAAAGGCCTTCTTTCAATTCATCGCATTAACGTTTCAGACATGTTTCTTCGACTTCCAAATTATCGGCCGAGGTCCGGGCCAGAGGCAGTACATAGCGCTTAAACATTGTTATTGTTTCTTGCATAGCGTTGTCGAAATATAGGCTGGGCTGGGCCTACATTCAATATTTACTTTATGACATATTAGCACAGTAAATACTGTAATTTTAGACTTGGGTGAGGACGCTGAGCGTCTCAGTTTAATACTTTCGTACTTTTCGAACTACGTGACACATACATTACGATTTCGGTACTGTTTTCACACTGTGATGGGCGTAGCCCCTTTTTTTTTAATGCGTACACCATATTTTCCTGCAAGTTTTTATTTTTTGTGCAAGTCCATGCAAAGTATACATTTTAGTCGATGTTTACTTATTTCGTGTGACCAAAGGAGTCCAAAATTGGCAAGAAACAAATCATGTACGAAGATATCGGCATCACTTTTCTCTTCGAAATATGCAAAAACATAATCTGAATGAAGGGAAAACGACAATTTTCGACGAAATTTGATGGCGTTGATGGTGATTTTGAGCTTCGTAACTTGTTATGATCGGTTATGATCGTTGTTTTCTTTCAAAGCGCGTTCTGTTCTGTTCTAGCATAGCATTGCACTCGGCCGTCCGCCACTGCCAGCTTTATCTTTCCCGTCATCTGTATTTTTTTTTAGTTTTTCAATCATGTATTGATTTGCTTTCTCCGTATATATATTAGTATTGCCAAATTATTGGATTCTTAATATTCTTATTGATAGTGATGGGCTAGCTTGTAATGGGTTGTGTACAATACACAGCATTGCAAATAAAATCAATAAGTGCAACAAAATGCTGTTAATGAGCTTCATTTGACAAACACCAATTATTATGCACAGGAAGTTGCATGAAATTGTTTCCGTTCTACTGTCACCACTGCTAATAATTTGCATGGTTTAAGTTAAGCGCATCGATGATGATTAATGTAGATAGATAGATGCAGGGGCTCGTCGGAAATTGTAGCTTTCAAATTTCCGTTCAACTCCATCGATAAATACGTTTTTTGCGCGTTTTATAGATATTAATTGATACGATTTAGCAGTCATAGCCAATTTCAAGATAGATGTCGAATTTATGGTTTCGATTAAACATTTTGTATTACGAGACGCAAAATGTTGCACGCATGCATTGTGTATTAAAAATGTGCATTGCTTAGTGAATGTAAGTGATGCTGTGATATAAAGGGCGCGCTTTGTTATGGTTTGTTTCATAAACAGATTTCCTTTCTACAAACATTTGAATTGGGTTATTTGAATATACGTTACGAATATTATCAAGTGCACTTTGTAACATTATCAGAGCATTCAATAAAATTACGGCGAAGTAAAATCGAGGAACGCAATGTTTAACACTATTATCTACATTCTACACACACATAATTTCGTATAAAACCTTGGATCACCACCGGGCACCGACCGATATTAAAACCACACGGAAAAACCATATTTTAGCAATATCTCTCAAACTGTAACGTAAAACCGCAAAAGGGCTACTAGGTATCACGTAGTTTCTTTAGATCTAGGCCTACATGAAAAATTATTCAAATATTGTAATCAGTGGCGTTTTTCAATAACGAATACATAAATTATTTAATCCTTGATTTAAGTCATTACTGGTTACAAAATTTGAAACAGTTTTTTTTAATGTCAGACATAGTAAACTAAACCACATGGGACCTGGTATTCACTTTTTCGTATTTGTGTAGCGTAATGTGAGTTATTACATAAATAAGGTAATTTCGCGTGGTTTCAATATTGGCGGTAGATATAGTTTTGACTCTTAACAACCAATTTCGAAATCTTATCACAGTTCTGTCCGTCCGTCCACATGTCGCGCCTCATGATAAAAACGTTACACGACCTCCCGATTCACAAGCGTACTCTTTTGTTAGCATTGCCGTGTAACAAAGAAGATACAGAATGTTTTTGTTGACCCTGGGGAAGGAGGGGGTAGTGGCTCCCCTCACCCCCCAGTAAGTACAGGAATTTATGACCCGGCGCCTACACCAATTTCGATGCGAGATCAAATGCGGCATTCACGGCGTCACGTCGCACGCAGACCCGGGTTCTAGACCTGGTTGGGGTTAGTTCTGGGCGTCCTGCTGTACCCATGTCTCCAGTCTCATGCGTGCCAGCTCGTCTAGCTAGTTCAATAGTTGATATTTTAATGATTTTGTTGCCAGGTTCTGGCTGATATTACGTAATACATACACGGCGTCACGTCGCACGCAGACCCGGGTTCTAGACCTGGTTGGGGTTAGTTCTGGGCGTCCTGCTGTACCCATGTCTCAAGTCTCACCGTGCAACTACTCTAGCTAGTTCAATAGTTGATATTTTAATGATTTTGTTGCCAGGTTCTGGCTGATATTACGTAATACATACACGGCGTCACGTCGCACGCAGACCCGGGTTCTAGACCTGGTTGGGGTTAGTTCTGGGCGTCCTGCTGTACCATGTCTCAAGTCTCATCGTGCAACTACTCTAGCTAGTTGAGCTAAAACATCCTTACAACAAGTGTAGACCAACAATTTATATAAACCGTATTCACATCGACATTCGTCGCAGGTTCGAATCCCGTCTAGATCGCGGCAATCCTGACTGAAGTTTTTTCCGCAAGTGATTGAGTTCACTTTTAAACCCCAAATTGTTAATTATTTGTTTGTATTTAATTCCGTATTCCCATCAATTTGTGTCTCATAAATTGTTACATTTTCTATTGCTTTGTAGTTATTATTGTTAGCACTTCTTGTATGCTGAATTTGTATGTTGTAGGCCCCTTCAGCGTTTGTGTTTTCAATGTTTCTAACCTTTAGTTATCGCTTGATGTAAATTGCAGCAGTCAGGAATGCTGTATTCAATTTCAAGAACGGAAAATAGAAAAACTGCACAGATTGTAAACGTTTTTTTAAATATGTAATGTTTGCTATTCCACTTTAAATTGGTACGGCCAACGAAGACTCTTTGGTACGGTGTTTAGTACGACGTACTCCTCCCTTCCTTCATTACTGTGTGCGGGCGACTAGAAGTAATGAGAGTTCATCATTGGGGGCCTGGGGCTGTCCATTAATGATGTCATGCACAATAATTGTTGACCAAATTATCCCCCCCCCCCCCCCCCCCCCATTGACACCCTTATTTTCGTTAGAGCGTCAACAAATCGTACAAATAATTATTTCCTTACATTAGTAAAATTAAGGAATTATATGCATGGCTTGTGTGGTTGTCAGTGTCATACTCAGTCACAGGAAGTAATAAGCATAACCATTTCGTACCCCCATGGCACTCATTATCACAAGTATATGACCCCCCCCCCCTCCCCCCCCTACATTGTGTGACATCATTAATTATGAACGGCCCCATTCATTTCGGAGAGTTCACGTAAAATCTGGATCGAAGTACGGTACTCGATTGTGTCTACTCCAAGGTCTGTGGTTCTCCTAGCACCACCCCAGCCAGTCTTGTTTATACATTTTCCTACCCCGTCTGGGCCCGGGGTAGAATTGGCCCAGAGCATGGCGCTGCTAATCGTACAGGGCGATTCTAGAGATAAAGTTCACCTCGCGAAAATCAGCTATAGTAATAGGGTATATTACCCCCGAAACAAGAGGCGAGCTCTGGCAATCGTCATCGGGGCACCTCCCCTTTCCCTTGACGACCTCCTCGACGACGATGACATTGACATGCACATCGAACAATGACAAAGACGACTGCGACATGCAGAACCCCCCTTTCCCCCTTACCCGTGGGTAGTTCTGACCAGCATCGACCCCTCCTCCCCATATCCCCTAGGCTAGAGTGGCGCATTATGACCTAACGGTTGACGCGCCCTAAATCCAAATAAACCAAATAATTCATTTTCCTAAATGTGTGTATGAGTCAACTTGTTCTGCATGGCATTGAAGCCTTGCGGTATAACGAGAACGCCGTTTTGTTTTTAATGATGAGCGGGCCTACGCTGGATTACGAACTCGATTACCGACCTGCCGTGGCAGAAACGGAATTCCGGTCCGGGCAGAGCCTGTTTAACGAGGGCGACGCTCTTTTACCCCCGCCTGTTGATTTTGCTCGTCGTGATATTTTGGCAAATTTTGTCGTTGTTTTGTAAACCGGGAATCAACTTAAAACCGCTGTGACAACTCGAACAAATAACAAAAATGATAATCAATGAATCTGAAACTTTAATCTATCTGTTTGGAAAGTTGACTTTTCGTAAATTCCGGACCACGTGCCGGCGAGAATGGGACATTTTCTTCATCTGAAGTCTGAACGCAATGTTATTTTGTGTTATGCATCCTCTTATTTAAACCGTGATTTGCAGTAAGTATAGGTTTATATGTTGGCTAATATGTGATTTAAAAAGTATGTGATCAAGATTATCTGAACCGAGTGTTTCCCCTCCCCGAGTCCCCGATTTAGTTTTGTGTCAAAGAGACCAAGTACCGAGTGTGCATTCGATTATTATTAATTGATTATTACCTTGCTGGAAACAAGAGAAAATCCGTTTGAATAGTTGTGAGGGGAGGGGTCGGCGGGAAAGCTGTATCCCCTTATTCCTTATTATTTCGATTTATTTACATTTAGTATGTTGTTTGATGGTGTTGAGATACATTTCGAGCAAGATCTTATTTGTTAACATAACTCACATCGCGTTGATTTCTAACGTGTGTTGTTTTCTATCCAGTCGGTAATAACAACGAGCTGTTTGCTCTCCTGGGAATCCCTTGTGACGAGTGGTGGGCGAGTATTGGTGGTGAGCTAGAGGTGTCCAAGCCAGCTTACGCTGTTGCCAGAGGAAATGGACTGTTCTTAGGTCAAGTCCCATACAACGATTATGTTTGAGTGTGGCATCTGTGAAAAGAATTACGCTTGTCCGTAGATAATTGTAGATCGGGGATCGACCCGACAGTCAAAATATCTAATCGATTTTCGGCTGACAATTTTTTTGGGATGTTGGTGGAGGTGCCGGTCCAGTATTTTCAGACATTTCTGGTGGAGGTGCCGGTCCAGACTAAATAATTCATAACCTGTCAAACAAAATGCCATTGAATAAAAATACAAAATTAACACAATAGAAAATGATTTTGGAGATGATTATAATATTCACAAGTACAATTCATTCTCCATTTAAACATGCAGTATTATAAAGGCCGTCTTTTCCCTACCCGACACATAAACCCGAAACTGTTTAGAAGGTAACCAAACCATGTCAAAACCTCTATTCGCACAGCCCTTGTGCTGCAAATTCGCATTCTACTTATCGATTTGGATAATCTGGAATCACTCTCATTACATGTCGTACCTGGAATGTGGGATACACACACGGGTTCGAACCGCGGTCGGGAGGGGCTTTTTTAATTTCTGAATTGTATTAAATATTTTGCTCTACGTATCGCCACCGCAGAGTTGATCGTGCGGTGTTTCCAGCGGAGTCGCCGGCTATGCCGAGTGAAGGTTTTGCTTTGAGCCGACCCTCGACCGGCGTCCTCAGTCATGCCGAGCGCTGCGATGGAGGTGCGCACACACCGATATCTGTAGTCCGCGAGCGCCTCGACGCGCGTCGACGCGGTCGTGTAGTTCTCGCCGCGCCGCCTGGCGTCGCCTCGCGTACCGTCGGACTTTCAGTCGCAGAGTCGAGGCAGCCATGGCGACGTCGGGTAAGCGTCGCCCCTCCGCTCGCTCGAACCCGATTGACGCCGCTCCGAGACGCGCGGTACGTCTGTCATTTCCTCCGTCTCTCTCTCTCTCTGTCTCTCTCTTTGCCTGTCTGTCTTCGTGTCGTCCTCAGTAGAGACTAGACCCCCTCCCGCCCCTCTCCAAAACACCCAAACACCCCTTATTGTTGTTGTACCATTGTTAGTAATTTTGTGCGATCTTTTTGTTACGTCAACGCGCTCAATGAGCCGCACGAAAAATCTTTTCCACCAACTAGTTGCAAATTCGGCCGTTGCAGCCAACTCGGCGCTTCAGTCACTCTTGACTATCTCATCGAATTGCGTAGCGTATGTTTTAACTTGATGGTAATTGTCGTAAAGCCGTAACTAGGTTTTCCTCTGTGTCATGTGCCGTACTCAAAGTTTTCTTATGGACAGCTCTCGCGTATTGATTGTCGGCACGCGCATGTTGCCTCCCCCCCCCCCCCCCCCCGCCCATCAAGCTTCATGCACGGAGTGTTCAGTACCAGGCAAGACCCTGTCAAACCCACGCATACTCCCGCTAACAGATCGGCTTGTCCTTATCTTCACGTAGTCATATTTTGTGATGCTGCTTTTGAGCGCCCAACTCGCCGAATAATAAACCACCTTCCTCCGTGTTAGCCCAAAACGTTTGTTTGTATAAGAATGTGCACGTAATTTAATTTTCCTCAAGTTCTTTGGGCACCGCGATATTGCGAAATAAAATGCGAGGAAAGGAGCGGAAAGGACGGAAGGTAGATATTAATAAAACCCAAACAATGGTTATTAGCAAATTATATTCATTTATTTTAAAACGTCTTCAAATTGGAGCATTGTTAATTTTGTTGTTTCATTTTCAAACTAGAAAAGGAGTGGATTATTAATAAGGGATTTACAAGGTACTAATAAATATTGTTGACCCAAATTTTGATACGGATAATGAGAAAATTGCAAATATTTTATAATTTCCCATTTATCCAACATACAATTGAAAAGCACTGGCAAAATAATCTGGTAGAAATTAATATGAACTCGTACTAAATGCTGTAGATCTCGGGATGTTATGTTAATTTTTAATTAAATAAATATATTTGTGATTATCATTGCTATATTCGTCGTACTATTTTATTTTATGCACACGAGATTCCTGAAATTTATTTACTCTGTTGAAAGTAAATCTGAAAACGTGAAGTGAGCTTTAGGTACCACGGGCAATGTGCAGTATAAATCGGATCCGATTTCCTATATTATATATACGTTCGGGGCGCGTGGGTTCGAGTCTTGCCTGCGTTTTTATATTGTCCACTAATCGCCTGTAAAACCACCGTGGCAATAATAGTGACGTATAGCACTTAAATACACTCCACCCGTCACTCGCGGTAAAGGGAAAATACTCTGAAGATGGGTCACGACTCATCCGGGATCCGCGAGAGATTCGAGTTTGAACCTTCTTAGTCCCCGAGATACTATTTCACTCAACATTGTCATTTTAAAAGTTCTGACACAACTATAACCGGATAGTAGTATCAGTAATTGTAGTGTGCTATTTTTAACAAACGTAATGTGAGCTAAAAATGTAAATGTTCAGGAGAAGGTATAGCCGTATAGGGACAAAATCGTTCACACTGTTTTAAAGCATCCCATCATTTTGCATCATCTTTACAACAATGTTCATAACCATTAATTTCCTTCAATTTGTTGTCATATTTGTTGTTGAATGTAATTTACATTTGTATGCACCTCATCTGCGCGATTACTATTTATTTTGACGTATAAAACTTTCGAGGTGGCAGTCGAGTGACTCAAGTCGACTAAAATCATCCAACTCACCAACAAATATATCGTGGTTTGAAACGTGGAAAAAAATCGTTCCAAGTCACCAATCGACTCGTGGACTTGTTTCCAAGACTAACGATTTGGCGATTTTGAGCGACTTGAAACGAAAACGCGGCTCGGAACGATAAGTGAGATGAAAAGAGTGGGCTCAAGATTTAAGCCCCCCTGTGGTCAGCCCATGTAATTTGAGCAGCTGTAAAAAATTGTAATTATTATTGGACGATAAATCATAACTTTAGATAAATCGTGTGCGACGAATACACGTTTTTTATTATACTATAAACACTCAATTACAAGGGATTCCTGACATCTAAAAATGCATAAAGCTAGCAGTACAAGTTTATATTACTTCTATAAAGTATTAAACCTATTAATATCAAAAGTTCAAAAGTTAATATCAACTGAATAAAGATGTGTTTAAACAAATTATAGATACTATAGAAAATAAAATAAAATAGGACTTGAAAACCTTAGTTTAAAGTGAAAATATAACGCTTTGTAGCATCTATTCACAAAACGCTATTTTCACGTACCTCTACTAATTAGTTGCAAAGTAAGCAGTTGCAAGTTACACCTTATACGTATACCTCAAAATTAACTGTCATCAGATCAAAATTGTGTTATAATTCGGTCCCCCGGCTATTTTTAATAATTAATATTTATCTATAGCAATATAATTACTTTTCCTTGTGTGTTGTTGTTCATTAATTCGTTTTCTTTGAAGTAGCGTCCAAACCCTGTTTCTTTGAGAGCCATTTTGTTCAGTCAGATGCGTAGCGTAATAGTTAAGTAAACTTGGAAAGTATTATATTGACAATTAATATCTGGGCCACTCGTAGTGAATAGGGTAAACATAGAACATGGTTCGCTATCCCTTACAAGGGCACGAAGGGCTTCATTCTTACCCTACATTGCTGCCACCGTCGTCACCTCGAGGGTCATCGCGAGTGTGGTCGATAGTTCTACTTTGCCTGACCCAGTTTCGCTGTTTGGATGCTGCCGAGAAGATAGCAGCCGTGGATCGAACTCGCGTCCCCTTGCGACCAGTGTTCTGCAGCTATAAAGACGTTGTGCTTTTACTACCTGACGTTTTAATTAGAAATACTTGGGATGCGCAATTGGGTCGCATGGCTTCAACGTGTATGGCGTGGGTTCTATAGGTTCTTGTCGGGCATTAAATAAAATAAAAAATTTAGAGTCTATATACTCATTCATAAATCATAAGTCACATAACTGATTATCAGTGGGGGACATAAGATCTAAAACCGACCAAGTCAACCCTGTATAGGCGCCGATACCATCGACAAACAATGACCAACTAGAGACACACCGATCAATCAAGCTGGACACGATTCCACCCGCATACAGCGTCAGAATCAGCAAGGCTAATTCGGAACAACCACCAACTTATTCTGTGTCCTCGTTCTTAGGACGGCTCCAAAGTCACCGTTTACACATTCCTAAGCCAACTGAACAGTCACATATATTTTTTAATTATTTTATGACCACATTGCAACAGGACACACCAAATAACCTCCTCGTACAGCAGCCATATGGATAGCTCATTAGTCATTCTATACACGACCCTTCTACTCGGATGGTCGTCGGATCGATTCCTTTCATCGGCAATCCTATTATGAATGCTGGGCTGCAGCCCTATACAAAAAGCTCTTGATTCCGTGTAACCTGACGCAATTATTATATACGTATGAAAAATGTTTTCTTTGTGGAATAAATCAATGTTTTGGTAGAGCATAGAGACGTAAATTAAAAACTTCATCGTCACGCTTCTAAATTCGTTGGCACAATTTACAAGCGATTGTTATTAAATTCAGTATTGCCTTGGATTTATGTGTAGCCCTTCTTGTGTTTATGATCATGGATGGAGTTAATCTAATATGTCCTATTTTCAGGACCGTAACTTTAAAACAGCTAACTAAATATTGAAAAAAGTTCTCTAACAAGTACTAATACCAGGAGGGAGAAATCGCAATTTGTCCAACGTGTCTCAAGCAAAATCCTATTCAGTTATAAAAACGGATAGTAAATAAAACTAAGATAACATACCTCTATGCACACAAAATAATAAACAGTAATTAGACAAATTTCGAAATAATAATACTAGTACACAATTTTTTAATAAGACAATATTTTATGTTAATTAATTAAAACGTGTAGGCATATTAAAAATATAAAATCCAATCAATGCAAATTGAGCAAAATTGATTAAAACGCATAAAATAAAAATAAATTTTAAAAAAATGATTAAAACAAGCAAGTAAATTTAATTATGGTGAAAAGAAAAAGTAAAAATAATGGACAAAAGAAAAAGGAAAAAAAATTTAGAAGAAAATCTCTACACGAGCGACATGGTGTTATGCACAGGGTTTTTCCATCTCCAACATTCGCTTATTTTATTACCCCCCGGCTAGTCATTCGCCCCCCGCCTCCCGCCCCCCACTGCCTCCCGCCCACCCCATGCAAGACGGCAATATACCAAATTAGGCGATAGGATATCATATCACGAACCCAAATGCAAAAATCTTTCAGATTGCGTTTCCACGATCTACCCGCTTAGGACGCGTTTTATACGGTTGTTGGAATTTGATCAGAAGTAAATTCACTCTCAAGGGACCAAACATTAGGGAACATGGGACAAGCTTTGCTGAAATATAGGCTCTGGTGGTGACCGCTTTTCAAAATTTATCGTTTCTTTTGATTAAAAAAAAAATAACTATAATAACTAATTTGTTTTTTGTTCAATTTTGTTTCTCACAATTACAAAACATTTAAAAGAAATACCCGCGATTATTACCTCAACTATCTACTGAATGATACGTTTACAAATAAACCAGAATTCAAACTAACCTTCTGGGGAAATATTTAAAAACGTCAAAAGTATGTAAAAATATTAATTATTGTACTGACGGGACACGAAAACATACATGGCGTACATGTCAACCGTACTTGACATCTACGCATGCACCGTGCACCTGCAGGAAATTGTTATATCCGGACGTATAGTATTTTTGTGTTTATTAATTGTCATAACGGGATGCATCTAAAACAGTGTAACTGAATATTTGGTAATGTAATAATAACATGGCACATTATATTAAATTAATAATGACGAAGCACCTATACGTATTGTTGTTGTTATTATTATTGTTTTCTAGTCATCTCAATATCCAGTCTTGCGTAAGTTACTTTAAAGTAACTTTTCTAAAATTAATAAAAGTGACCGCCTTTCTAATAATAAGTTACATTTTTATTAAAGTTACTAAACTCTGCCTATACCATTTATCCCTTTAGTTTTCTATTTCGTTGCAGAAGAATGTCTGAAGTAACATAACTTATGACTGAAATGATTTAATTTTCCTTCTCGATAAATCGGGTCAACCGTGATGAAAATTTCTTTTCGCATGGAAAATGCACAATGCACAGTGGCCTCATATTCGTTTTGAAGGGAATGGACGATAAATAAGTTTTTTCTGGTCGTTTTTCTTTGTTAATGATTTTTATTTTCCCCTTTCTTCTACTTTTAATTTCTCTTTACTTTTGTTTCTAAATAATTTACTTGTACTTGTGTTTATTTATCATTAAAAATTATTAGTTTCTATTTGATTAACTTTATTCATTATCATTATAATATCATGGAGTTTAGTACCGGTACTATTTAAACTCCATGATATATATTTCTCGATTTGGATAATCGGGAAACACTCCCGTAGGTAGAATTGGTTAATAATACAATTCAGAATTTAAAAAATCCATCCCGATCGGGGCTCGAACCCGAGTCTCCCACATTCCGGGCAGGCGCCTTATATTAGTTAATAAATTTTATTTTACATGTTTTCTATACATATTTTAAAATGTATGTTTGTACAATGTTTTAGTATTATTGTGAAATTTGATTTCACTGTTTGGCCCAATTCTTTTGTCTGCATTTATGTAGGCTATTTATATATCATTATTATTTACTACAATTCAGAAATTTTCTTTTAATATACGAATAGAATACACGTTTAATAAATAACTAAAAGCACGAATTAATAAATCAGCAACCACACTTATTTCGGGATGGTTACGTTTTTTTTCACCAAAATAACAATTATCGCTTAATTTCTTGTTTTCTTTGTGGAATTAATTAAATTAAATTAAATTAGTCAAGTTGAAAATGTAAAACAACAACATAATTCCCAGTCTACAACTCTCAATAATGCCGCGTGACTTATCGACAAGGTTAATTAGTTGTGTTAATTAACATGACGTACTCCTCAGTGTTACCAATGCGTCTCAATGCTGGAAGACATAGAGCGCAGACTCGTTTTGTTTGTATACTAATAAATCAATGATTGAAGTTAAATTTGGCGAATCTATAAGACCTGCTGTTGAATGCCGCAATTCTGTTGACAGAAATAAACTAAATTGCGAAACTTATAAATTATGAGGCTTGTTTCTTTTATCGGAACTGCTGTTTTCTTTTAGGTACAGGAAATCACGTTTTGATTGGATAAATCCGGACTTATTTGCTCTATTTTTGAATGCCTGTATCTACCCAATGCAAGTTACTGCGCTCTTTTTCCAATCATTGTGTATATATAATAATAATTATATATTTTTGATAACATTGAATTAATTTATTTTCAAAATGCTTGCAATGCCTTTTTTAATCCACATACCTGAGGTAGGTAAAATTAGGACAATTTCTCATGTTTGTGATTATTACTTCCATTCAACTTTGCTGATGCGCTTTTGATCGTGTTTTGTTTGTTGGGCATATTTTTTATTTTCTTACATTGGCCAATGGCCATCCACTAGAGGTGCGCACCTTGTGTATTATTGGTCCTGCATCATTTGTCATCAGTTTTAATAATTGACTCAGGAGTATTCATGGTCAGCTGTTTTCAATATTTGAACATAAGAAAGAATATCCGTGTTCTGTTTTAGATCCACGAAAGTGGGGTAGGCATATTTTCCTAATTACCGTTGGGTTTAAATAAATACAAAATTAACCATGTGTACTGAGGAATCTTCTCTTACATTACTCGTGTCTATATTTGTGTTGTGATTAATGTAAAGCGGTGCGGTTGTGCTGTATGTTAATGTTCTCGGGGTGCTTATGTTTATTCGATTTGTTAATAAAGCGCTAAAGTGACAATAATTATTGCCACAGAGATTGGCGACGATGCTGTCAACGAAAATGACAAGACTATAACCCTCCAAAATCCGTTTATCAAAATATGCTTACAAATTAAAACAGTAGAAAGCTAGTCTTCTGATGAGACTAAATCAAATTACATTTTTTGGTTGATGCACATTCCCGCTCTTGTGACTTAGTTTTGTGAATATAAAACGCTTCGAAAGTTGATTTTCGTATTGTGACTTATACACTTATCTTGACAAGTTATGACATATTTTGATAGAAAGAAGTATTTTAATTAATGTATTGCGTTCTACAATAATTATTTCCATGTGCCTGTACAAAGACGTTCATCGTTTTCGATTGGCAAACGGAATAATTGTAGAACGCAAGGTATTAAAGTTACAATATTGTGTCATCCTCTATAGTCGAAGTGTAAAATGTTAATTCAAAAATAAAAGTTTTTGCATATAGTATAGATATTGCGTTTTATGTTCACAAAAATGTGCAATAACCGTCTCAATAGTTATTCTAACTCCATACCTGCTGTTACATATGTTTTACCATTAATTTTGTGGATTTACAGTCAGTGCTAATGTACGATCTTTCCACACTTGCAAGGTTCTGGATTACAGTAATTTTTTACTATGTTATTCCACTAACCCTGCACCGGCGGCAGATTACTGATCCGACAAGTATCTCATTGGATCAAGATTACGTGAGCCGAGTTACTGAACGAGAGCTTCGGCCACGTGTTAGCATCTGCAAGCTCGCTCTCCTACGGATTTCAGACACTTCCGAAATATTTCATCAAGGTCGGGGAAGCCGTTTGTCCGGTAGAGAGCGAAAGTATACACATAAATCATAAGTACAAAAGAGCTATCATTCTCGGGTAGTCTAGTGGACGTTACGCTACGCTCACTATGCGCCAATTCAAAAATGTGGTAAGACAAAGTTCAGTTAGGCCTACCTGAAAATTTAACTAAGATCGTATAGTCGTCGTCGGACCGGTTGACCGTCACCGGGACATACAGCAAGCAATAAAACCATTGAAACAAACCAATAAACAATATAAATATATCGATTAATTCGCTTTGCTCTCTACGCTCAACAGAAACATTTTACTCAAAGTTTTTCTCTTGAACCTCGATGTCAACATTATTTAAAGTTGTGAAGAGAGACTCGCCTGTTCAACCCACGGGAATGGGATGGAAGCAGGAACTCACTTTCGTTGTGTGAGAGATTTTTGCTCGGTGGGACGGGAAACAGAATGTTGTGACAAAAATCCCGGCCAACTGTGGACAAGGTTGAAACATTTTCAAGGGATTAAATTGCTAAAGCAGTTCCAACGAACGCTTATATTATACGGTCGTGTTGATGGGCGCGTTTGTCCATTGAGCTACAATTTAATAATCTGATTTGATATAATAATACGCTTTTTAATTTCGTTTTTAAACTATATTAGCAACGAAATTATAAGTTGATTATCAACTACACGTGAGTTATAACTTGTTGAATGTTTTTTCGAGTTTGTTGTTGTTGATTAAGGTAATACAGATTTCAAATGTCTCCAGACATTTTGTCTTGATCTTAGAGAAAGATCAAGCGAATGGTGTCAAATCTAAGTTTAAAGATTCTGAAGGTTCCCTGAAAAATTAATAGAGTAGCCTTACGTTTGACCCACAGAGAGCGAACAAACTCGCAAAGAAACGAAAAGAATACCCCAGTTTATAGTGTTAATTCTTGTCGTCGCTCGCTACGCTCATCCAAGTATCCTTGGAACGCTTTTAAGTGACAAACTGAAAACAATCATGACATTTTGTGACCCGATTTGAGTCTCGACATATTATGCATCCCGCGGGCAAGCACAGCATCGTTTATCACAGCGTCGCTCGCCGCCGGTTCATGTGCTGCTACCTAGCGGGCGTCGCGCAAACTGTTTCCACGCGGATAAGGAAACTGATTAATCACAGTTCCCCTCGTGTTTGATGTAATTAATAAAGACTGTTTACGATGACATTATGAGTTTGCTATTTGGTTTTACGCGCACTTGAAATATGCATATTAAATTTGTATTATATTAGAGATGACCTGAGTTACAGAACTGATTTCCGGGGGAGGATGTGGGGAGATCAACTCTGTCGCCTCCAAAGACCGAACAATGTCATTATTTGAAATCTAGGCTCGCTGGATGGCCACAATTATAGGGTAAACCACGGGCAACGCCAGTATCACAAGTCATAAGTCACAGTATGTTGACACATGCCAAACCCAAGTAGGGCTTTAAAACAATTTCTTGAAGCGGGGTTGGATACGAGTACCTTGTCGAAGGAAGCCGGGACACTACCCATTCACTGAACCAACGAGCCATTCAGTGCATTTTTACTTCCCGTTCCTGAAATTTTCGTTCCCTAAATCTCGCGTACCCCCCCCCCCCCCCCCCCCCCCAATAGCCGGGATGACGGGAAAGTTTCACGAAGATTGGTTTATGCGGAGGGATGTGAAACTAGACTGAAAGCCGTTCCACACGAATACGTTCCAATTTTGTTTCAAATCTCCATCCAAATCAATTTATGCTATTTATTGAATAAAGATGTAGACGATCAAATAAAGATTCTAAAACACATTTTTATTCCATTGTGCAAAGTGTGATTCAGTTTGAAATATTGAATACAACTATTGTCCTGTTGGTATTAAATCTTGGATCGAATACCAATGTCTTGTTATAAAATGCGAAGTCGGACTTAATAATTTAATTTACATGTTTTGTTTTAGTTTGCTATGGTTCCGTCAACCGGTGCTATTCCCTACATTTTCAAGTGAAATAATCACCCCGCACCTGACATGATATTATTCGATTCCCTTGCAATGTTCATCGTTCTTTCTTGCTATTCCACTATTGATTACAAAGGAAAGATGTATAGAATTGAGTGTTGTAGCTCCGGCTCTATACGCTGAGCGAAGTGGAAAATACGCGATCCTCTCATCGCATGGTAGGCCTACAGGAGAGTTTCGACGGGGAGAGTCGAGGGTGCTAAGCGATGCATCCCCAAAAGAGCATCCCGGAATTTGACCCCCTCGAGTGCGTTTTTGGATGAGCGTAGCGAGCGAAGCGAAGATTCCATTTCACTACACTGGAGAAAAAAATCCGGAATGTTTTTTTTTTTTCTTTTTTTTCTTTTTGTATTTTTGTGTGTCTGTTAGCACGATTCCGGCTAAACCGATAATCCGATTGCAATGAAATTTTATGGAGACCTTCGAAATCTCTGAACGAAGAACTGCCACGTTTTTGAGAGCAATCGAAAAATTATTTCTGATGAAAATCGCAATTTTACGATTTTTTTCGATTTTTTGAAAATTTCTTCGACTTATAGCACCTACATGCTTTGTCGGATTTTAATGATTTTTTCACAGAACCTTAATTTTATGAATTTAGGTACTCATGTGAAATTTGAGCGCTATCGAAAAATTATTTCTCAAGAAAATCGAAAGTTTACGGTTTTTTTCTTTGTTTAAACAATTCTTTGACTTATAACACCTACATGCTTTATCCGATTGTAATGATTTTTTCACAGAATCTTAATTTTATGAATTTATATATTCGTATGAAATTTGAGCACCATCGAATAATTATTTCTTATGAAAATCAAAATTTTACGATTTTTTTCTTTTTAAACGACGATTAATTAAAAAAATTAAAAATAAGAGTTATTTTTTATTTAATTTAAATTAATTTTTTAAAAAATCTTCAATTAAGTAATGATTTCTTCACAGAACAACAGAAAATCCGCATAAATCTTGGCAACTCAATGCACCAATTACGCTTAACGCCGCTTTATCTTCTGTAATTAATAAGATCCAGGTTCTCTAATTACGCTCATCCAACAACGCGGCGGACTTAAGCGTTTTGTTTTTAAATACAACATCATCTCAGTTTTTGTACTCTTTGTTTGTTGTGGTGTGTTACACCCATAAATTGAGTCCTTTTACGATAATTTGCACCAAGAGATATTCACATAATGTGCACAGATCATGGCCTGCTAGATCCAAGTGTGTAGGCCCTATCTTAGGAGTAGGTATTTGAAAGTTGCTAAGTTCTCTTATTATTTTTCCATAGGTTGAAGCTTTTAAATAGTACGATGGTGGAGGTGCCGGGTCCGCTGTTGAAAATGTTAGATTAGCTTTATCACGTACCAATATAATATTTTAATTTGTGACATTGATGGTCAGTATAAGCTAATACAAATTATAGAGAGTAATACCTTATAGAATTAATACCGGGGTGTAGGTAGGTAGGTATAGGTAGGTGGAGGGTGTAGGTTCGAAACCCTCATTAATAGGCATTGTTTTTGTAATTCAGCATCATCCTTATTCTTCATCGATCACCACTAATCATCTCGAACAGCACTTTTGCCTTGATAAAGCCGTTAGCAGCAAGCAACATTTATTTGTGTGGCTCGTTGGTCTTGTTGTTAGCGTATCTGCTTCCAATGCAGAAGGTCCAGGGTTCGATTCCCGCCAAAGTCAGAAGTTTTTTTAACTTCTGATTTGGACTTGAGTCCATCAGTTCGTGTCTTAGGAATTTGTAAACGGTGACTTTGGAGCCGTCCTAGCAACGAAGCACATAATAAATTCAGAGTTGTTCTGAATCGGCCTTGTTGATTCTGGCGTTGATCCGCGGGTGTTCGCACTGTCCATACCACTGATTGCTATATTTCCTATTAAAAATATCGATCTTTGGTTGGTTATCGCTCACTCGTCGATTGCGTCGGGGCCTACAGGGTAGGCTTAGTCGCTTTGATTTACTGTCCCCCTCTGAAAATCAGTTATATAACTGAGTGGGTAGACTCTAAATACAATTTATTTATTTTTTTATTTAAGCTCACTCAGTATGTCACACACAGTCTACAATGCATACAAAACCAACGTTATCGCTCACTAGTCACTACCCTCGTTTAAAAGCAGTGTTTTCGGTAACCCTATTTGAGTTTGAAATTAGTTCTGGCCGGGTGGACCTTGCTTCGTTAGTGGCAGCCCTGTCGCACAATCAGCTTTGCGGCGTTACGGTTTCCATTGGTCAGCTTTTACTCGACGGATGTGACGTAATGTCTCCATTACAATCCAATTACACCCTTATTCGCGACCAGACTGAGTGAGCGTAGGCTTTCGTAAATACGCATCCAAAATTTAAAATTAAATTTAAAGTTTGCCAGTCTAGTGTTGGAGGCGAACATTTATTTATCCCAAATGTTTTGGAAGATGTGGATTAAGTGAAAAATCCCTCGGCGCCCAATTTACAACCAATGGCGCTTCGCGAAATGAAGATGTAAATGATTCAAGAGGTAGTAAATCGAAATATGTTAGGGAAGCCTCACTTTTCCGGTTTTATATTGACATTGCCCTTCAAGATGGATGATGCAGAATGTTTTTGATGACCCTTGAATTTAGGAACGGGCTCTCTTAGAATTTTCTGTACTCGCTCCTCCGTTTAAGGATTTTAATGTCATGATGGGATGGATTGACGATTCAAAATTCCAAATTTGGTCAATGACGGTCAATTGACGTCAAATTAAAAAATTCGTAAATTTTATTTTATAAAATAATAGTATGATAATTTTTAACGCAGTTGTTTGTTGGTGACAAAGCTTTTTTTATTATAAGCTCTTAAAGCATATTAAGTGGCATATCTTCGTTCATCTCATTCTTGGTTTGTGTCATCAGTCCAACGCTTCCCGATTCTATTCATTCCGAAAGCTAATTATATTCTATTGTCTATTATATTCATAATCTAACTACATAATAAATTAATAATAAAATAAAATATTACCTAATTTTAAAACTTTTTAATTTAAACAGAAAGAATAAACTTGTTGATAAGTTTACAGACATGCAATTCCAAATATTAAAAATCAAATAAGTTTAAGTTTTAAATGCAATATACAATTGTTATCTTAAGTCAATTGACTCCGTCAATGACCAAAATATTTGACCAGTCATTTGCACTCGGTCAATTGACATTTGTGCACCCTAATGCATTTTTTTGTCTTCTACGATGTTCTTCTTTCTCACATCGCGATCGAGTTCTTTTTCGCCCGTGGGGAGGTTGCTGTCGAAAGGATTGTTTGTTTGTAAAATATATCAAGATGGATACACAACGTTCTGACGCCAGAGTATTGTCTTTCTTGGGCGATAGTAGCGAGCTTCATCAATTTAACTACCCTTAGAGAAACAGCTCGTAGTGTTTGTTTTGGTTTCCCTAATTTTTGGGGTTTGTTTGTATATTCCGGACAAACGGCTGCTCCAATTTTAATGACATTTTCAGGAAACGTTCGTAATCTTTAAACCTAAACCTGACATGTTTCTGAGTGCAATTAAAGAAATATTTCTTATGAAATTCCCGAGATCCATCACTTTTCATTCTTTAACTCTTTCTAACATGGATTTCTAAACTCCTGTTAGCAACATAAGTTAGGCGGGGGATGGCTAGCCCCCTGTTTCTTTGGGCATACCAAGTTTGTTAACATCGTCTTGCCAGGCCTGTCATTGTCTTCTCCTCCTCCAATTTCTCCTTCACCTTCCATTTTCCCCCATTTCTTCTTCTTACTTTTCATTTCTTTCCACCAGCTCATGCCATTTTCTTTTGTCCTTCCACAACACTTCTTCCCAACGCTCAGGCGCGTCGGAAGTCTATTTTTCCGGGGGGGGGGGGGGAACTCTCCCAGGAAAAGTGCAGGCTCCCATACATAGTTATATAATATGCAACTAATGTCCTTGAGTCAATGGCGTACGGTGAAATATATTTCGGGGGTGGGGGGGGGGTTGCGCTAGCTCCGCAGGCAATTGTTTAAATAATCAATTTTTGAAGTGGGTTTTTTTCGAAGAAAGAAAAGATAATAGATGAATTTTGCGTAAACCTAGATGATTTTAATAATATAATATTTAAGCTGGGATTTCTGGGGGGGGGGGGGGTCGATCAAGCCCACCCCCACTGGATAGTGGATTGGATACTCCACTGCCTTGAATATTGGTAGCCTTTAGTGGTAAAAAGTACCAAACACTTTGCGACGATCACTAGTTTGTTTACAAACTTAGTACAGATTTGGTCTATCTCGATCTTGCTGGCTAGCTTCTTATGAAGTATTAGCAGCTGATCTCATTTGGGAACGATTCTCCCTTTTAACACGTTTTAGAGCACTAAATGATCGTTCCGCGGTTGCTGCCGATGCTGGTACAGTTAATATAAGCTATCTACAGTAGCGGTCGTCGCGAGACTGCAGCGGTTTCCTCTTTCTCTTGATTTGTGCTTGTTTACGGGGAGTGGGGCTGTTTGTGCCATGAGACATCCACCGTCTACGGTTACAGCCAACCCCCAAGAAATAATACAATATCTGACATCTCTGAGATACTTTCCATCTTTACAAGAAAGTACAATGCTAGTTACACTAATCAATGTTTGTAATTGTATTGGACACACAAACGAAAAACGCACTTATTTTGGTTAATTTGTAATTTTTCTATGGGTGGTCGAGAAGATACTTTCGACCCCCCCCCCAAACCCCTGTAAGCTCAGAGGGGCCAAGCTACCACCCTGCCCCCGGCAACGACACCGCTGCCAACGCTCACCACCCTACATAATTTACCCTGGACCTCCCAAATCAGAGTCGAGCGCTTAAAGCTCAAGCCAACACTGTCGGTACTCTTTTAATTCGTGATGTGGTGGTTCAATAACTTATCATCGCTCACATTGTAACTGTAGGAAATTCAACAATACTTGAATCTACTTCTTACTATAGTATAGGTCTTCCAATTCTTGTGTCTCCTATTTCAAATTCTCCTGTTGATAACAATAACTAAATAAAACTAGGAAAACGCTTAAGTCCCGCCGCGTTGTTGGATGAGCGTAATTAGAGGACCTGGATCTTATTAATTACAGAAGATAAAGCGGCGTTAAGCGTAATTGGTGCATTGAGTTGCCAAGATTTATGCGGATTTTCTGTTGTTCTGTGAAAAAATCATTACTTAATTGAAGATTTTTTTAAAAATTAATTTAAATTAAATAAAAAATAAAATTTTTAATTTTTTTAATTAATCGTCGTTTAAAAAAGAAAAAAATCGTAAAATTTTGATTTTCATAAGAAATAATTATTCGATGGTGCTCAAATTTCATACGAATATATTAATTCATAAAATTAAGATTCTGTGAAAAAATCATTACAATCGAGTAGGTGTTATAAGTCAAAGAATTGTTTAAACAAAGAAAAAACCCGTAAACTTTCGATTTTCTTGAGAAATAATTTTTCGATCGCGCTCAAATTTCACATGAGTACCTAAATTCATAAAATTAAGGTTCTGTGAAAAAATCATTAAAATCCGACAAAGCATGTAGGTGTTATAAGTCGAAGAAATTTTCAAAAAATCGAAAAAAATCGTAAAATTGCGATTTTCATCAGAAATAATTTTTCGATTGCTCTCAAAAACGTGGCAGTTCTTCGTTCAGAGATTTCGAAGGTCTCCATAAAATTTCATTGCAATCGATTATCGGTTTAGCCGGAATCGTGCTAACAGAACACAAAAATACAAAAAAAGAAAAAAAAAAAAAAAAAAAAAACATTCCGGATTTTTTTCTCCAGTGTAGTGAAATGGAATCTTCGCTTCGCTCGCTTCGCTCGCTACGCTCGCTACGCTCATCCAATAAAACAAGGTTGTATGAAATTACAATCTTACAGCGTAAGCCTTCTGTAAGGACAGGGATGAAGCTAGAGCAATGTTCAAAAAGATGTGTCCCGACCAGGAATCGAATCCGGGCCCTCCAGCTTTACGAAGCAATGCTTTACCAAGTAAGCTATCGGGCCAAGTAGTACTTCCACAACTCATAAGCAACGTGCGCTACAGAAATAGTTCCCTTCCATTCATAATGAGCTTCGCGGCCGTTGCGTACATTTCTATTCTCAAAACTACAACGCCGTCCGCGAAAGCATGTTTTTTGTAATTAATGTCCTTCATCGTCATCAATCACCACTCATCGTCTCGAATAGCTTCGGTGCATTAAGAGACGTCATCATCATTAATCAAAACTACAACAAGTTTCTATCTGTTGTTCCGCAGAGAGACCGCAAGGAGCGCAAGCACTACACGGAGGACTGGGTGCTGGGGGATGAAGAGATCGAGGGTCGGCGCTCCTTCCGTCTGGAGGACAAGATCGACTCCGACCGGTTCTCGCCGTGCTACGTGAAGGAGATGCAGGGGGCGGACTTCAACCTCGCCCACATCCAGAGGCACGGCTTTAGCACCCCGCTGCTGTTCAAGGACAAGACGGGGCTAGGCATCCGGGTGCCCAGTACCAACTTCACGATCAACGACGTACGGATGTGTGTCGGTAAGTACAAGCTTAGGCACTTTTGATTTCTTATCATAACCAAACTCTTTCTTTTCTTTTCTGTAATGTATAGTATGTCTATTTGATTCATTTTAATTTAGTAAATTCATATTTTTGATTAATTTAATTTCACTCTTTAAATACCCTAATACATTGAAGACTTATGCGGAATGGCCTGTAATAAATAATATTACACTTTTTTCGGAACATTGCACTGCGTTAATGAGAGTGTAATAATACAGATATAAATTTGAAAACTGAAAATGGTCTAATATTATAGTGTATACATTGCACATATTATATTATTGCATGTGTAGCCCAGTATTAACTAATTGTATTGTTGTAATAGGCCTAGTATTATTATTTTTAAATTTGTTTAATTACTGTTTCTTATTTTGTGTAGATTTACATAATTTTGTAATTAGTCTTTACCGGTAGGTACCCATCTCTTTGTATTTAAAAAAAAAAATGAAAAGACATTATGTTTAGTTATGTTGATGATATTGGAACAAGATTCACTTCAAAGTACACAGCGTATCTGTGTTCATCTTGGTGAAGATTGATCAACACTGTCTAAATCTTGTGTCACCAATTTTATTATGTTGGATGCCTAAATTTCTAGAGGACAATCGGTCTAACCCTCCTGCTTGTCTCAGGTTCACGTCGGATGCTAGACGTGATGGATGTCAACACTCAGAAGAACGTCGAGATGACGATGAAGGAATGGCAGCGCTACTACGAGGACCCCCACAAGGAGAAACTCCTCAATGTGATCTCTCTCGAGTTCAGCCACACGAAGCTGGAGAACTACGTGCAGACGCCCGCGGTAGTGCGTGCCCTCGACTGGGTGGACTGCGTGTGGCCTCGCCACCTCAAGGAGCAGCAGACGGAATCCACCAACGCACTGCACGACATGATGTATCCCAAGGTGCAGAAGTACTGCCTCATGTCTGTCAAGGGGTGTTACACCGACTTCCACGTGGACTTTGGCGGCACCTCCGTGTGGTATCACATCTTGAAGGGGAGCAAGGTTAGTTTACAAGTAGTACAAGTAACTACATGGAATGTTGTTATATTTTAGAGGCCTTCAATAACTTACTCCGGACTGCCAAAACAATGCTCAATATGGCCATTTTCTAAATTGTTCTCTTAATCTCTCACCATTATAATAGGATTTGAAACTAGTACTACTATTTATTTGACTCATTATTAGCTATTTTGGTGGAGGTGCCGGGTCTGTTGTCATAAGTATAAGGTATGTGCATTGTTTCTATCCTTTGTTATTTTAATTTTATTGAAGGTGTACCAAGTAAATTTATTGCAGTACCTTTCATTCATAACTATAAATAACATTAATTAATGTGTTTCCTTTTTGAAATTAACAATAAATTTGCTGTTATATTGTACATTGTGAATTGAACCTACAGTTCCTACCTAATTAATTTAAATTTAAATATATCTGAAGCAAATACAAGTATGAACATTTACAATAACTTTATAACTAGATTGTAATTCCCTTCATTCCACACCACAAATGAAATAAATAATGTAATTTCTTTTTTTAAAATGTAAACTTAAAATAACGTTGAAAACGAGAACTGTTGTGAGTAAGTATGGATGATTTCTCCTCCCCCAGATATTCTGGCTGATCCAGCCCACTGAGCACAACATTGCGCTGTATGAGCAGTGGGTGCTGTCCGGTAAACAATCCGACGTCTTCTTCGGCGACACGGTGGACAAGTGTGGCCGGGTCACGCTCACCGCAGGCAACACGTTCTTCATCCCGACCGGCTGGATCCACGCCGTGTTCACACCAGTCGACTCGCTCGTGTTCGGTGGCAACTTCCTTCACTCGTTCGGTATCGAGAAACAGCTCAAGATGGCACAAGTCGAAGACACCACACACGTAAGCATGTTACCTTCATCTCTAGCTGTGTTCGGTATCGAGAAACAGCTGAAGATGGCACAAGTCGAAGACACCACACACGTAAGCATGTTACCTTCATCTCCAGCTGTGTTCGGTATCGAGAAACAGCTCAAGATGGCACAAGTCGAAGACACCACACACGTAAGCATGTTACCTTCATCTCCAGCTGTGAACCTGAAGGGAGAAAAACAATAGGCTCTTAAACAATACTCATAATATGATGTGCATGCCAGTCAAGTAGGCCTACAAGTTTGTTACAACTTAAGAAAGGTGTGATTTTGTTTTTTAACACTTTGATTATTTGGATTAAGGACGCGTCAACCGTTAGGTCATAATACACCACTCTAGCCTAAGGGGGAGGAGGGGCCCCTGGTCAGAACCGCCAGGGGTAGGGGGGGGAGGGGGGGTTTATCACGTCACGGTCGTCATCGTCTTTGTCATCGTTCGTTGTGTCATGTCATCGTCCCCGAGGAGTCGTCAAGGGAAGGGGGCAAGGTCTCCGACGACGATTGCCAGAGCTCGCCTCTAGTTTCGGGGAGTACAAACTACCCTCTTTCTTAGCTGAAGATGCGAGGTGGACTTTTTCTCTTAAATCGCACCGTACGATTAGCAGAGCCATGCTCTGGGCCAACTTTACCCCGGGCCCAGCACTAACCAATTTGTTTCTACCTATTGTTTGTTCTATATTTTTGTGATGCAGGATGCCCCTTAGCTATATACAAATTGATTTCATCCAGCTGTTGTATATTTTTTATATTGCCCTATATTTTGTTATTGTAACATCTTAACACAACTTACCATCTTTTGCTGTGTATCATCCACATCCTTAACATAACTTTCACCTAATTTTTTTAGTTTCTTATGGTTATAGTTAATTGATCAACAAACTTTTTGATTAGTTCCATACTAGACTTGTTATGAATAAATTATAAATATTTTCATCTCATCGAATTGGTTGTAAAGAGTTTCGACAGTACAATATGTATGATATGACACGTGGTTGTGTTCTCAGGTCCCCCAGAAGTTCCGCTACCCCTTCTTCACGGAAATGCTGTGGTACGTGCTGGAACGCTACGTCAACTGCCTGCTGGGCCGATCCCACCTTGGGAAACCCCCAGAACCTCTCTCTGCCGACCACACGGCACCCGTCATCCCGAACAAGCCGCACATCCACGTCACCCCCCAGGAGCTCCACGGTCTCAAGGCCATCGTAATGTTCCTTCACTCGCTACCCACCAACAAGAAGAGCGTGCCTCCGCTCATCACCAACCCCATTGCTCTCATCAAGGTAAGCAGACTAGTCACTTTGACTATCTGGAGTAAGACAAGAGAATTTTTGTCCAAATAATTGAATTGGTGGTAGAGCGAAACTATTGCAGAATGTGAATGTGCACGATAGTTGTGTTATAAAACAATAACGGTTGACTCGCAACTCAAATCAATGGCTTACTTTATGATCACCCCTTAAATTTTGGAGGTTGGAATCTATTTGTCTGTTAAGAGTCTGTAACAACGACCTATTGTCAAAAAATTATTGCTTGGGTAACCGCAGACTCTATGCCATTTTGCTACTATATGGAAGGGAAAAAATCCGGACAAAAATAAAAAAATTTCAAGAGCTATATCCAAGACTGCTCTATCCATTCAAACCAGGACCCTTGTTGTCTTATTGTCAGTGGTTTATATTGAAGGTGAAGGTAGTAGTTAGCAACCTGGTTTGGTGTTACAGGACGTCCGTAGCTTGGTGGAGCAGCATCGCCACGACGTTGTTGAGGAAGCGATCACAGGCCGGTCCATTCTGCTCGGCAATGAGGGGGAGGTCCGCCCGGGAAGGGTGCCCCTTGCTCGCACCCCGGGGGGGAACCCTCCCCTACCTTCCAAGAAGTCATCCGGGCACAAGGAGCGCTCTAGTTCTGGCAAGGGTAAGCCTGGTTTGTATTCTTTTAATTTGTAAGGTAATGAAAATCATTTGTGTAAATGTTGCCAACATCTTGGGTATTAGAGACATAAAGTAGAAGATTTCTTTGATTTTTAACTAAGCATTTTCTGCTTTAATCATACCTCAAAATGTGATTTAGTGGTATTCTAAGGGCATATCCCAATGCTACCTAGGCTGAATATCCATTAGAATGCCAACTCACAGCCAACAAGTCACAGACCCACTGCTGCCTTACTATTCTAATGTTTGCACAACTCCGACTATAAACTACCTCTACATTGTATGTAAAGTGAGCGCTTGTTTCTTGCACAGGAGGCGGACCGCGCCGGCGTCGTACTCGGTGCAAGCGATGCGAGGCGTGTCAGCGATCAGACTGCGGGGATTGTTCCTTCTGCCACGACATGGTCAAGTTTGGGGGGCCCGGTCGAGCCAAACAGACTTGCCTCATGCGACAGTGTCTTCAGGTGAGACCACTGAACATTGATTTCTCTTACTTATAAACAGAGAACTGAGTTTTCATTACATTTCCTTGTTTACGAGTTTCACTTTTTTATATAGTACGTATTGGGTTTATTGAATTAGTCCCGAAGAGCCACTACATGGGATCAAATAACCGTAATAATTTTTTTTTAAAGGAATTAAAAATAAGACAAACATTTTCTTTAAATCATAAAAAGGCTACAGAGCATACATATATAATTATCTTTTGGCATTAGTCAATACTATTGCAGAGTTCTAGCTGTTTCATCTTTAAACAAGATAGTGGAAAGGAGTGTTAGTATAAGAAATCCAAGAAAAGATAAAAGCCACGTGCTCTACCCACATATGTATTACAGGCTGTGATCCTGATGAGAACGCTAAGGGATGTGGGTTCGAAACCAACGTAAGACGAGATTTTTAGCTAGTGTGTTTCATTCTTATTTTAACTTTCATTGCAGTATTGCTTTAATACAGTAAAAGTATTAAAAAATATTAAATAATGTAAACCATGTCTTGTTTGTGTTAGCCTATGCTGCCTGTAACTGCGGCCTGCAGTGCTTGTCAGCTCGACGGCTGGGGTCAGCAACCTGTGATTCCCATCCAGAAGCCGAGCCGAGACACGCCCAGTTCGTTGATGGAGTGCAGCGTGTGCTACGAGATCATCCATCCACACTGCGCAGCAAAGACGGTGAGTGGAGACTCTTTCGTTTTACGTCAATCCACTCTTCAAAAGAGTTATGATGGGAAAATAATTTTATGTTAATTTATTAATTTTATAATAATTTTTCATAGAAAATTTGGGTTTCTAATTATTAAAAAATAATTGCAGATGGGATTCCCAAAATAAGGTTTTGTGATTTGTTTGTTGTGTGCTTTGGTATTTTCTCAATTAATCAAGATTGTGCATCAAGCATTTTTGTAACATTTACCTTTTTCTGTGCTATGATATGACCCAGATGCCTACTGTTTATTTTAAATGCTGGCCATTTTATTCTACATTTAACACTGGCTTTCCGCAAGCCTTACTTGTCTTGTACACCCGGGGACATAATTAAATCAAGGGTAATCTTTTACCGACACCACCGACACTCGCTCGGCAAATCTCGGTTTTGTTCTAAAAGGCACCTTGAAAAGCCACACCAAGCTAGCACTAAATACACAAAGCTAGCCCAGCGACAAGGCAAGGCTTGCCCTATTTATGTCACTTCTAAAACTGGCCCTAATGGATTTCTACACTAGAAATAGGACTGCGCTAGGTTATGCAGTGTTTGGTGAATCCATTTATGTAGGTATTCAATGTTACAAACCTTGTTCTAATATTAAATACGCCCAGTGTTAAGTCCCAATAGGCCAAATGCTATGTAAAATAGGGCCGTCATGTTTTCATGTCATGTCTGGTTAGATGACGTCTAGCGAGTGATAGTGCTGTGAATATAGCGACGCCAGATCAAAACGAATATTCATAAGCACGGTCAATAATGGTAGGTATCTTCTAGGGATGACGCCGATTCCAAAAAATTGGAATCGATCATTGTGACCTAAGAATCGATTTGGAGTCGATTGTCAAGAAAAAACTTTAATTGTATAGATAGATAGATATTTTTATTCACTTAGACTAGTACAGTGTACAAGTATTACTCTTTGCAGAGAAAGTGAATAGTCTATAATTAATAATTAATAATAAAAGTGATAGTAATTATAATGATATACACAGTGTTAGAAGAAAGAATAGTTGAATATAAAGCATAAATGATAATTGATATGGATATTGATATTGATATGTATGATGATTGATAATATTGATATATATATATATGATGATTCATTAATTGATTAATAATGATAAACACAGTGTTTATGTTAAAGTAGAGTAGATGCAAAACAATAGCATGCGCTACTATAGATTAAGAACTCATATATAATAAAGAAAAGTTGGATATAAAGCAATTTTTGATGTGATATTGTGATAATAATAATTGCTGATGGCACAGAAAACAGCAATGATGTACAGGAGAATGTGTCTAGTATATATATGATGATTGATTGATTGATTAGTGTTTATGTTAAAGTAAAGTAGATGCAAAATAATAGAATGCCCTACTAGATTAAGAATTCATATAGAATAAAGAAAAGTTGGATATAAAGCAATATTGATGTGATATTGTGATGAGAATTGCTGATGGCACAGAAAACAGCAATTGGAGGATGTACAGCAGAATGTGTCTTATATACCTGCACAATCCAAGGAAGCGTGTAAGCACATATTATATATAGAAGTTTGTTACATCATTTCGGCTAAGGGAACATTTGAAAATTTTAAATTACAGTGCTTGTTTGTGGTTATACTCTAGATAATTTGTAAATATTATAATGAAAAAATGAATTAACTGCAAATATTTACATGGAGAGGTAGTCATTGATGGAGTAAAAAGCTGTTTGCTGTAAGATATGATTTCAACTTATGTTTAAAGGAAGACAGGGTGGGAGAGGTTTTGATGTGGTCAGGGAGCTTATTGTAGAGGGTGGAAGATAGATATTCAGGGCCTTGTGCAAAGAGGCGCAGATTGTGGGCGGGCCTGTGTATGTGAAGGTTGGCTCTGGTGTTATGGGAGTGCACAGAAGCATTTAGATGGAAGAGGTTACGGTTGGTGTGAACGAATAATGCGGCTGATTGGATAAGGGTACATGCTAGAGTAAGAATACCAAGTTCCTTGAAAAGTTCTCTACATGAGTAATAAATATAAACAGTTGTCGTCGTCTGATTAACGTACTGCCTGCCTTTGTGTACGATCGGCGTCTGGCTGGAGAGAGAGGATCAGTAGACACGTGGTTCACCGCTCTGTCATGCCCCAAAACACGACGCGCAACGTTTAAAACTGTCTAATGAGGAATCGATTCCTCCAATTTGGAATCGATGCAGACGGGAATCGATCCGGGATCAAATAATCGATTCTGCCATGTCATCCCTAGTAGCTTCCAGACCCCTTGATTTTATTATGTTCCCGGGTGTACCTATCAATTGATAAATGCTTTAATAAAAGCTTAATATAATCCAAAAAGTGCAATGCAGGTCTACAATGAATCAATGATTATTGCAAAAACCTTGCTAATGGCATGTTTGTTTTTGCAGTGCCCTGGTTTAGAAGGGGTTGTCAACGAAGACCTGCCTAACAGTTGGGAATGTCCCAAGTGCTGCAAAGATGGGAAAAACGTGGAATACAGGGTGAGCCAACGTCTTTTATCTGCTACAGTAGAATCCTTAACATTCTCTCTGCTAACATTGTCGTCTGACATTTAAATTGTCAACGCATTACTAGACTACTAAAGACCTTCAATTTTAAATTAAATACTAAAAATATAACCAATCCCACTCATTGTAAAAAATTAAGAGGCCCTTTTCTTTATGCTGCACTAAGTTCAAGTTCAATAGATAGCTAATAAATACAATCTCTGTGTGTAGCCCCGCCACTTCCGCGCCCGTCACAAGTCCACGGACATGCGTCGCGTGTCTGTCAGCTCCGACACGAGCTCCCAGCCGGGTGACGGCGTGAAACAGGAACCGATGGAGGGCGAGAGCGACGGTGAGAACCCGCCACCGTCTCCCCAGGCCAAGCGGCTCAAGACGGAGCCACCACCAGAACCACCCACCACACAGGTGCTAAACAACTTACAATATGAATTGGGCAGAATGACCACAGTTAGTGTGGTTTTGGCCAGGATGACAATTGAACCTGTGAAAGAGAAGTAGACTCTGCTATTATCTTTACTTTTATCTCGGAGTCCGTCTAGTTTACTTAAGTATTGATTTCATTTTCTAACCCACTCTGTGTGGATAAGTTGGTACGGTAGTCTCGGGATTACCACGAATAATATTTAGGATTTACCTATTTGAGCAAATCATCAAACACATATCAATTGGCTATTAATGAATAATAATATCAATATCATTCACAATTTTTCATAATTTTAGCCTGCTGCTTAGACTAAGTAATAAGTAACAATTAATTGATTCCTGTAGTTACACGAGTAATCTGTAAAGTAGTTAATTTTTTAACTGTAGGTGGATGTATTGATCCTAGTTTGGTTATCATGCATATCCATTAATGTCAGCTACATAATAATGTGCAATGTTACTTCACAACAAAATCGGGTTCCCTTGAATTATTTTTCCTGACTATATGTAGTCCTAGGCCTATATAGGCTATGGATCAAGTTGATGAGTCATTGTAGAGTTCAATTTTCTAAATATTTTTTGTGTGCATTTGACAAATATTAACTGCTGAAGTTTCCTTTTTAAAATGAACTTGGATTGTGGTGTCAATAAGTTCCCCTTGACAACAACCGACAACACATTATTATAGAACTAGATTCGGGCAAAAATGTTCACATTTTAGTACAAAATTGTTATATTTTATTGTTATATTGACTGATTTGAACACTTGAGCATTGGATATTTTCTTTGGTTGGCATTGGATTATTTAATGAAGTAGACTTAAGTTGATACATCCATGTTTAACAATATTGATTAGATAAAGGTTAAGGAAATGAGTTACTACATTGTAGGGACTTTTTTTAAGAAAAACCTATCAGATCAGTATAGTATTGAAATATCAGTATTTTATATTTTTGCGCTGCAGGTTGATCCTTATGTGGCCCACTTAACAAAAGTGATGTGTGCCATTTTGCATTCAATGAAGATATTATAGTTATTACATAATAATAAGAAAATCTATATCAAGAAGACAATTTGCTGTAATTGCTAATTTGTAACCCATCTGCTGACGTTACTGAATCAATGATAAAATCAACAAAGTTCTATTCTATTTGAACAAGCTTGGAATCTTTCTACCAGATTGCCCATTCAATAAAGATTTTGATGAGACCTGCAAGTACAAATAAAAGCAATTGTTTTCCATGATAAAGTTTATATTGTTCCTAGCAATGCGCGAGTCTTCCGATAGAGGCTGGTAATGCTGATGGTTTACTATTCCTACACTTTGTCTTAGGGTGATAAGTTTCTATGGGTGGCGTGACACACCATTAAGCATGCTTTTCCGCTACATGTTTTGCTTGATTGTGTTGTAAATACTAGTAGAAACTGTTTTCTGAACTGCACTCGCATCTTGACGTACGTGTGTTTGTGTGGTGTTATGTGCATCAAATGGTTGTGGATTTGAGCAATTATGTTTTAATGAGTGTTCTGCAGAATTTATTATCATGTAGGGGATCTTGCCTAGAGAGGATTGATACATCAAAGATCAGTTTTAAAAATGTGTGCAATTATGTGATTAATTTTCCATAGCATTCTATATTCTAAACTACCAAACTACCATTTTATTAGTAGGTGGATTGAAAAAATTAAAACCCCTAATATAACAACAGCATTTAGGTAATTAGTTACTGCTGGTTTAAAAAAGGTTTTTGCTTGCTGTATTTTTGCTTGGTGTCGGTATTTTAAGATTTTTCAAAAAGTTCGTATCCATACTGAATTATTGAAATTGAAATTCAAACAAATTTACAACAAATTTTTAAAACATAAAAACAAGAAAAAAATGCCTACATAAAAAAATGGATTTCATCACATTTTGTTTTTTGTGCTTAATGCTGGTGGAGGCGTCGGGTAGCCTATGGGAAATGTTACACATGGTGGATTTGCCGTGTAACCAAACATTATTGTGAGAACTTCAAAATTGTTTTGCATTTATAGCGATACCATATATCAGTCCTTAAAACTTAAAAGCCACACATTATGAAAGTAGGTCAAATCTTTTTGACACAAATTTTTGTATTTCAAATAAATTAAATAAAATAGATAAATATTAGGGGTGTGCGAGTTCCCGAAATTTCGAGTCGAGTCGGGTATTTGGGATTGGACTCAAACTCGAGTATTTGGGATTCGAAATCGAGTCGAAATTTTTTTTTTACGATTTTGGTGGAGGTGCCGGGTTGCGGCCCTGAAGGCGAGTGTAAAAACGTAAAAATCTATTTTTGGCACTGCCTTACCAACTCTGATTAATCATAGTAGTAACCTCAGTCTATTGATACAAATTTGTATTCTTCTTGGAAGTTTTGACCTTTTTTGGCACAAATAATAAAAATATGTCACTATAATGTTTGTATCAATATTTGCGGAAGGTACTGTGTATGCCTACTTAAGACTTGGACTCGGACTCCAATTGGAGTAATTTTTAGGACTCGGACTCGACTCGAATTCAAAAATCAGGACTGGCACATCCCTAATATATATCAATAGTATTGAAATTTGTGCATGATATACTAGTAGTTAATTGAATGATATTATGCCATAGCACAGCTCTACTAGATACTTCATATCTGACATGACTTAATAAATACTGATTTAAATTTAAATTTTAAGTTTTAACCAAAGTAAATACCGTATCAATTTGGTTACTTAAGCACCTTGTTTAGAAAATAGTGACCTGATGAGGGTTGATATATTGCCTATAGGCACACGGAGTGTATCAACAACAACAACAACAACAAAACACAATCCTCCCCATGTCACGTGATGTGCTAAATAAATAGTAATATGCCTAATTGGGCCAAGGGCTAAATAGACTCGGCAAGCCAGAAGTGTATCAATCCTACTACTTTGCGTATGTTTTCAAACACACTGTTAGTTTGGCTAATTGTTGCTACTTTACTAACAGTCGTCAAATTTTTATACATAACTAATTGGAGTTTAAGATAGAGATTCTAACTAAACTCACAGTCACGAGACTAGTTTGTCTCATAGCTCTGCCAAAATAATTTGGTAGAAAAGTATCAATGCTCCCCAGGCACCCCGACTGATTGTCTTGTTATTTTTAGGCTTATTCCTATATTACTGATGACCTGGAATCTAGTGGTGGAAAGCATTTACTTAGTTCCTTTTATTAATCATTTCATTATTCATTATCATTTATTTTATAGTAAAGTTTAATTTTAGATTAGGTTTGACATATTTAGATGATACATTTGTAAATTAGTCAATTAAATGAAATGGAGTTGTCTTTATTTTGATATTCTATTATTTCTATGTAACCATGATGTGATTTGAAATGATACTAAGCTATATATATATATATATGATCGTAGATTTGTGTATTACATTGCACCTCTTTGCCATAAATTAAAAACATTATTTGTTACAATCAAACTAAATGTCAGAAAAAGTATGATAATTACTTCTAAAGGTAATCTTTTAATAGTGTTCACAATTTGATTTGGTTTAGCTCAAAATTTTATGTTGGTATTGTAGTAATCTTTAAAATTGTGGACAAAGTAGCAGTATACATTATTAATTAGTTACTGAAATACTGGACACACTTTGATTTAAACTTAGTAAAATATTTTACATATCGTACGTTTTTTCAAACAATAGGAACATGGAATCATTTTATTGCTAAAAACATATTTTTCAAGCAATCTGTTACATACTTAAGTATTTTGTAAAATTAGGCGTATTATTAAATGGTAACTTCGATAATGATAGGGCAATAGTCAAACTAATCTCCCACTAGAGCGCAGAGCGATCGGGCTTTGGTCACAGTTGTCTGGACGTTGATAAAATAGGATTATTTACAACATTTTGACGGCAGTGCATTATTGTTGTGGTAGGTGACAGATTTCCCACCAGAATGCAGAACGATTGACGTTTGGTCACCGCCATGTGTAAGTTCCACTGGAACCACAATGCAGAGTCAAGTGACCAAACCCCGATCATGCAATCCTGGCGGAGAATCCGGGAAAACCAGCTTGGCATTGCCCTATTGTAAACTTAGCTCATTCAGACCACGTGTCCATTATAATGGACATAACAATTTTGATTTTTGAAAAAGATTTTTCAATTTGGCCAACAAAAAATTCAAAAAAATTGGGGAATTCAAATTCACATTTTTTTTACCGCATTGCGATAGGACGAATAGTACCGTTTTTAGAGAAGATTGAAAATTGAAATGTGTAAAAACGGTAAAAAAAGTGTTTTTGGTTTTTTCCCGGAAATTTAAAATATTACTAGTTTTGCCATCATTTGAGATACAGAAAATCCAAAATATGCAAAAAAAATCCGAAAAAATCTAGTTTTAGAAATGCACTTAAAATTTACATTTGAACATCAAACGTTGCTTTTATTCGAAATCCAAAATTTCCCATAATTCCTTAAATATTACAATGAAAAATATAAAAAAAATACTAAAAATATCAGAAAAAATCACGAAATGTTAATTTTTAGCTTAAAATATCCTAATTCGTGCCAATTTAATTATGGTCTGAATGAGTTAGGCACCATTGCAAAATTTGTTTAAATGCATACAGCTGGTGTGTCCGGACATAGCTCAATAAAATGCAAACAAATTAATTAAAAACTTTAATTCCGTTCAAGTGTTCAGTATTAGGCCTACATAATATGTTAACATTTATATTTTATTAGCATTAATTATTAATTGTAGTGTCTAAAATCTAGATTTTGTCACTAATTATGATATGTATTCCAGCATTAATGTTCAAAAGTATTGCCTTGGGTGCATACAAATGCCGGATCCAAGTGATATTCGAATTGTTGTATCAGATACAGACTTCACTGTTGGCTTTGTTCTAAATTTGAAGTAATATAGGTGTTGTGACAGAAGCACAGGACTATGTAGTATGTGGTCACCACCCCCTTGACTCCACACACTTATGCCAAGTGCCCCCTCCCCTACAATATGAAAAGTAAAAACCATTATTCAGAATAGTGGTTTTCAAGGAAGATAAATGATAATAGGCTAGCTAAAAAATATAGCAATCCCATCAGCCCCCACCACCCATTGTGGAAACCACTCTTCTAGACCAATAACAATGCTAGGAACCCACGGCCAACGAACAGCACGACCAACATTATGAACATTTTAACAAGTGGTCGTTGGCGCCGAGTCATTAATCATTACAAAGATTTTTATTTTCATCCAGATTTTTCTGTCAATTTGACAATTTGGCATAATTGTTGTTTCAAGATTAATTTAGCTCACTCTTATGTGTTCAAACACACTGATAAAAATTAAAACACTGGTCAAAATATTTTTTCACTATCAATCCACTGGAACTGAGGCATTTGTAAGCATACTCTGTAATAATTGTAATTTACCCTATGTTAAAAGACAGAGCTTGTAATTGAAAAACCAGCATTGTACTGATTGTGTTCTTTAAGTTGTACTTTCCCTTTGCTATGCCTTGCACTTTTATTACCTTACCACCTAACTCACAAACAACCTAAGTAACAAGTTTATTTGGTAATATGCCAACTTCAGTTGAATTAATCTACGAGAGACTCTTATTTAACCAAGTTCCTCTTTCACAAAATGAAGTTGTTCCTAAAAAGTAAAAACCCTTTTCGGTGCTGGTATAATTGATGAATGACTTGCAGTCAACCAACGGTCCCCAATTTCAAATGCTTATCACGCTAATGCATCTTGTGGTTAGCGTCTCTGCCTCCAATGCAGAAGGTCCAGGGTTCGATTCCCGCTATAGGCAGAAGTTTTTAATCTTCTGATTTGGACTTTCGTTCATCAGTTCTTGTCTTAGGAATTAGTAAACGGTGACTTTGGAGCCGTCCTAGCAACAAGGCACAATAAATTCAAAGTTGTTCTGAATCGGCCTTGTTGATTCTGGCGTTGATCCGCGGGTGTTCGCACTGTCCATACCACTGATTGCTATATTTCCTAAAAAAAATATTGATCTTTGGTTGGTTATTGCTCACTCGTCGATTGCTTCAGGGCCTACAGGGTTGGTTTGGTTGCTTTGGTTTAATGTCCCCCACTGAAAATCAGTTATATGACTGAGTTGGTAGACTCTAGATACGAATTTATTTTATTTATTTATTCAAGTGATACACATTGAAAAGGTTACTTCTTCAGATTTCCTTGATTTATAACAAAGCTTTTGAGAAGAGAGTGATAAAGAAAGGTATAACATACCAATAGCTTACCTCATTTTGGGTAGACATTCCACAATAGAAAAGACAATACGCGTACGTACAATACAACATGTTCACAAAATTGTATTATTGCGTATTATCGCTGCATGCCTACTCCGCTTCAGGTAAGCTGTTGGTATCCTATCTCTTTGTCACTTTCATAACAACATTCTTTTCAACGTCTCTCAGTTTCAACAAATCTACATTCATTCCCAACAGAGGTGGCAACAAAGAAGACTAAACCAACTAGTACACAGCTTGAATTTAACAAAGTTTTTAGTTTTCAATTGTCTTGACAGTACTACAATAGTTAGATTATTTCTGACAATACATAATTAAAGCTAGGTTGTAAAGCTAGAGAAGTGTATTCCTTGATTTGGTTGAGTGCAAGTGGGCTTGCTGGCCCCATCACTAGACACCTGGGATTGGCGGTACTATGCATAGACAAGTATACATGTGGAGGAAGCTTACTCTTGACAAATCTCAGAACTATATGAGGTTGACATACACAGAATTTACTTAGAAGCAGTATCATTTTAGCATATTGTTAACTTTTCTTGTGCCAATTAGCAAACATCTGATTGATATTAAACTTTGCATGCTTGCCCTACACTCTCTTGCTTTGCCTGCACTGTTCTGTAGCTGAATGAATGAAGTCTTCCATTTTAATTTTTTACACTTTTAAATGGTAGCCCTACAGAAAAATAGGAAAAAAGTTTATTTGAATACTTTTGGATTTTGTAGAACTGTAGTTGAAGATTATCAAAAGTTATTAGTTACCGTAGTCGGATCAAATTAATATTATCATAATAGTAGAACATTTTTGACACTCTCCCAAAATCCAAAAGCATTCGGATAAACTTTGTTGTTCCTATTTTTCTGTAGACCTAACATTTTAAAGTGTGAAAAAAAATAAAATAGAAGACATCATTCATTCAATAATAAGCCTCAAGTTTTTTTAGATGCAGCGAAAACCGATATTGAATTCTCGTTCTATTTTACCTGACAAAGTTTTATTAGTCTGTAGATAATTGCATGATACAAATAATATAAACATCATCAGGAAACTATTGCAACATCAAACAACTTAGATTAGCTGCAGTCATCAGCAGGCAGGTGAAAGTTTTGTTGTCCCCAGCCCTTCAGGTTGGGCTTAATGTTCTCCGTTCTTTCTCAACCTGTCAACCCTTCTCCAATCTAAACTAAGAGAGGATATAGATTATTCTAGCAAGTGCACTATATAATGGTGTTTTCCATTGGCCCCAAGCCCCGGATCATCACTAATGACTTTTAATTTTTTTTTTTGTAATGCATTTCAAGTAGAGATAGACAACAACCTACATCCATGCACTCTTCAAGTGCATGCTAATGGAAAGCGCCATTAAAGATTTTTTGTAAATATTTCAAAAGTTTTTGATACGAACACTTTCAAACTTTGAATAATAGAATCGAAAACAAGCATATTTTATTGTTTCTTCTTAAATTACAAAAATCATCCTTGTTGGTTGTGATAGAATGCCTTTCGGCTGGGTCAGTGTGTGTGATTGGGGAAAGAAGAAAGGGGACCAACAGCTTACCTTAAACGAGAGCTGCGTGAAACTGGCTGGTTAGCAAATATATTTACAAAACAGATACACAATGTCGAACGTTTCGGCCAACAAACTCTCCTCCAACGGTCGGTGACCAAGGCCACGTTAACCGAAAATTCGACATTGTGTATCTTTTTTGTTATCCAGCCAGTTTCATGCAGCTGCCCATCTCGTTTCAGGTAGGCTATTAGTCCCCTTTCTTCTATCCCCAATCACACACACACACACAAACTCATCCTTGAATGGCAATCATTAATTTACCTAGCTTTGCAGTGTTAGTGGAGTTGCTTTGGTTTGCTTATGGTGGAGTTCTTTACATGCCGAGAGATGCTTACCAAGAATGAAATATAACAACTACTGGCTATGGTACCTGTCAAAAAGTACAAAAAAGGGCTAAAGAATAGGGTTGCACACTATATGAATGTACTCCACTGCACTTCACACAGCCTACGAGAGAAAGCAACTGCTGCAGCACTCTATCCTGGATGGCAGATTAGCTCAACTTATGTGTAGTACCGCAAACAAACACTTCTTGGGCAGGTTATGGTGTAATGGGAGGTGTCCAAGTGATGAATGTGGCCTTGCTGCCTTCATAAACTAGCTAAAAATAAAGGCATGTAAACATTTTAAAATACATATCATTTTGGCTTTGACCTTTGAATAATTTGCACGTTCATTTTTATTTAATCGTATTTAGTTTGCAAAATGTAGCTTTCCGTTTTTAAACATAGACCATGTGATTTATTTGCAAATAAACCAAAAGGTAAGCTGTTAGAATCACCTGCGTTTTCTCTTTAGCATCTATTCAGGTGATTCTCTCACAAGGAGCGGATTTTTACCATTATTTTCTTAATTTAGCTCGTTTGGAAAGTGGACTGCAAACCAATTAAATGTGTTCACCACTTATGTGTTTTTAATTCCAATACGTAACTTAACATTACTTGACATTGTTAAACACAATCCACATTTAGCTGTGGTGGTTATATATATATATATATATATATATATGGATTGTTGTGGTTTTCGCGGCCCGTCATAGGATAAAAACAAGGATCTTGGGTAAAACCGCGTCGAAAATAAGAGAAAAATTTTAAATTTTCGACGCGGTTTTACCCAAGATCCTTGTTTTTATCATATATATATATACGTATATTTATTTTTATTTTTATTGTTGGTGATGAATATACATGAACCCTTTTTTGCAGGTGTGATAAAGAACCGTATTTTATGAAGAGATAAGTTTTACATTTTTGTAAATTTAGAATTAAAAAAAGTAGTAAAAAGTAAAGTACCTGTACGGTATAATTTATAATTATATAACATACAATAGCTCATTTTGACTTGTGTTTCTCAATGCTGCTGCACCCACTGAAATGTGAACCATGACCTCGTGTAATGCAACCTCGTAATTACGTTACACAATTGGAAAAGCATACTTTTTATTTTTTATCTCATGAAACTCCTTTACATACATGAGAAAATAGCTATTATAAGCATATATTATCTACCCTTCGTTTAAAACCCTCTATTTTCAATGTTAAACAAATGCGTTTTGAAATCGTTGCCTGCGAGTCGCCTAGTGCAAGCGAAATTTCAATAGGTAGCGCTACCGTAGGTTTCTAAATAAAGATTTGTTACCAACTCACTATTTTGCACACAACGCTGCACATTTCTGCCTGCTGCACCATCTGAGCTAGAATAGAATAACTAATCTGCTTCTTATGCCTTAGCTACTTGTAATCACTTTATAACCTTGTGCTTTCCGCACTCTTATCAAAAGTTGTGCTTCTTGTTGCCTGGCACTCCAAGGTTTGGTTTACACTCTCTAAATTTTAACCTTTTCATTTGAGTCTTTACGAGACAAACATGTATTCGACATGCTCGTGAGCACTTAAATTAAGATAATATATGTACAATGCTCTGGAGAAAATTTAAAACTACATATTCGATATGCGAATTCTAAAATCACATGACGCAGATATTTTTCTGCAGAACAACATACAACAAAAAGAATTGATTTATGTAATAAACCCTACTATTTACCATTGTTAAGCGTAAAGTCAACACGACGGGAGCAACTTCTTCCTGTTCCCGTTACGTTGACTTGATGCGTAACCATGGTGCTTCAGGTAAGCTGCTGATATCCTATCTCTTTGTCACTTTATTTCATACATCAATTCTGTTCGTTGTACGTTGTTCTGCTTAAAAATATCTGTGTCATGTGCATTTTAGAACTCTCATATGTAGTTTCAATTTTTCTCCAGACTATATATTGTACATCTTAATTTGAGTGCTTACGAGCGTGCCGTATACATGCCTGTCTCGAAAAAACACTAAAGGTTTTGGGTTTATTTTATTGATATTACTACCATTGGTCTGATGGTAATCTAATATAGGTTTATAACGGGTTGTCTCTCATTGGCTGAGCCACAGTTTAAGAATAACAATGAAATACTTGCAACCTTAACTGTAAAGAGGACTCGCTGAAGCAAGCACGAATAAAGGACCCAGGCTCAGGTTTCTGATAAATAAATAATCTCACTTTATTCCACATAACAATTGGTCCTTTGTAAATCAGTTTTTATAACTGAATAGCGTAGGTAAGAAAAAAAAAGTAGTTTTACATTTTTGGTTTTACATAGTTATTTTGTATTTGTTATTTCATATTAACTTTGATATCCATTAAGTATCCTCAGGGCGGAGGCGTCGTGAAAAGTAAATAAATAGTAAACCTAAAACTTGAGTTTTAATTTGCAAAAGTTCCATTGAGCCATTTAATATTGTAAAATTTTAGGTGTTGATATAAACCGATAGGGTTCACAATAACAAAAGTAAGTGAGAGTAAATAAAAGTAAGATAAAATTATGGAGGTTCTTCAAAATTCTAACTTAAAACTGATAATTGATTTAGAAATATGCATACTTTATAGCCAATCATTTCTATTAATGTTTTGTGGAACTTTATAATAATGTAAGTAAACATTATCTGCAAAACTAGAATCCTGGGCTCTTAAACTCTGAATCGTGCCAGCTGCAACAAGTCCTCTTAAACTTTTTTGTAGTGTGAATGCCACAATCCAATGTAAGTGTTGGTAAAGTGTGTGTTCCGATGTAAACCGTGCCTGTGCCTGTGCAGGGAGTTAACTGGGAGGGGGAGGAGCCTCGCAAGCAGGCCCTACGGACCCAGCTGGCCCTACAGCTGGCCGGCAGCTCCAGCAAGCCGCTGCGACGTCCCTCGTACGTGGTTCGGCCCGCCCCGTCCCCTCGACTCAAGGAGGGCTCTTCACCTTTACCCTCGGCCCTCGAGAAAGCTTGCATCCTTCCCGTGCTGCGTCTGCTGGGCCCGGCCGACCTCGTTCGCTGTTCCTGCGTGTGCAAGACGTGGGCGCGACTGTGCGTGGAGCCCAGTCTCTGGCGACGCATGACGCTCTCGCACGCACGTCTGACCGCGCAACATCTCGCGGGGGTGGTGAGGAGACAGCCCGAGGCCTTGGCGTTAGACTTCACGGGAGTGGCTAAGCGACAGCTCTCCTGGTTGGTCGGCCGCCTGCCGCAACTGAGGGAGCTATCGCTTCAAGGGTGTAACGCCGCGGGAGTTTCTGCGCTACGCACGTGCGTGTGCCCTCCGTTGACCACGCTGGACCTGGGATTTGTCTCCGGCCTGGGCGATGCAGCCTTGAGAGATCTCCTAGGTCCACCTCCCGACTCTAGGCCAGGGCTCTTGGACACGGTCTCCCGGCTGCGCTCGCTACGCACTCTGCGTCTCGCCGGCTGCCCGCTCACCGACGTGGCTTTACGCTACGTCACGCAACACCTTCCGCGCCTGCACACTCTCGATCTCTCCTCGTGTGGACGCCTTACGGATGCGGGCGTGGCCCAACTTGCCACTCCTCCCGCCACAACACGCCACACGCTCGCAGCGCTCGACCTTTCCGCTTGCCGCCTGCTGACCGATGCCAGCCTCGAACATCTTGCTCGATGTCAGGCACTCGCTCGACTGGATCTGCGACACACACCGCATGTCACTGCGGCGGCAATTGCACGATTTGCAGTGCGATCACCTCACGACCTTACAGTCGTCGACGGTAAACTCATCACCAAGAGACGACCGGTGGAAACCTAGACCTAAACACTTTTCTAGTTATCTTGATATGGAATCTCTTGAATGATGAGTGAAGAAGAGAATAAACTTCTGTCGTGTGAATTACTTTGTATTCCTCGGAACAATCGCGTATGTCTTGGAAACAAATTGCGATCTCAAAAGCTCATCACGAATAGGCGAATAGTATAAAATAAAATCGAACTTCCCGCTATTTAAATGTGCGTAACGTAAAAACTATTCTACACAAAAGAAATGTGTGCTGTGTGCTGCTTACAATACCATAACCAGTGGCCACAATCAATTATTGTTTGGGCAAATCCACTACTTGGTGTTGATGTGGATCCCATATGTTGACCACTTTTAAATGTCTCAATTAACCGCATTGTATAACTTGAGATTTATAAAGACCAATAACAATGACCATTGTGTTAAAATCAACCACGTTGTATTTTTTAAAGAAACATAAAATGGCTAGCTGTTGTATCAGACTTTGTTGTGACATCAAATAGCACATCTGTTAGTATCGAATCTTTACACTACATTTAAAGTTTTCTAAATAAGTATCATAACAAAATACAAATTACTATAGCCTACATTTTGCATAAATATTTAGTAAATCTGAAAAAATGACATTATTTTACTTTCACTATGAGGCCTTCCAATTAATTAGTTCTTAATGCAAAGCTTACTTCTTTTTATTTCACACAATTTTTGTATGAAATTGTATTTTACTAATGTTTTCTGGTCATTTGTATGGGCAATTGTTTCTGTTTAGTACTTGAAAAGAATCAAAGTAAGCCCTTTCATCGTGAGAAGTACATAATATTATGTCATTTAATTGTGGCTAGGAATCATTCAGTTTAAGGAAAGTCAGGGGACGAACTCGTGAGTGGTAAAGCTAAAGAATCAATTCCATTTTCATAAATCAATTTTGAAGTAAGTTGCTTTTATGTGCACATGAAGTTTGCCCACGCCAACGATAATTGGAATTTAAAAAAACGTTATTGCATGGGCTTCAAAGAAGTGCATTATGTTTTTCAATTAAGTTGATGTTCATTTAGTACTTATTGAGATGTTTTTATAGGGCACTGACAATAAATACGCTATATTAATTATTATGACCAATGTTTTAAATTTTAATTTCATCGTTAATTAGTATATTTATTATGAAAGGAATTGATTCGATGCCATTGAGATTGTGCCTAGGTTTGCCTGTTGACACATCACACTCAGTTGGTGATGGTGTCACAGATGGTATTGAGGGGTTAAACAACAAGTAGGTAACAAATTAACTAAAGATACCCACAGTTGATTTGACAGAGGGCACAAACAGTGGGTCGAAGCAAAGTGGTAAAGAAACCGGGAAGCTTGCAGTACGTTTGATGTTTTTTTAAAAAGATGTTTCTTAAATCTATCCTGCTACGGTTTTCCATAGGAACTAAACTTGAATCTTTTCTTGAGGTGGCTGTGAATACACACATGTTACGAGCTTCACTTTCAATGCCTTTATACGTTTGTTTTTACATCGCAAGCAGATTGGATTTGCCATATTTTTATTTCCTCCTTGGTTGTATGTGTGAGTACACTCCCATCCCATGTATTCAACTTCATTGCACCTTACAACCAACTGTGGGTATGCTTCCCTTTCTCGTACAGAGAGCTACGTACATATGTACGCCAGTGTAGTGGCTTCGTGGTACATTATGTGCGCGACTGATAAATTGTATGAACTTATTCAAGGTAATCATTCAGGTTCCATCTATGGCAAATACATGGATAGAATGCAAAAGTCTTTTCATTTTCGTATAATGTATAGTATTTCAACGTCGGTGTCTCCCGCATCTGAATTGTCCTCGTTATGTAATAATCATTACTTAAAATATGAAGTAACGTTATGTGTTGTCATGGTTACGGAATACACAACGTAACTGGACCTCTCATCTTATCTTCCAGTGCATGTTTGGGAAACCTCACATGCACAATAACAATTATTTTATCTTCCTTTGTACCTGGTCTGAAAGACGTCTACAATTCTCACGTAGACAATATACAGCAAAAGCTGTTATTCGGTTTGAAATTAATTTGGGTTTAAGACCGAAAATCTTGTTTTTGATAAGATTTTTATTATATACCAGATTGTGTGCAATTCTTTACGTTCCTTAGTCCTTATGTTTATGTGTATTAGATTAGGGTAATTAATTCATATTGTGTAAATGATTTTCCAATTATAATTTTTAATGATTAACAAATATTTTTGTTCATTGAAAATAATACCTCATTATTTCATAACACAGTAATGTTTGCAGTAAATCATTTTGACAGTTTTGTGAAAGTATGGAGTGAGACATAAGCGGATATAATTATGTTGTATAAATTTATGTTCATGATTTGTGCAAATTTTAATGTTTAACACTCATATAATATAAGTAAAGACAATTACATGCAGTATATTAAATTAGAATAAAAAATATCATAATTATATATTATATGTATTAGTGAAAAATAATAGCTCCAGTATTACATAATTTGTTTATGCACAGTAATCAATAAAATATTTAATTACAATTCCTGTGAATGGGTGTAATTCTCTTTACCGGTTTAGTTTCAGCTTTATATTATTTAACATCTATCATATTCAGTTTAAAAAAAACTGATTCACAAAGTAGGATGTGTATGGGTCCTAATTATGCAATAAAAACCAAATAAAACTGTACATAAATCCACACAAAATAATAAACTGTAAATTTGAAATTTGAGAATAGTTGAATAAACAAAGAGCAATGAATGATTCATCCAGTGGATGAATGTGAGTACCTCCCTTGAGGCTGGATGCACAACTGTCACTTACCAAACATCTACACTTATCAATAATCAATCATGAATCATTTGTACGCCCTTATGGAAGATGACATGTGGCCATCCATGTTCTAATGTTTGTTGTTTTACCCACACCTACCGTTATTAAAGTATCTACTTGCTGACATATGCATGAACTCTCTTTGGAGAAAATAGGTTTGACCTTTAAAGTATGTACAATATTTTAAATCAAGTGCCAAAAATTTATAGTGTTAACAATTTCATAACATGTATTTATTTCACTGCATAACAACAATCATTTCACAATTACTATTCAGTGTGTCCTGTACCCCATCCCCACCAACTATGCTTCCTTCACAACGGTCTATTAGTAGCAAATATTCCTCAATACTATCGGCTACCATCCATGTTGTGCGTATCATGTTCAAAATATATGCTCCCTTTATGCACACTGATGAACAAAAACCTGATAAAATAGTTTCTGAATAAAATTGCCCTATAAGCATTTTTTTTTGTCAAAATTCATTGTATAAGGGAGATGGACCACATAATCATTATAATAAAATTAGTTCATGAAACGGCTAGTTGAATAAACCAAAATATATCCAATGGAAATAATCACTGTTTTTTTGTCAGTTTGTGATTGTGGTATTTCCCAAATATTGAAACGTGACTTAAGTGCTTATTTTGAAAATGTAAAGTTTGGGCTGGGCACAGTGTGATATTATTACCTGCCACCATGTGCAGTCTTGGTTGATTTGTTTTTTGTTACATAATGAAGACCCAAGACCCATTGCATCTAATTGATTTTAGAAGTTTGGACCATTGGTACCCTATTGTTTTATTTAGTATCCTTTTTGAAAAACCTGCAAAAGAACGATTGGGGATCGAACCCAGATATATTTTTGTTGTGGGTGGTGGGTCCTGGGTTCAAGTCACGTCCCAGTCAAATCTATGAAGTACATCTTTGTTTGAACATTGTGTATGGCTCAGAACATAGTTTCAGGGGAGGGGGGCGTCTCTTAAAATCATTTGGGATATAACTAATGGCCCTAGTTGATCAGGTGAACTAAGGGTTCTACCATCCTGGGTTCAACTCCCGACTTGAGCATGGATCTAATTCTAAATGTGTTTCCTATTACCATATTCATCTGTTATTGTTTGTCCAGCACCAACTGTAAAAGTGTAAGATGTATGCCAAACATGTTTTAAGGGGGTTGGGGGGGCCCTTAGTTATGACCCACAGGGGTGCCGGGTTTTCTAAATTCCGAGGGGTGCTGAAATATTTCATTGACATTTCAATGCTAATTAGCCTTTGTAATTGTAATGATTTGGGTACATTTTATTCAGTGGCAGATCTAGCCCTGATTCATGGGTGTGGGGGAAGGGGAGGTGTTTTTCTCAAGATTTTCATATTATAAAAGTAAAACAAAACTATCTACATATATAGGAAGGGAGTTTGATTTTACAAAACCAGGACCTGTTCGAAAGTTTTAACCCATGTGTCCCTTCCCCTTATCGCCGAAGGCGGGAAAATTTGCTATTTTACAAATTTTGAAGGTTTAAAACACGTTTAAAAAATCGAAAATGGTATAATAGCTTATGGTAAAAATTGCAGTGGTTAATTTCTAAAATAATCAGTGGGTGGACGCTTAACGATCTCCTTCCTCGGGGGGGGGGGGGGGGGGGGGGGTGGGAGGTCGTAGGTAGGGTACCATATTTTAAAGTAAAGTTTGCTGGACAAGCAATTTCAGGCAAAAACAGCAGGGGGGATTGGGGGGCGAGCCCCCCCAACCACAGCGCCGCAGGTGAAATGTTTTAAATCCGGGTTTTTAAAGTGATTTCTGTGCGTTTCAGAAACATACAGGTCTGAATGCAATACCGAAATACTATCGTAGTGTAGTGCAAAAACCAGAAAACCTTTTTCCAAAAAAGAAGTAGGCGGACGAGTCCGCCCGCGTCCGACCTGAAATTAACCACTGAATAATTGTCTGCGAAATTAAATTTGGAATCTCACAATGATGACCGCCCCCCTGTATCTGCCGCTAATTTTATTGATTTTAGCCTCGGACATTGACATTGAAGTTGAAGCTGACGGTGTACCCCAGTATCAATGGTGTGTGAAGTAACCTTGCTGATGATGACAACATGTATGCAGAATTTACTTCTTGCGTGGCCCTACCACAGGTTTGGTTATGTGTTATGAGTTTTGTTTGTACTATGTAGTTAGCTGATTTTTAGTGGCCACCATCCGCCTGATGAGTCCCAGAAGGACGAAACGCGTCGTGGATTAAGGTAACAAACAACTTATAATTAGCTGAAGTTGTCATCAGCAGGTGAAAAGTTTTGTCGCCCCCAGCCCTTCAGGCTGGGCTTCATGTTCTCTATGCTTTCCCAACCTGTCAACCCTTCTTCAATCTAAACTATTCACTATTCAGCTATAAAAACTGATTTACAAAGGACAAGTAGACAAAATTAAGTAGATTGTTGTATGAATTTAGTGAAGAGAATGCACTTTATCTGCAATTATGAAGGTCCATCATATTATGCGTTTTTTACACAGATGACCATCGTGCCTTACCGTATCAAACGTGTGTGATGTCCACAAACACATGCTAATACACTGGCCATTGTGTAACGTCCCGGAAACCTCCATCACCAGCTTGACAAGGTGGTCTGTCATGCCGCGACCTGTGCAGAAGCCGGCCTGGCACTTGGGAATGATGTGGAGGCGGTTAAATATATTATATGGTACATACTACACCAGAGTTGCCACTTTCAAGGATTTTATCCTTTTCTCAGGATTTTTAGAGTGTCTCAAGGATAACAGGATTTTGGTCAAAATCTTAGGATTTTCTACTGTCTTTAAAAAATACATTAAATTAATACATTTTTTAAATTCAGCCAAATAAACCAATGTAGACAGTAAAAAAACATCAGGTACTAGTAAAAATAAACATAAGTGACTGCATAAGCCTAACATTTACCGCAAGTGGTAGTTATGGTGAGTAGGCCTAAAAGTAAAACGTAAACGTTAAAATATATTGGAAGAAAAATTCTGATTCTTATGCGTTTGTCTGCACGTAATTTTGACTAGATTCTCGAAAATCAGGCTGGCATAACATATTTTGGTATGAAACCTGAAAATTTGTAACATTCCTTCGCGGTTATAATACGCTGATGGTGAATAACTGTTTTCAAGGATTTCTCACGATTTTTTAAGTATCTTTCAAGGATAAAAAATTGACTTGGTGGCAACCCTGTACTACACACTAGAATATAATATTTACATCCATTTTGTGCCTTTATTTTTAAGTACAGTAATCCCGCGTTAATTCAAACTCTGTTCAATCATACTAGAGATGAATCCCAGGTTTTTTAAAATAGTATTTTTCTAGCCCTAAGATGCTTACCGATGCTGCGGGATGCCAGAGATAACTCAAGCCTAAGACTTTTCAAGAGATTTTTGGGATGTACCCAACACCATGTGCAGTTCTTCTCTTCTCATCTTTTTCTTTTCATATGCCCACAATTGACATTCTATTCATATCATCATGTGTTTCCTAGTTACCCAGCAATATATTATGCAGTTCCAATTAAAACTAATCACCCCATTTCATTGTTAATCGACGCGTATAAAAGAGAGCTGCAACACGGGCATACACATCATTGCCTTGCGCAATATCAGACTTCTAACAGGCCTGGTATTTTCTCTTCCTGTCACCCATCAGTATTCCATTCTTTTAAATAATAAAATGAATATAAATTCAATTAACAAATTGTGTATTTCCAAGTAAACTCTACAGTGTAGACAACAATAATATTTTACTCTAGATTTTTAAAATATATAAAAATAATTAATAATAAATATATTTGTAACACATTTCCTAGGCATTTTAAATACAAACCCATATGTACCGTAAAAGGAGTGCAAGTAGTATTTGCCGACCTAACTGGAGCAGGAGACTTTGAGTCGGAGGGCCCAGGGTGGGGTGGGTCCAGCGTAGCCAGCCTTCTCCGCAGCAGGGTCCTCCGTGAAGGGGTTGCGGAGAATCCGGTGGAGGAACTTGACGCCCGTGAAGTCGTCCTTCTCGGCAAGTGCGATGGCTTCTTGTGCCATCCAGTTGCGAAGAACGTAACGGGGATTTAGCAAGTCCATCGCTGCCTTGCGATCAGTGTCGGATATCTTCTCCTCTTCAAGCCTACGAGTTAATATGGACTAAGTACTGTTCTATTTTATTTTAAGTAGGGATGACATCGGTTAGTAAAATCGTTAACTGAATTTAAAACCAGTTTTCTCCTTAATTGTAACAAGCCAGTATTTACGTAATTAACATTGGGTTATGTTGTGGGGTGAGGTGAGCACGAGCAAAGAAGAACAAACACGACCTCTTATTGCTAATGCTCGGTATTTAGTATTTACAATCAGAAAAGTGGGTAACCTTGAGACTTGACTGGAGTCCAACTAGCCTAAGGATGTCGGGAGGAAAGGCTCATGCTGGTCAGAACCAGCAACAGCAAGGGGCAGGAAAGGTGAGTGTTTATACGTCGTGATCGCCATGCTCTTTGTCTTCAATTGATTTGTAAATGTCAAAAAAAAAAAAAAGAATTTAGAGTCTACCCACTCAGTCACAACACTGATTTTCAGTTGGGGACATTAAATGTAAAGCAGACCAAGCCAACCCTGTAGGCGCCGGCACCATCGACGAGGGAACAACGACCAACTAGAGACCGGTATTATTTAAGTAGGAGACAGCGATCAATGAAGCTGGACACTATTCCACCAGCAGACAGCGCCAGAATCAACAAGGCTGATTCGGAACCACCTTAAAATTTATTATGTGCCTTGTTGCTAGAACGGCTACAAAGTCACCGTTTACAAATTCCTAAGTTAAGAACTAATGGGACTTAAGTCCACATCAGAAGCTAAAAACTCCTGCCTAAAGTGAGAATCAAACCCTGGACCTTCTGCATTGGAAGCAGGGCCTCTAACCACAAGACGAATGAAACACACATGGAGTACTCCCCTACTTACTAGCTGATATTTGGGAGATGGTCGCCTTTTACGATCAGCAGAGCCATGTTCTGGGCCAACTATCGTGATTCTACCTCGGGCCCAGACGGGGCTACTGGATATTTTATACTTTTGGTTATAAATTCAGTATTTACCAACAGACATAACATGCTGAACACTAGATTGAGTATATTCTGTACTGGGAATGCAACATTCTTACTGTTTTGTTGTAGTAAAACATTTTTAAAGAATTTTTAAAATTTTGTTTTGGTTGGGGACGGATACAAGAAGTTTATTTCCGGATCGTACTCACCTCCTGCGATACTGGTTAACAAACACCGGCCAGTGTTCGTTATCGGCGAGTCTCCTAAGCGACCAGAACCTCGGTTCATCAAGTCGGTCCTCGTTGTTCATGTCGGCCAACTTGATCTCGCCGAGTTGTCTGAAGGTCATCGTGAAGTCAGCTCCATTTTCCTCCATCATGGTGAGCATGGTCAACAGCAGACCGCTGTTATCTTCGTCGGGCTCCGAGCGCAGACCAAGCTTATTCAGCAACTTCGTCCTAGGGAGCAATATAGGATTAAGATAAAGTACAGAAGAAGTACAAAATGCAATTTCTAAATCGAAAAAGTGGCTTCGGTCTTATGTAGTCTTGTCTGAACTATATTCCGCTCAAAAAATGTTTAAAATTTAAGAATATTTATATTATTTACTACAATTAAGAAATTAAAAAAGTCCGCCCCAACCGGGAATCGAACCACTTTATTTATTATAGAAATTATCCACTGCTTTTACCATGCATTCATACTTCCCCAAAAGCCCCTACTACTACTACTACTACCACTTGTGACAAGAGCATTTGCATTCTTTGATTGGAACTAGTATAGCAGATCTAATAGTATGAATTCAGGTCTCCGACTCACTTGAGCTGAGCTCGGGAATGCTGTCTAAGACTCTGGAGAATGCTGATGAACTGCTGATTCTGGGACTCGTCTACCAACGGTGACAGCGCCACCGATAACTTTTCCAAGTTCCAAAGTACGATCTGTAAGAAAGAGCATATGGGTTGAATGTTTAATTGTATCTCAAAATACCGGTAGGATACACACAAAAATAGATGGCCTACATAAAGGGGTGGACATTAAACATTCATATACCCGTGGCTGTTGAAACAGGTGTTCTTCCCACGCATAAACCGCCGGTCCATAATATCTTCGCTCCATTTCGAGGAAAAAAATGCTGCATTTAGGAATAGGGGTGGATTTAAGTGCCTCGATCAATATTTTAAAGAGGAAGGCTTTAATCAGCACTCTAAAACCTATGTAATATGGGTACCATATTATGTAGTATGACATTGTACCAATCCTCATTCTAAACAAATTAGTACCGGTACAACACACTTTAAATTACCTTAGGAGTCTTCCAAATTATCTAGAACATCACCGCACCAGCTCAGTGCTCACACCCTTATTTTGTGTGCGTACCGTCTCACTACCTATGTTATTTAAATAACCACTGAAAATATTTTTCTGGGGAGAACACTGTTAAAACTTAAAATGTTAATGTATTTTCTTTAAAAATACATAATCAAATAAACTATTTTGTCCTTGTTTTTAAATTAAATAATATGGTCATAGTGCATTTTCTAACAGACATAGGGCCGACATGGCCTAAAAAAGAACAGCAGGGCCAATTTTATTCCTTTCCATGCCTGCCTGCTTAAATATAAAAAATGCAAATGATGTAAAACATAAGTAATTAAACGATTCATCTAACCCATAATAGGGTTCACACTTCACAGTAACATTGATGTATGGATGGTAGACTATTTTATCTGTATGTGATAGAATAGAATAGCCTGCCCAGAACTTAGAAGTAGAACTTTTAATTTTAAAATTGACCAATTGTATTTTTCCTTGTCCTTCCGCAAAGATGTCAAAACGTTAAATGTATTTTTACAAAATTGAGTAGGCCGTAACTTGTTAGTGGTTACAAGTTATTTGACGTAGATCGAGGCCTAGTTCCTAGTAGAGACTAACACACACATAACAAAAACTTGTAGAAATACAGCCAAACCTTACACACTCAAAAGGAATGAGATCTAAAAAAAGGGCCAAGCTCATCTACCCTTCCACATTTGCGCATTCTTAATTCATAAACGTACAGTGTCCCATAACAGCATCCTCGAAAAGCTTGGCAAAATAGAATTTGCGATTATTAATTTAACGTAGTAGTTTATCCAAGTTCTTTTTTGTAATTAATTTAAACGTAAACATGCAAATTCTATTTTGCCAAGCTTTTCGAGGATGCTGTTATGGGACACTGTACGTTTATGAATTAAGAATGCGCAAATGTGGAAGGGTAGATGAGCTTGGCCCTTTTTTTAGATCTCATTCCTTTTGAGTGTGTAAGGTTTGGCTGTATTTCTACAAGTTTTTGTTATGTGTGTGATCTTATTACTTTTTCAAGTTCCATTACAAAATTATTTGTTAAAATATAATATTTTTATCAAAGTTGATTTAATTTTTATGGTATTAGCAATAACAATAGGATGTAAAATATCTAGGCCCGGATTCATGTACATCCTGGGTATAGGTGGTATAACCATGGTATAACGACGGTATAAGGACTGGTTAAGTCTAGGCAACTCACATCCTATTAAAACTTTCCCATGTAACAACAAACGCACAACTAATGTAATTTTACACCTATTTCACTGCACCCACACGAGGGAAGCGATATATCTAGACGGCCTTGACCCACAGCCATGTAAATCATCAGATAATCAGAAGAATATTGAAAATTTTCACCATCTTTTGTTTTACATTTTTATTAAAAGTGACAGTAGATTGCGTGAGGTTATTAAAAGTAAAGAAAAAGCTTATTATTGCCGTAAATTTTGGAATAGCCTAGGACTATCATACCATTGTTTATCTGCATTAGGCTTGTAGTAATCAAAACTAGTTATTTGTGCGGGAAGTGTGTCAAAACAAGGAAGTGCTGGCCTAGGGTTGGCTAAGAAAGGCCTAGGGCTTGTCAAACATGTAGTGTAAGTATTTATTTATCTAGTCCTATAGCCTAATGGAACTTTAGACCTACACTGTTGTATTATAAATAATTTTCTACATCTGGGCCTAGGCCAGGGACGGTTTCTGATTTGTTTTATGAGAGTATAATGACACCTTTTCTCGTTCCACACAAAGAAGAAAAATTTTAAATGTCCGCCATTTGTTTACGTATCGCACTTTCCCGCCTAACTCTGCTTATACCGTCAACAAGTGTCAAGTAACTATGGTTACTTGTTGATTATATGCCAAGTGTTTAAGGCTTATTTTAAAACCTTTATTTGGAAGCCTTCCAACAAACTTTTTCAACTTTTTTTTTCAAAAGAGACTATCATTCTATAACCTTAATGTCCATGTAAAATATGAACATTGTAGCCCCACCCGTCTGGTCAGAATCGCGGGCCGACGTATTAGATGTAAGTAGCAGTAGTAGCAGTAGGAGTAGCTAACATCCTTAAAGTGATTTTGAGCATGTTTCAAGCCATTTTTTCACCAAGAAGGAATGGTCGTACCCCAATAAAATTTGGCATGTGTTGTCAGGTACCTAAATCCCCTCGATTGTGATAGTTTTCAAGTTCACATCACGTTACATGACGGCTGGGTAACACCTCGAAATCACCCCAACTCTGCTTGGTGTATAAGGTGCTTGAGTGTGTAGCGCACCGCGGCTTGGCTGCGGCGCCCTAACGGGCACCTAGATTTTGCCATAGGCCTAGATGAAATTGGTTTAGGCTTTAAGTTAACCATAATTCAAAAACAAAAAACCGGGACACTTCTAGATTATTACTACCATGGATGATGTTTGATGTTTATTTGGTTTTAAGGGCGCGTCAACCGTTAGGTCATATTGCGCCTCCTGTGATAATGTACTTTATTACCTAGATAGTTTATAACTATATATTTTCCAAAGGGGAGGAACGTAAGGGGTGACGCGGGGAGGCTTGTGCTGGTCAGAACCAGCCACAAGCAAGGGGCGTGCCCTTGGGAGTAGGTGGCCAGGGGCAAGTGGCCGGGGCGGCCTGTGGTCTGTGGCGAAATCAGATTGCGTTAGCTATACGAGCCGCTGGAGGCGAACATTTTTGGGATATTTCTGTCCTCAAGATAGCTTTTAGAGTGATCTGAGCAAGGAAGGCATGAAATACTTGTTGCAAAAATTGGAAAGGAAACGTGTTATGCTGGGTTCACAAGCCGACGTTGCGACGTTCACGTCACGTCGCGATCGCCGATGTTGGCCGCTAGGTGTTCACATGCGATGAGCGACGTTCGGATTTTTAAACTACGATTATTTCGTATTCAGACGTTTTCAAGTGTACACAAGTGCAGAGAACAATAAAAGACTCGCTAGATTGCCAACAAGTAGCTCCATTCTTCGTTTTCGAAGATATTTACATTGTATGTTGAACTTCCGGCGACGTTCCGGCGTGGAAAATAGGAATCGGTTCTATTTTTGACGACGTCGGAAGGGGAGGGGCACGTCGCGTCGTCCCGTCACCTGATTGGTCGATAGCTCACTTCCCTCGTCGCAAACGTCGCGAACGTCGGCTTGTGAACCCACCATTACCTAGAAACGTATTTTTAGACTATGGAACTGAAATGGCAGTTTTTGACATAAGAAAAGTATTTTTCTCAATGATTGTTGATTGATGATATATTTTAATTAATATTCTTCCTCATCCACATTTTTTAAACACATAGGCCTACCCTACTACAGTTAAATTGATGGTGAAAAAAATCTATATTTGGTGTCGCAGAGACCACTTAGCAGTATCCATGTACACAACTAAAAACAAGCGAATCACCCACGACAAGGGCCAGAGGGCAGCGATGAGAAGCGAGTGCATAGGGTTGGTGGCTTGGCCTTGAGGCTGCAGTGCGAGCAAAACTGGAGCAACACTAGGCAGGAGTCATGTTCCAGGAAACAAAAGAAGCGTAATGATGTTGAAAACTTTATAGTGACGCGTCATATTACTACGTACATATTTAGTATTACAAAGTAAAACAAGATAGTGTTTGGAAATCTAAAATGACCATAAAATTAATAAAACCGTCCTATGAGGGAAACCGGGACAATATTTCACCCGTCCCGGGTGGTGTCTCTTGGGACACCGGGACGAGTACCTGAAAACTAGGACTGTCCTGGGAAAACCGGCTCGTCTGATCACCCTAAATTGCTAAATAGGCCCTAAACACTTATTATTAACACTTTCTTGGAAATTTTCAGCAAACATAAAACATTTTTTTAAATGTACTCTCTACAGAACTTTCCCACCAAGAGTCATACAAACTAAATCACTACCCGTAGTTCACAAAATAGCTAGCCTAATTGGGCTTTGCACTGCCCTTTCTAGCACTCGAGGCATAACCTTAGTAGGCCTACCTACAAACCCGGTCTAGATGATCCACAAGGCTGTGCACTTTGAACTACGCGGAGTAAATCATTCAATCACAGCCTACAATGTTAATGACTCGTAGCATTTAAGGCCGGTACTACGGTGGCGCGACCGGCAAAAAGCTTTGCGTGCAAACCCCAATTAAAACAAGAGCATCTAGCCTCGTACATTTCGTAGTGTACCAACCTCCATCTGATGTTCAAAGCAGTAGCGCCCCTCACGGTCCGAAGCGTTGGGACACATCATTGAGTCGTAGGACTCCATGAATCCAAAGGGACCGAAGTCGATGGTGTGCCCGAGCAGGCTCATGTTGTCCGTGTTCAACACTCCGTGAGCGAACCTAATAAATAAGTTATTCTCTACTAGGATTACACTCACATAGACAACTTGCAATTTCTTAAAACTTAACAGTATCTAGTATCATTTGGATTAGTTACCAAACCTGCTTTTATTTTTAAAAGGGTGAGCTATACTTATCGTGTCTTTTAAAAGAAAAAAGGTAGGTAATAAAAAATAGGATCATTCATTTTTCAGGTTAAATTTTATAATGGTAAGAACACGAAAAATTGAGATTTCTCTATTTTCAAGCAGGCCTATCGATAGGGACAAAAATGATTTTGATTTGATTAATTGGTCAAGACTCGATAATGATCAGGAATTATTAATTGTCCCCAAGTTTGTACTAACACAGGTAATTGTAATTGACTACCATTTAGAAACAAGTAGTATGATTTTATATATATATTTATTATTTATTATTTTTTTAAGAGGAGACTGCATGCATTTTTAATAAGAAAAGAATTTTACTCTGTCGATGAAATGTTGGCAAATGCTGATAACCATTGTGATAACTAATTTTTAAATGTATATATGTATAAATGTGATAGGTATTTTACTACAGGTGGACAAACTTTAGGCCAAGGCTAAATGAGGTGATCGTGTATTATGTACGTATCTAATGTCTTGTGTTATTGATGTTTTTAATTGTATATTATGCTATTTTCCACATTGGAACATTATTTATTATGACGTGTGCCACACAATGTTTTTGTAATAATTGCACAAATAAAAATGAAATGAAAAAAAAATGAAAATGAAATAATGGATGATTGATGAACTTGGTTTGTGTAATTATTATCTATGGCAGCTTGCTTTCACCAATGAAGATAAATTGCTGGAATCCTCTCTCTCACTCACATTGTTCAACTATCTGTTACCGACTTACCGAACAACCTTAGATCACAACATATGCAACTTCTTAGACCTTTGCCTACTCTGGTGTGTGGGTAGATGAGTGTGTACTTAATACGCAGAAGAAGAATACCGCAAGTGAATTTTATTCAACTGGTTTCAAGAAAAAATTGTTTTAGGTCGATGGTTGTAGTTCTACAGTAAAAAATATTATTAACAAACATTAAATTGCTTCTTGGAGTTCTTGCCCATGGTAAATTTACTTAAAATGTAATAATTAATCAATCGGGGTCGGGAGCCTGAAGCACACAATTAGCACATTTTGTTGAAGGTATGGTAATAATTGTGAATGGAAGTTGTGGTTTTTACCTACATAGACCAATACACTCGAGATTAGAGACATACCCAAAGCTTTGCCACGCTACCACTAGATCCATGGTGCGATGAGCAACTATCGAGTAGAATTCCACATACTTGTTCTCGTCAGCTAGACTGATTTCTGGAAAGTGTTCCTGCAAGTTAAGAACACACCTCGTTAGGTACCTATTTAACATTTAATTATTATCATATTTAATTTTTAACAGCAATTGAAGAGGTATTTCAAAAGAAACTTTAGTAGGACAGGTAAATGATATTTAGCAATTAATTGAACTTAACACTGTTCTTAGGTGGGAAAATAACTTTTTTATTATGTTGCAATATTTTGAAAAGTTTCACTTTTCTTCGACAGGCAGACATTGGCAGAAAACTTATTTTCCCACCTAAGAACAGTGTTAAGTTCAATTAATTGCTAAATAATTGAAGAGGTGTTATCTAATCAACCATTTACTATGGTTAATGCAGCCTAGCAAAGAAAGGACTTACAAATCCTGATGTGTAAACATAAGTAGCCTACCATCAGGGGTCGAAATTAACTTTTTCGCCACTAGCCCTTCGGGCTAATGGCAACAATAGTTATAAACCATGTGGCGACCAAAGAACTTACTTAGACTGCTAGTATAGATTTCTTATCTGGATTCATTGGTGACGATCTGGATAGTGACGTCACATGCCGTTTGAAATATTAAACGCGGGAAATAATAAATGTACAACTTTGTACCTCAATAAAATTGAAATGGTTTACTTTTGGATTGGTTTACATTGCGGCAATGGTGTTGTAAGGTAAGTGGTTTTCTATTTATTCTGTACACCCAAGTCAATATTTGGACTTAGTGTATGTTCCCTATTGTGAAAGGATAGAAAAAAAGTGTAAACTACTACTTGCCTGTATAACAAAGTCGGCAAGTCTCTTTAGTTCCGAAAGCTCCTTGCTTTTAGCCAAAATCTCTAGAGAGCCAAAGCGAAACCAAGTCGGCGCAAGACGCAGAACCACCGCCGCCCGTTCGGCTTGAACAGCGCCATTGTAGAGCGGGTCTCTTATTACCGGATCATTGCTGACTACTAGAGTTGCCGCTCTAGATGTAGGAATTCCTGAAGCATGGGAAATACATAGTATAGCCTCATGATTAATAAGAGGACTATAGTGCCACAAAGTTATTAAGACATTGACTGTATACCTAGGGCCTACATAGTCTTGCAATATACTGTATAAGGGGCTAGTATAGATAGCCTAGGACCTAGATAGTTTTTATTTTTCTTGTAGGCCTCCTACAATGAATTACAGATGAAACACAAGGACAAACAATACAATGTGATTGAAAGAGAAAAACAGGAGGGCCTACGGTAGATGTAGGGAGGGTCTATGTTAAGTTCCTAGGCCCTAGGGGAGAGCGGTATAAATATACTGGGTAGCTAAAAGTATTTTTGGTTTGATTCCATCAAATTTCAATATTTTTTCAAACTTTTTCTTCCTAATCAAGGGAGATGTTAGTAGAATATATTTAATTGGGTATTTATTTTGTTTTGGTTAGTAGGCCTATCTCCACAAAATAGAATGAACCACTATGTACCACTCGACCCACTGTATACCACCCCCAGTCAATAATGACTCACCAATTGGTATAGTGGGTCATGCTCATGTGAAGATATTTGTGGTTTAAGGTCCATTTACAGTTAACACGAGCAATTAATTGCTAGTAATGATTGCTGCAAAGCAATAATCGCCGAGCAATGCATTGCCATCGTGTAAATGGACAAGCAACTAATTGCTACTGCAGTAGCGTCACTAGTGGGCACCTATGAAACTATTGTTGAACTAATTTCGACTTATTTGCGATCTTCGACCTTCCTAGTTCCACAACAACACAAGACCTAACCTGTAAATTATACGCGAGGTAATTTGAGATGGTGATAACTAGAGTTGATGGTATTAAATCTGCCTTTATTGACGACCTTAGTTGAATGATCTTTGTTAAACTTGGTTTGTTGGTCATCACAAAGCCGTACAAAGAAGAGCAGCCAGAAGAGTCTTGAATAAGGGGAAAACTTGAAGAGAAGAGGTGGTTAATGGGAAATCAGTAAGAATATACAAAAGTGTAGCATTAATGGTAATGACCTAGGATGGGAGAAACTTGGGGATAGAAGGAAGAGGGATCGTTTGGGTAAATTGTATAGGATCACGAGGAACCATGAGGGATGGGGTGAACTCAATAAGGGATTAACTAGAGCCACGTATCTGGCTAGAGGGGATCATAGCATAACATAACATTTCTTAACAGTTACAAATGACAAATGCTTGACATACGCATGTAAACATAATCTAGGACCTAGGACTATTTCTCTATTTTACCTAAATAATGACATGCTTCAGAAGCAAGAAATTCACGGACTGATGACCTCAACACAGCCCGGCCATCTCCGTCCCTGGAATATGGTGTCAGTCCCGCTCCCTTGAGTTGAAGCTCCCAGTATTCGCCCTTCGTGTTAACGTACTCTCCTAGCAGAATAGCTCTGCCGTCCCCAAGTTGAGATGCCCATTGCCCAAACTGATACCCGCCGTAACGATGGGCAAGAGGTGTTGTGTTATCCATTACTGAATTACCGGCAACAAAATCAATAAACTCTTGGTTGTTAGTGATGGCCGGATTCATGTCGAGAATATTGACAAGGACATCCTCCGAAAAGTCAACCAATTTTACTTCTGTTCGTAAAGGAGTTGGAAGAACTTCTGAAAACACTGCACCTTTTACGTTTCTTCTTATGTAATTTGCCTTCACGTTGTCTATTGGAAGTTGATGTAATTTGGAAGGAGAGAAATTCCAATCTGGTAATACTTTGGCTGTCATCGACATTGTGCACTGTTTTTCTACAAAATTTAACATTAACCAAGTATAATTAGTGACATGAAATGTTCGATGGTTTTGCAAAACACCTGAACGAATAGAATTTTGCCCTAACAAAGAATACACGTGCAGAAACGACAACAATGTTTTCATTTCTCCGTTTACATTACAACTGACACTTCCTTACCGCCGCCATTGAAGTATAATAACCACAACAAACAGCTGGTATAGTCCGTGAGGTGAAACCAGCACTGTGTACTTTGAGAGAATAAAGGCGCCAGAATTTGAAATGCAATATTGCAGCTTTTTTTATACACAAAGTCATTGTGTGATTCACATGTCATACAGCTTAAAAAACAGTGGACATTCAAACAGATTAGATACTGTGTTAACTGTTAATCAGTATTTTAACTGAATAGGATAGACGTTAAATAAATTAATAAATCCTAACAGAATAAAACACATTTTCAATCAGAAATGCTTTAAAGTTTTCATTTTTTTTTAATAATTGTGAATCTTAGACTTTAGTTAGAAGTGCAGCATTGCAGAAGAATATCCTTCAATTCTCACAGGTGATGATTATCGGTGGCAAGACTTCTTCACTCGTTTTTGATCCCTTTCTTTATCTTCTCATCTCTCTCCCTCAATTTCCCTTTGGGTTCCCTCCTCCGCAAAGTGCTGGATAAAATATATAATATTTTTCTCTACCCCCACTTGCCTCTCGGTGAGTCCGTTTCAATCGACCGTTGTTCACCTCAAGAAAAGAAACTTGTCGAGGTCTGATCTCCACTCTTTTCTCATCATTTCATTTTATTGCATTCTATTTTGTACACCCATAAGCATGTCACTTAGACATGCGAGTATTAGAACATTGTCGATTATTTACAATATTTACACATTTGAAATATTTACATTTATATACAAGATATTACACAAGCTGCGCTTTACAACCTTGCGATAACTATTTGTCAATAAAATTTAAAACAATAATTAGAAACTTCTAAAATATAACAACTTTTCACACAGGTATTAAAATTTACAATAATAGATATTCATTGGTGGAATAAAAACTATGTTGTAATAAGTATGTTTTAACTTTTGCTTTGAACTGCGTTCTACATAATATGTACAATATTATTGTAATATTTAAGTCCATTTGGTAATTTATTATATAGTTTTATACCCATGTTAACTGGATCATTATCTATAATAATTTTAACCTGTGTCCTGTGACGTGCAGGTTATGTGCACTTCTAGTGTTAAAAGCATGTACTTGTAGTAGATTGTAGCATGTTTGTTATAAAATAGTCGTACTTCCATGTTCGATCATTCCTACCTAATAAGTCCAAACCTTAGACATCCGTGGAGCAAGCATGCAGAAGCCCAAAAATGACTCATCATTCCCCCGCCCCTCCGCCACTCGAAAAAGAGTTCCCAGTCTATCATGTATGTGTCCAAGATATATGTCCATATTACCAAGTAAATGTCCAACTCAACTAAAATATTCTACCATTTGTGATGCTCGAATTAGTCACGTGGTTCATATATTGCTCTGCTCATTTTCTAGTTTCAGACAAATCTTCCTTTTGTTCAGAACTTTCCTTGCTGCCTTTTTTTTAACATTTTCTAGTCCTTTTTTCTCGATTTACTTGTGAGAATCCCACACCGACGATGATAATCCTTCGTCCACCAACCCAACTATGAACTTGAAAAAATAAATTAATAGATTTTTTATGTAATTATTTTACTATATGGGCATATGATTTTTTTGTGTGGTTAGTTGATGTTAATGTGTTTATGCTGTGGCATTATGTCCTCGTTGCTAATGTGTGACCACACAAAATAAAATAACACAATATTATTCTTCGATTGGGATTTTAAAAAAATGACAGGACCAAGCATGTTAGTGTAAACCCAGGTAAAAGTTAAAGTGATCGTTCCGAATCACGGAATCAGGGCAACGATCAGGGTCGTCACCCTTGCATATGAGCTTCATCTGGCAATCTGACATCATGTGTTTCTGAATGGCACAATATATCGTTGGTGTTTTTGAATTCGACGGTGCTGAATTAATAGTACGACATTATATTATTTTTTCTCGAATTTCTATTGAAAAGAACTATTTATTATTATTATTATTTTTTACTTATTATTATTATTTTTATTTATTATTATTATTATTTATCATCAACAGGGTTGTACCCCACAAGTGTTGAAAATATATCTTAAGTCTAAATTACAATAATGGAATATTATATAAAAAAGTAGTACAAAATAATAAAATACAGTTCACACAATAAGAAAGGCCCTGTAAACTTACTGCTTGACATATGATTGTGTTTGTGACGTGTGAATGTGGGTGTATGATGTGAGTGTATGGGTGCAGTGCGATTGGAAATGTTAGTGTGTGTGTGTGTGTGTGTGTCGGTGTGAATGTGAATGTGAGTATGCGTATGTGTGTGTGCGCGTGTGTCTAAACATGGGTTATACGTCCTTTGATTCGTCCACGAAAACGCGTGGAAAATTAATGATATTATTTCGGTTTTGTTTTCGGTTGGAATTGGCATTTGGCAAAGATTAGACATGGAAAGGGCTCGCTCAGTTCGGTTCTCTGTTCACGGAGTACTAAATTATAACTCCATGCTCTGTTCATGCTGTAATATTTTGTACTTACGCTATTAATTGTTGTGTTTTATTTTATGCTCTGCTTTGAACAATACGGCATAATACAATACGGTTACAATTCAAATTGTAACTGAAGATTGAGTACAACATGGTATAAATAAATAAAAAATTCACAGTTTTGTTTTCGTATTTCGTACGTATTAGTTTTACAGGTGCTAGTTTCACAATGCTCATTATTTTGTTCTTTGTATAGTTGGCTGTGGTTTTTAATGTTGACGTTGGCAGTGACGTCCCGACGTGAGCAATCGACTCTTTTGAAGTGAGTTTTTTGACATCAGAAAGTTTGGATCTGTTATTTATCTCGGTGTTGGCCTTTAACCCCCGCATTCTTCTTATCAACAAAATGCCATATACTGAAAATGATATTAAATCCAAATTAATCAAGGGACTTGACGCTACTCATGTTGTAAGTAAACTTCTTCGGTCTAGACTTTAGGCCTTTTCCTAACCTTACTTCGAATTGTAGGCCTAGGCTTGCCCCTACCTAGCCTTGTCACCGTGCTACAGACCTAAGCTAGGTGCTATTGCCCGTGGTAGCAAACACGCAGTTGATTATTTCTTAATAGGTAACAATTAACATGTGCACGAACATAAAGGGTTGGATTTTTTAATGAATCCGTGTGCCTTGCTATTTTGGTTGCGGTTTTGTTACGATGGTGTACTTCTTTACATCCATATTCCGGACAGGACAAAGCGCCTATGTTTGGTGATTATGAAGCCCAGCGCCACTGGATGGAAATCACTTCCAATCTGCCACTCAAAGATTGGTATACCAACACGACAAACAATGATCTTATGTATTGGGGCCTCGACTATCCGCCACTGACTGCCTATCATAGTCTTCTATGTGGCTACGCTTCCCGCCATGTGAATCCAGACTTTGTAAGACTAAGAACTTCACGTGGTTATGAAAGCTACGGACACAAACTGTTCATGCGAGGATCTGTCCTTATAGCAGATTTACTGATCTACATTCCTGCTATCTTGTGGTTCTTTTCATACAACACTGCTAAGCCAATTTGGAAGTCCTCTTTTACTCCTGGAAAACCACATGGAATTGGCGATACTATTGCGTCAACACATGAAAAGAATGACAACATAAGCTCAATACCTAAATCAGTTTCGATATTTGTTACTCTTATTTATCCAGGGTTAATCCTGATCGATCATGGACATTTTCAATACAACAGCATTTCTCTTGGCCTCTTTGTAGCAGCAGTAGCAGCTATAACACGTAAAAAAGACCTCCTTGGTTCATGCCTCTTTTGTCTTGCTGTCAGCTACAAACAAATGGAACTGTACCATGCCTTACCCTTCTTTTGCTTCCTTCTTGGAGCTTGTTTTTCAAAACCAAATTCACAAACTTTCTTGGATAGAATTATTAAACTTGTTAAAATAGCATTCATTGTTATTGCAACCTTCGGTTTTGTATGGTTTCCATTTTGTAAAGACTTAAAAATGTTTATTCAAGTTTTACACCGTCTTTTTCCTTTAGCCAGAGGTGTGTTTGAAGACAAAGTTGGCAACGTTTGGTGTAGCTTGAATGTAATTTACAAATTCCGTAAACTGTTGACAAACGAGTCAATGGCTCGTCTTTGCCTTGTATCAACTGTTGTAGCTGTTTTGCCAACAAGTTGTGATGTAATCTTTAAACCCAAAATAGAAAAGTTTCATGTTTCATTAATCAATTCCTCTCTAGCATTTTTCTTGTTTTCTTTTCAAGTTCACGAAAAGAGTATTTTGTTAGCAGCAGTACCAGTAGCTTTATTCTTCCATAATGATCCTCTAGCCTGTTTCTGGTTCCTCCTAGTATCTGTGTTCAGTATGTTACCGCTCTTGATGAAGGACGGCCTCTTAATACCGACTCTTGCGTTGACTGTGTTCTATATTTTGAGTGTGTTTTTGATATTTGATTTCAACTTTCAAAACTTGATCTATGGAACTAATTTAAATCAGAATGCAAAACAAGTAAAGACTTACAACATTCTAGCACAGAATAAATTACTAAAAGGAAGTAAAAAATCATTTGAAAGTGTGGAAGCACAACCACAACCGTTATCCTTCACAAATAAAGTTGTTCTAATAACATTTTTCTTGTCTTTGGTAGGTTATGTACTGCTGACAGTTTGTGCTGTAAGTTTAGAGCCTCCAGCTCGCTATCCTGATATCTTCTCTGTCCTTATCTCTATGTACTCTTGTATACATTTTCTGTTGTTTTTTGTTTATTTTAACTGTGTTCAAATCTTTACTTTAAAGTGAACACAAATAGAAATCAAAGGCCTACCTAAATGTGGCTAGTCTTTGCAGGCTTACTTAATATATTATGTAGGCCTAGTAGGAAATAGGAATGCCCATGTAAAGGCCTGTCATGTTAACTGTGTCCTACCAAGTAGGGCTAATATTCCGTACCCTAGGTGTACTGAAATGTTACTGGTACGCTACGTACTGTACTTACGTAGATTTATTGTTAATCGTGTTTGTTACAATGTTCTGTTGTAATTGTGTATAGGCTATTTGAGCTAGCCGATGTTATATTTACATTGAAATAAAGTCATGTAAAAAACGTAATAAATGTTTGATTTTACTATGTGTTAAATTTGGTCTTTGTTTATGGATCTATCCCTATTAGGCTGGCCTATGACCCCATACCTGGGAACTTGTTCGGTTGGAGGAGGGGGACAGAAACAAAATGAACTAGGCCTAGTAGTAAAAGAAAGTCAAAAACATTGTTATAAATTTATTATCTTCAATGTTTAACTTACTGCTGTGCATTTACAGAGGAAGCCACTACCTTCACCCCTTCTTTCCCAACCCCTATCATGGGATGTTCGGAGAGGTAAATAATGATTAATGACATCTGCTCCCTGCCTCTCAGTCAGTTATGATGGTCCTTGGCAAGGAAAGATAGCTGTGCAAGAAGTGGTAGCCTAAATAATTATGAATTTTAGGGTGAATCATTCAATCAATCAATAATTGATTTGGGGAGACAAAATCAATTTTTGATCGTTTTTGGAAATCTATGTATACCTACAGTATTGTATTGGTTATCAAACGGCATCCCTGGTGAAGAGAAACCTTGCATTCTTCCAGATGGCAAGAATGCTTCCAAGAAGTTTCAAGAGTTACTTTCTACAAAGTCAACAACAAAACTGTCTAGTTTATAAATCTTTACTACCTAAATTTAGTTTTGGATGTACCATGTTGTTCATAATATGCAATGTCTCCAGAAGAAATAGCAACTTACAGTAGCACATTTATTTACTAAACTACCGGTATTTGCCTTTGAGCGATGGCAAAATTACCATTCAAAAACACATTTTTGAAAAGTGTTGAAGGCTACCGCCACCGGTACTACTACATTATTTTACTCAGAATAATTTGAAAGACTCGAGGAAAGGGGATATCATTCAATTTATCGCTAACTAGATATCTTATTCCAAATTATAAGTTTTTAGTGCTGGCTGAAAAGCAGTGTGATTTGATGGTAAATTTTCAGTTGATATTGGAATTGCATATGATCAAGAGAACCAGGGACCCAAGGTTTGAAAAATGCGTTTGAGCCACAAGCCACCGTCAAAACGTATCCCACCTCATTACGGTGACTTGAGACAAATGCAAGTTTTTAAATCAAAACGTACGTTGTGGGATAAGTCTGAGTAAGTAAAGCTTGGTGAACTTAAAACAGCCCCCAACCAATCAGAATACGCTTAGAGTGACTTGAAGGGTCACGTTACAACCAAAACGTACGTTTTGAGCCAAATATAAGTTTTTAATCACTATACAAATGATCAAACCACAAGCTTTTCGGTTGTGGGTGGAAACGTACGACCTGTCAAGTCAGTAGTCACTCGTTTTCAGAGGTGACTGCAAACGTAAGTTTTCAAAACTTGGGCTTCAGCTTCAGTGCAGTATATAGTAATCATTTGACTCAAGAAAGCTAACTGCAACTAGCTATTTACAAAGATATTTACAATGCCAGCAACTTTAAATTCTGATGCTGTGAAATCACTTTTAAGTCTGTAATTTATCAGATAGGACTAATAGTAGGTTGAACACATTAACACAATACAAGTATAAGCAGAGTAGGCCTACTCGTCGTGTGCAGTTTGGATTTAATGTCGGGTAAGTAGTAGTGATTTGCAATGCCGGCTTATTATGAATAATTTATACTTATTTTAATTTTTAAACTACTAGGCACTCAAAAAATAATGTGATGGCTATCAAGTCACATTGTTGAATGAACATTAGAAAGAGTGAATGGTGTAGTTCCATTTGACTACCGAGAAAAATAACTCGTTGAATACAATGCTCGCTACTGTTCATTTAGTAAGTGAATTGGATGATAATAATAATTTATTCTTTATTGACAACGGTTCACAGGGATATATGCAAGGGCAATAAAAATTAACATGAAATACTGGCAGAAAAATTCATAATTTATACTGGAGCCGTCTTTTGTATACTTTTAATTTGAGAATCGCTTAACTTCAACACGAAAATCCAGACATGTTACTTCAAAGTTTCAACATTGATACAATTTACTCATGAGCAAAAGAGACACTGGTTTTGTAGCAAATGTTATATAGGCAATACAAATAAAAATCTAACCTAATTTTGCTAATAATAACTATTATTTATTGATTATTTACTCATAAATGAGTATTGTCTCCCCCCAAAAAATATGAATTTGTACACAACATCATTTATAGATGACAACCACTAATCAAGATGGCAACCATGGGAAGTACGGTTGAGGTGGTGTGTTGTGTTCATCATTTTTATACAGGCCTACTTTAACATAATTGAGGCTTAATTGTTATCAGTTCATAACCAATTAATCATAATTTTGTAAGGTTTTGCGGTAGACGTATGATTTTTTGTGTTTGCCAGTGCAAATACTCTCGGCGTAGGTACCGGAAAACGAATAAAATCGAGGCATACAATATATTAAAGATATTTTAAAATATGTTCTATTCGCAGGTGCTATGGTATAAACATCAGCCATCCAAAATCCAAAACATATGCCTTTTGCTAAAATGATACACAAAAATGCTTAAAAAAGCCACAATATTGAGAGGACCTATGCATGGTGGGAAAAAATGTTAAAACATAGTTTTGGTCTACTCAAAAGACTATTTTATGATGTTCTTGCTCCCAAACTATTTTTATACATTTTTTAAACGTATTTTTGTGCCTGCACAGTCTTAAGTTTTTAAGGTCGTATTTAGCTACAAAATTATATTGTTTAAAGTATTTGGGATGATTATGTTTGGAGTATTATTATTGTATTGTAAATTTGGGCCACATCAATATTGAATTTAACGTTCAGAGTGAAAATGTAGAAAATGGGAGCTGAGAGCGTAACGTTCAAGATGGGGAAGGATCTGTATGGACTTGAGAAAAATGGAATCCCAAGTCAAGATTTTGGTAAGAAGAAGTCGGAAGACCACAAGATATGGGAAGACCAAGTACAAGCAGAAGTGGAGAAGAGAAGAGTGCATAGAGGTTGGGAAAAGAGAGAGAGAGATGATGGGAGGACAGATAAAAGTTGAGAGAGCTGGTGTTGTTACAAGAAAATTATGAAGAATCAGCACCGACCTCTAAATTGAGGATAGTTGAGGATTTGTATTTGTATTTGTATTTATTTTGCCGCTGTTCAATTACATTTGAGATGCAACAAGTAAATAAATAAATAAATTGTATTTAGAGTCTACCCACTCAGTTATATAACTGATTTTCAGTGGGGGACAGTAAATCAAAGCGACCAAGCCAACCCTGTAGGCCCCGACGCAATCGACGAGTGAGCGATAACCAACCAAAGATACAACCATTGTAACTAATATGATAGTGTTTCAAGCTGTGATGGCCAAGATCAATGGATGGTGGAAACACTTCTTTACATAACTTTGAAAGACTTTGAAACAAAGTTTAGCAATATGTACCACTTTCTAGTAATTGTATTGTTTGTATGTATGTGCAGGAGGTTCAAGACGACTCAGATGGCTGTGGAGCAAAGTTCAGTGTCGTTATAGTCTCCGATAAGTTTGAAGGGAAGCCTCTGCTCGCTAGACACAGGTACATCATCGTAGGTTAACTACAGGACCACCTACTGCATTGCCTTGGTGTCTTTCCATAGTTCAGTTGTATCACATTATACAGTTTTCCCTTTTGTATAATTTTGGTTATATTATTTTATTTAAACTTGTTGAATAAATACTTTTTTAGGTTCTCCTTTTTTTAATTTTTAATTTTTAAAAAAAATTGCATAATTTTAAAGCATACTTTTATTTTAGAATTCATTTAGGCATAACTAAACAGTTAAATTATAAAAGGTACAAAAGTGTTTCTAAAATCATGTGTTTTATCTAAAATTATAAAAAAATAACCTGATAACATTGTGCACTTAAAAACGTACGCATGCTTTGCCGTTGTTTATTAGAGAAACTATATTGTTATTTTTGTGCTTCATTGATTGTTCTTAAATATATTTATTCTCACTTTCACAGGCTGGTAAATTCCATTTTGGAGGAAGAACTGAAAACAATCCACGCGTTCTCTCAGAAGACTTTGACTCTGCAGCAGTGGGAGAAGCAAAACGCTGCATAGTCGAGATCCTTAGCTTAGCACTTCCAACTCTCACATCAAGTGTATGTCACACTGAATTGAATTTACACTTTTATATATTTTTATTGCTATTATTGTTAAGCATTACCTAGTACAGCTGCGTTAAATTTAAAATTGATGCCGCCATCTGTTTAAACATGGTGGCATTATTTATCAGATTTAATGCGGGCCATAGAGAATCACTCTGCAGTATGACCTTCATTATCCTAGCTAATGAGACAGATTGAAACTCAGATTTAACAGACAAAATTTAAAAACCGAGATCCGGATTCTATTGCATAAATTAAAAACTAAATTTGGTAGACATACAGCCTTAAAGTAGTGTTGTTACTTTTCTTAATAAGTAGCGTAGCTAGCTATACAAGTCATGAAGGTAATTTGATGAGTAGCTAAGCAACTTTTAAAGGTCAAGTAGCTGTAGCTGTTAATATGCTCACACAGGTTGTTAGTGAAGATGTTGATGATTTTTGTTGCTTAATGTCTTTATCAATGCACTATTTTTAGTGAATTAATGCATACCTCTTGCAGACTCCTCCTCCACTAGACGATGTCTACCACCGCCGGTCAGCCAATCAGCTTCACTGTGTCCGCACCCGGCAAGGTCATCTTGCACGGCGAGCACTCTGTGGTGTACGGCAAGCTGGCCCTCGCTGCCAGCCTCAGCCTGCGCACTCGGTTGCTGCTCCAAGAGATGCCTAGCGGCGGGGACGAGATCCGACTACACCTGCCGGACATAGACGTGTCGTACGCCCTCAGTGTGGCAGAGTTGAACCTCTTGCTTAAGAAGACACCACTGCTGTTGAAAGGTTAGTTGATTGAACCATACACTAGCATATTATACAGAGTGTCACAAGGATGGGTGCACTCAATAACGTGATTTTTTAAAATTGGCACCACCACCAACAGAGATCAATTCAGATTCAGATTCAGATTCAGATTTTATTCACCAACTAGACAGGTACATGGCACACTGTATGGGCATCGTCAATGTGTGTATGTTACATTAATACAAAATTACACAACAATATATTTAAACAATGTAGGTACAATATAAAGCTTAGTATTTAAAACAGTAATATTTAAAACAATAAAATACTTCTAATACCAGGTGTGAGGCTAGGTTCAGCCTCCATTCACACTTATCCCACATCCAACCATTTCCCTGTACTTCCTCCGCTTGGTATCATAATAATGAGTCACCAGGTCAACGACACATCCTCCTTTGGCCTTAAGATTGAAAAAATTCTTGAAGAGAATAGTAACCTTTGCTACACAAATGTGATTTTAGTTCTTGTTTGAATATTGTGGCTTGTTTGATGCTCTTAATTTGTGTAGGAAGTTTATTGTATATTGCGATACACAGATAGTGTGGCCCTTTGGCATACATTGTTTGTCTTATGATGGGGTACATGGAGACTATTCTGGGAGCGAGTAGGATAGCTATGTACAGAAGAGTTTGTTAAAAAAAGTTTCTGATTGGTATGCACAAAGAGTGCTGCAGTTAGTATGAGTGAGCATGTGACTGTTAAAATGTTGAGCTTGGGAAACAGTTTGCGGCATGATTGCCAAATTGATGCTCCCGATAGTATACGAATGGCTCGTTTTTTTGAGAATGAAAACACGATGTGCACTAGCGGACCCCCCTCAAAATAAGATTGCATATGGTTTTTGTGAATGTAAATGAGCATGGTATACTAGTTTTAATACAGACTGGTCAACGAGTGGTTTTCAGCCTACGAAGCAGATAACAGCTACTTCTGATTTTGGCGCATAGTTGATCCACATGTGGCGACCAATTAAGAGTGTCTGTTAGGACTAACCCAAGGAACTTCGCCATTGTGTTTCGGCTAATAGACTTCCCATTGCTTCGAATGAGTGGACTCGAGATTTGGGATGTGTATGAAGAATGAAAGGAAGGTATACACTTTTTGCTGGTTGTAGGCAAGGAGGTTTGTCTGGCAATAAGATTCCATTGCATTGGCTTGTGAATTTGCCACCGCTATAAGCGATTCCGTGAATTTCTTGTCTGCTGTTAAGAGATGACTGAAGTCATCTACATATTGCGTTACTTTCCCTCTTTTAAGTATTCGATGCATCATTCACATATAATAGGAATGCAAGAGGTCCAAGGATTGTTCCTTGTGGAACACCGCTTTTTACCATGAGGGGAGAAGAGAAGTGATGGCTTGTAGTGCCGTTGATGGTATTGTTAATTACTGCAATCTGTGAACGTTCTGATAAAAAAGATGATATCCAATCCTTAGCTTTCCCTCTAATTCCCAGAATATCAAGTTTATTAAGAAGACGAGCGTGGTCAATAGTGTCAAACGCTTTACTTAAATCATAAAATATCCCTAAAGCTACCTCACTGTGATCTAGGGCTTACATACAGAGAATTTAAGAACATGAAAATTGCAGTGATGGTCGATTTGTTTTTTTGGAAACCGTGGTTGGTTAGGTGTTATATCTCATATTTGCTTAAAAATTCTGATATACGATTATACATGGCTTTTTCAAAAATCTTTGAAAATGATGAGATTAATGATATTGGCCGGTAATTGCTAGGGTCCTGTTTATTCCCTTTAAGTTTGTATAGTGGTATAACTTTCGACAATTTTAGTTTGGATGGGAATATGCCCGATACAAACGATTCATTTATGAGAAATGATAGTGGTTCTGCAATAAGGTTTGTGACATTTTGCTAGAATTGAGCCGGGTATGCCATCTAGTCCCGAAGAATGTTTCTTACCAAAGCTCTTAATAATATTAGAAACTTCCTTAGGGGAAGTGGGGTAGAGGAAATTGAATGGGGTTGGTGATTTTCATCGAGAGCTGGTGTTGATAACCCCGCTTTTTGTGTTGGTCGTGAATTAACTCCTAGCTCTATGAAAAACTCATTAATTGTTCCGCAACGATTTTAGGATCCGATATAACATTGCCGTTTATATTCAAGGTTAGTTACTTTTCTGCTGGGGTGCTATTGATTGTGATTTGACTACTTGCCAAATAGCCTTACTCTTATTGTCAGACCTTAATATTTCCTGTTTGTAATAAAAACGTTTGGCTTCTTAATGCTGTGCACATGAGCTTTTTTTAGTTGTAAATAAATTTGTTTTTGTAAAGTATCTGTTGGTGCTTGTTTGCACCGATAATGTAAGTTGCGGAGCTGACACGCGTCTGATCGGTGTATAGCTGTTATCCATGGGCTCGACTTTAAGGTTTTGTTTGCTTTGTTTGTCCTCCAAGGGAATGCTCTACATTAAATAATATGTAAATTTTGATACAAAAAGCTCAAACATATGATTTGAATCAGAAGCAGCTAGCAGAGGTTCCAGTCAATTGGGATTAACAAATCATAAAAGTGGCCTATGTTTTTCGTCACTGAACTTTCTTGTTCGAGTTGTTTTACTCTGATCCATGTCCAGACTTAAGTGTGATAGTTGTATATGATAGCACAGTGGTCAGAGAATTGTGGTCAATTGAGTGTGCTGTGATGACCTGTTATCAAAAGATGTAAGTATGTTATCTATCAGAGATCTTGCGTTACCATGATCCGGGTTGGCGCGTCGATAGTAGTATGAATGTTATAGACTGAATCAAGTCTTTAAGAGTTGTGTTTGATTATGTGAGATAGTAGATTGATATTAAAATCTCCACATATAATTAATTCTGCTTTTGGAAATTTTTTAGTTAATTTAATCAAACATTCCTCAAATTTATCTAAAAAATTGTTTATAATACCTTGTGGGGGTCTGTAAATATTAAGAACTAGTATTTGATTCTTGTTTAACTCCCATATACAACTGTGATTTCAAATACATTTTCAATTGGGCAAAGTTCGAGATCAGGAATTGGGCTCATAGTTATATTAGGTTTTGCAAGGATGGCCCCACCCCCATATGCTTGAGTTTCCCTGCAGTAAAAGTTAGAATTGCAATAACCTGGCAGACAGAAGTTGCTCAGGCTTTCCCTCAAGAGCCAGTGTTCTTGCAGGCATTATATCTGCAGATATATCCCCTGCAAGGAGTTCCAATTCCGTTACTTTATTGCTTACTGATCTAATATTTAGTGAGAGGATAGTACTATTCACAAATGATTTTGATTTAGTTTTGTTGTTACTCTTTGTTTTTTGATCGCTTCTGCTCTAACCCCCATATCTCTCTTCAGTTTCCCGGATTTAAATCTGGGGCTACTTGTATTTGATTTTGATTGGGCCTACCTTGTTTGTTAAAGTACTAAATATAACATCTCGATATAATGCTCCTAGCTTGTTTGCACCTTGCCAGTTCGGGTGGAGGCCATCTCTGCTCAGATCCCTTATTTTCATGTATGTACTTGCATCAGTGAACCTTACATGTTGCAATTCATATACCCTTTCAGTTGTCATTTACCTTTTGATGAACCTAGCCTCTACGTCAGATCTGTATAATATACTGCTTAAGATTACTTGTGCCTCCGAATGAGATTTCTTTACACTTGATATCAAGTCATACATCTCGCCCATTAGATGGTCTGGGGATGGTTGTACTTTTCAAGTCGTTGGTACCTACGTGAAGAAGAATCACTTTAGGAGATAGTTTTATGGTATCACCTTCTTCAACGCATTTCCTCAGTTCATCTGTCCTAATTCCCGGGTAGAATTTCACACTTCCCCCTGCAGCTTTAACAACTTCACCCGCTCTTCGTACCATTGAGTCCCCGATGACTAGTGTCCCTTCTAGTTTTGTGGATGTCACTTTCGCTGTGTTATCATTTTTGTGAGATGGTCTCTGGAAGGTACGTGCTCGCTGAGATAGGCCTTGTTCTTGATGCGAATATTCACGCCAGTTTTCCTTGCGATTTCTCATTGAAGTTCGATTGGACATTTAGACATTCTGGTCTCAGACCTGAGATCTTCTTCAAGGTTTAAGCCCGGGTCTTGGCCAGGAAGATTGGATAGTCCATTGCATTCACTGGTGACCGCCTAGGCCTAGGCCTTGGTCAACAGTAGGCCTAGGCATAGAGTCCTTAATCAATCCTAGTGGGGGCGTGGGTTTGATCTAGGCCCAGAGTCCAGCAATGGGCATGGGACTGGGCTTGACATAGAGGTAGAGTCCGAAGTTGGTCCCGGTGATAGACGTTGGTCTAGGCCTAGGCCGTGCCCAGGTGACAAGCCACTAATTGATTCTAGTAACACCATTATCTCTTGTTTGAATGTTAAAAGCTGATCCGCCACATTTTGGGACAGGGCCTGAAAAGCCTCGTTTGTGGCTTTGGAATCTTCTTGCCTCAACTCGTCAGGACTACTAATCTGTTCCCGAGACATAACCTCACTTTCACATGGCGGACATAACCACTTTAGTTTACACGATTTATTACTTAATATCTGGAATTCTTTTGAACTAATACCTGTACAAGTCTTATGGAACCACTTCTTGCACTCCATTTCACAGTTCACCATTGCACTCCTTCTGTTAGTATTTTTTTGCATGCTGGGCATGTAAGGGGAGTCTCATCGTCGGCCATCTTTTTATCGGCTTTTTATGCTGAATATAATGCAACTTTGAAACATGCTCCAAAAAAATGACAATTGGTTTAGGCCCTACTGCTAATTCTGAATATTATCATGATGTATCCAACTGCTACACCTACCTTTGTCCCAACTCGCACCACATTTTGAAAAACAATTTGATGAAAATGAGACATTCATTTTTTAGCCTAAATTTCCAACAGGTTTCCACCTTACATCTTATTATAACATAGAACATTGATTCCATGCCATTGACCTTGGAAACTTTATCAACAATGAGTCAATGACACACATTTTCCTGATTTTTCTTATGTATGCCCTATGGCTAACACTTGCAGAATAAGGCTGCATGGCATTTTGTCACATTTACCAACTGGGCTCTGATTGTCTTTCAGACTCTCACGCTCTCTCTACGTACGACTGGAATAACCCTGATCTAATTGACCGAGATCGGTTTGTGGCTTGGTTGAAAGACTCGCTTATACAGGTAGGCCTACTTATGAATCTCTTTTATCAAGAATAATGCTTCTAGTACTGTAACAAGTGATGTAAATGTATTTATCTTTTTGCCTTCTGTTCTTTACAATGATAGCAACATGAGAAAACAAAATAATTTTGATTTGTTAATAGAAGTGAATCCTACTGAGATCTTACCATTCTATCAGATTTAAATTCTCGTGTGACTATTCCAGTATGGTTTGTCCATTCCTATCATAAATCAGTTAGCAGCTCTTTCCACCATACTTTTAGAGGTGGCACATGACTTCCCAATTCCATCGCCACTAAGTATTGGTTTGGTATAGTTTTCACTTGACAAGCTATGACTTATGATCCTTATTTTATTTATTTATTAATGTTTATGCTATTAGTGCCTTATTTTGTCGCCTTACCTGTTAAATTTGTCCAGAGATGCCTTTTTTGTATATTGTTATGTAACTTTGGCTACTCTCTTCATCACTTATTCATTAGATCCATTAATTGAAAATTATTATGAGAATCTATGAGACTAGCCTTTTTTTGGGCCATTTTAAGTCCTAGATAAAAGAAAATAGAAAAATAATCAAATTTATAATTTATTATATAGTAGGCCCCTATATATTAATAAAAAAATTGTTTACTTCTAAAAAAACTTTAAACCTCTATTGTATCACCCCTATCTTTAATTTACGGAATCGGTAAACAAAATTTAGTGATGACAACTCTTCAAATGATATGTTGCTTGCAGCCCGGGGAACGGAATGCTGGTCAACAGAGTGCGCTGGTTGCGTTCCACTTCCTACTGGTCGGCATGCTCTCAGGAGTGGATGTTTCTCTGGAGTCTTTTAAGCTCTCGATAACGTCTGAGCTGTCCATCGGATCCGGTCTCGGCAGCTCCGCGTCTTACAGCGTTTGCATCGCGTCTGCGCTGTATCAGTACGTCAAGAGCCGTGTGGCGCGCGCTAACAGGCTCAAGCAGAACATAGCCAGGTGAGAGAGGGGCAAGAACGTCAGCTGGAATGTCGATATCAGGGGCTTATATTGATACACCAAAATTTATTAATAATTCGTTTATTAATTGTGTAACAATCACTAATTTTTAATTTGTGTGAAATGTGTGGGCAAAAGGGTGTCTCTAAGTATTTTTGCCAAATAAAGCATGTACTCATAAAGTTTTCTATTTTCGTAGGCTTACACTCGTTAAAAGACTAACCAACAAAAAACTAGATTTATTTTTCTTGAATTTATTTTTAATTTGAATTGTATTGGCAACTTTAAAGTAATCAAATTAAAATTACCCCTTCTTCAATTCAAATTACACTTGTTATTATGCTGTGCAGAAATGGCTTCCAGTCATGTCTCATTACATCTGTGGACCTCTCATCGTTCGACGCTCGTGAGCGAGAACTGATCGAGCGATGGGCAAAAGTGAGCGATGGCATCATGCACGGAACGGCGTCTGGAGTGGACACCGCTACCATAGCAACCGGTGGAGTCGTGGAGTTTCAACGGACCTCAGAGGGTCAGCCACACTTATCTCCTGTAGCTCACGCTGCTATGCTTAAGGTTTGTTGAGCACTTTTATTTGAGGTGGAGAAGAAAGATTTGACAAGATTAAAAAATTAGATGAGTGCAACTGCAAGTATATGAAAATACAAAACAACACTGTCTCAAAAAGCTTCCCCTATTGATATGTCAGTGTCAACCTGATAACTGCAATTGCAGCTAATTTTAAGTTTGTAGGTACCTTAATCCACTATTTGTTTTTTCATTTGATCCCTTAATGCATGGCCCTATTGTATTGTTTGTGTGTAGTTTAGCCGATTTTAGTAGATCTGGTCCAAAATACCAATATTTTGGTACAATATATCAATTGACATGAGACAATAATTTCTGTTTCAATATTTGGATAATAAAAACACCAAAATAGGGGAAAGATGCTAAAAGTGTAGATCAAAACTTATTAATTAACATGTCAAAATCACATCTTGCTCATGAATCAGTATTTCAGATTTGTGTTGGATTCCGGCATTCATGACTAAAATCAGTAATTTAGCCCTGTTAACTAATGTAGCCATTTTGGGTTCTCTTAACCTCAAACAGAATGATGATTGCGGTCGTGTGTTGCTTCTTCTGCTACAGATTGTGCTAGTGGACACGGGCGTCTGTCGCAACACCAAGCGGATGGTGGACCAGGTTAAAGCTCTCAAGTCACGTCTTCCCGGTGTTGTGGATCCGATACTAGAAGCTATGGACGGTGTGGCCTTGGCGGCGCGGTCACTGCTCACCCAGACAGACTGTATGGACCGACTGGGGGTGAGTGCCACATGGCTCTAGGGATATTGATATCATAGGGGAAGAGGGTAATTAATATCAGAAGCTAGTAGGCCTATGTTTAAAAAAATAAATAAAAAAAAGTCTTATGAATTGCAGCCTAAAAAGGGATATTAAGAGGATGGGATAGTCGCGAAATTAAAACCACGCAAAATTACAGTTTTTTCGTGATATCTCGAGAACGATGCAAAATATCTAAAAGCTGATTCTAGACCGAATTGTGGTTTTGTTAGAACAATATAATGCAAGAAAAAATATTCAAATATAATAATTGGTGCAGATTGTATTTTAGATATGCATTTAATTAATTAAAATTCTAATAAAAAACTTAATTACCATCACATTACAATATTTTTTCTTGCATTATATTGTTCTAACAAAACCACAATTTGGTCTAGAATCAGTTTTTAGATATTTTGCATCGTTCTCGAGATATCACGAAAAAACTGTATTTTCGCGTGGTTTTAATTTCGCGACTACCTCATCCTCTTAAATAATTCTAATCTAATAGTAATAATAATTTCATTTTCAGTTTTTCACACACACACTACACTTTTTTTTATCTGTTTTTAAAACCAAGTACAAGCCATGCAGAGGTCCTACGTGTTTGATTAGTACCAATTAAGGCAGAATTGATATAGGCCCTTTTTTTTTAAATGGACTTGATTCTATGTATCAATATGATACTTGTGTACATTCATGTTAATGGTGACTTCGGAGCCAAAGCTCAAAATAAATTTTACATAGTTACAAACTAGCACTGTCATCCATGGAAGAATTGTGGCTAACCAGCCATCCTCAGTTCAAATATTTGCTCGTTGATGGTGTCCGTTGAAGCTGTTATGATTAAAGTTTTCCACTAAAAATCATTTTTCGTCACATAGGTACTCTAAAGTCTAAACATTGGCTCAAAATACAAATTCATCATCATTATCTAACACCGTTTCCTGCTTCTGGCAGGGTCAGCTTGGGTTTTTGGCTTTTTGCAACCAAATTAATTTCAATTTAATTTCTCTGAATGTTAAGGAGCTGGTTGAGCTGAACCACGACTTGTTGCGAGCGCTAGGCGTGTCTCACCCGGCGCTAGAAGATATCTGCGCTGTTGCCAAAAAGCACAGCCTGAGTGGGAAGTTGACGGGGGCTGGGGGCGGAGGATATGCTTTCATCTTGCTGCCCCCGTCCACCGCAACAGATCGGGTGGCCGCACTAGTTGCCGATCTAGAAGCCAAGGGGTACCGGTCCGTCGTTACCAGCCTAGGGGGCCCAGGTGTGGAGGTTGGGACGGGGGGAGGGTGATACGAGGAGTGTAGAGTGGAAGTGACATATTCTGATTTCAATAATTTTTGTGTTTATGATTTTAAGAAGAAAAGTAAATGACTATTAGCAATTTTTTTCATACACACTGTAGTAGTATATGATTCATATTATGTATGAGGTGGGAGCTTAAAGGTAAAATTTGGTTTTCCATTTAGTACATTTCGATATTTGCATTTTTGTTTTTGTTATCAGTTCGTAATCACTTTTGAATGTAGAGATGTCCTACTTATCATCATAAAATTACATTCACCGCCAGTTTTGAAAATGAACAATAATGTTATTGTTGAAACAGAAACTCCATGGTTGCTAAAGCCTGAATTTAGACGGTTCAATGTTTCGTTCAAGATTCATTAAATTCAAGGACAAAATATGATAATTATGAAGGAGGTATTGTTGTGTTTTATTTTATTATCTTTGCACATTTTGATTGTGTTTTGGCCTTGAATTCAATGAATCTTGAACAAAACATTGAACTATCTAATTCAAGCTTAAGTTGCTACTTTTTTTACATTTGATCTATAAAATCTTAAGTAGATTATGAGTACCTACGTAGTTTCATTAATTGCTATGATGATTTGGAAGGTCATGGTTAAAGAGCTGAAGTAGACTGCAACAAAGATAGCAGGTAACCGCGAGGATTGAGATTGCAACATTTTAATGCGCAACTTGTTGAATCATTGCACAGCAGGTCAAATTGTAAAGAAAAGAAAAACAATTAATAGGTTATAAACGTGTTTTAATATCAATAATAATGGTTTATAATTATAAATAAATAGATAACTTGTGTAACTGTAAACAGTTCATGTTCAATTAATGACTAAAAGCAATTGGGTAAAATTAAGGCCAATGTTATAATATTCAGAGTTCATTTCACATAGTTAGCCAGTTAAGAGCTAGTTCAACATTATTTTGGCCAATATCATTATCTAAAAGTGTTAAGTAAACAGTACAATCAATGACTAAAACTAAAAGCAATTGGGTACAATTAAAAACAACATAAAGTTGGGCAGAGTTCATGTTACCACATTACAATTTTTAAATTCACTGGTTGACAGCTAAAAATAAACAATTAGACAGATACTGCATTCAGGATGGAATATCTCAAAGTGACAAGTCAAACAAGAGTTAAAAAAATATAACACTACGGTAGATAGCCTATATCACAGGAGTCGTAGAGTTAGCTCGTACTGACTATACTGACTTAGTCTGGGTTAAGAAGATCCTAATTGTAAATAACTAGACCACTTCACAAACACTTTTTACAGTTGCGCTGAGGGCTGATGGACGAGAGTTTTTGTTGCATTGATCCTTTTCCCCCGTGCATTTTGTTTGATTGTCGATTTGATTTTGAAATTATTTGTATTGACTGTTAAATAATTAAATAAATAAATTGTATTTAGAGTCTACCCACTCAGTTATATAATTGATTTTCAGTGGGGGACAGTAAATCAAAGCGACCAAGCCAACCCTGTAGGCCCCGACGCAATCGACGGGTGAGCGATAACCAACCAAAGATCGATATTTTTAATAGGAAATATAGCAATCAGAGGTATGGACAGTGCGAACACCCCCGGATAAACGCCAGAATCAACAAGGCCGATTCAGAACAACTCTGAATTTATTATGTGCTTTGTTGCTCAAACAGTACACATTACCTCTTCATTTGTTTTTATTTTGCTTAAAGCGACCGGACACACAGGAGAGTTTTCTTTGCAAATTCTCCCCGGCGATTTCTTTTCAAAAAGTTGAATAGTACCTACATGTGTTTAATTAAATGGCGCATGGCACACGAGGAAAGAAACCTTGACAGAAAAGAAATCTTCCCCTATAAAGTTTTTTTCCATAAAAATCAGATTCACAGCAATGTATTTTAGTTTAATTACATTGTTGTTGGAAATAAAGCTTCTCGTGTGTCAGCAATGAGAAGAATTTGCCGGCTAGAAGAATTTGTCGGCGAGAAATCTTTGCGAGAGAAATCTTCACTGGCTATTTTGCAAAATATGACATGTAATTTCAATAGGAAAGATAGGAAGTTTAAGTCTAGTTTAATTGTTTTAGTGAATAACAAATGAATGAGCCTTAAGTAATATTTATATTTTGTATCATTCGTTTAGAGTTTGTAACGAAGCTAGGTCAGACTAAGTTAGTTTGATGCTTTACATGTGATATAGGCCTACTGTGCTCAGTGAAATATAAAATATATATCATAATTCGTAAAACCATGGAATACGGCCAGTGTCATGTTACACATGACGAGTCATGGGTGTATAATTTTTATTTACAATAGTTAAATTCAAACCTTATATTAAAATAATGCTAAGAATTTAAAACAAATTATTCAAAAAAGTATATTATAACTAAATGTGTACAATATTTTAGCAAATTTTACTAAAATTACCGTTTTCAACTTGAAACAGTCTACACTACAGATTGATAGATTTTACAAACTGTCAAGTTAATACTCTAAAATATCTGTAGTATAATACTTTTTAGTGCTACAAAGAAATAAGTTAAATAATAACTTCAAGACTCAGCCACCTCACAACACAACAAAGAGGTATTGTGTGCTGTTCTGTTGATAAAATGATGTTGTCACTTGTCATGCACAGTTGCAACACAATGTTGAACAGGAAACAATGAGTTTCTACAAAAGATTTAATTAAGATTCAGTAATAATAATTGTGAGTAAATCTAGAGAACTTTGCTGTAACAGAAACATGAATATAAGATACTTTCTGTTGTGGAAGTTTTGTTTTATTTTACTGCATGTGGCCACTAGTCATTGTGCCGGATATCACTTCTTAGTTCTTACCATCTTTGGTAGCAGATTATCCATGAACCATGATCATATTCATACGCATGTCTATCACAAGTCATAACAAACAGTCAATTATGCTTAGTAAGATTATGCCTCACAAGTATTACACAGTTTGATTTAGCCCTTACATAGATAAAATAAATTAAAATTCTTCTTGAGTACCAGGAAAGGAAATCAAAAAATAAATACAGTATATGAATTAGTATTAAAATACCTATAGATAGCCCATACTACATGCATCAAAACAAATAAATGATAAAATTATATAAGCCAACAAGTTAGCAAACAAACATATATTTGTATTAATGTAGTCGGGCAACTAATGACACTATGTCGTGAACAGATAGTTTGAACAGTTTAGTAGGCAACAGGCTAGGCCTATACCCAATGTTTAAAATATAATTATAACAAGGGTGTCACAAATTTGAAATTATACTAGCTGCTAGTGCTAGCTACACAAATTAATAGTAGCACATATATTACATTATAGAATATACAGAACTATTAACATACACAACTTACAGTCTATATCAGGGTTGCCACCAAGTCAATTTTTTTATCCTTGAAAGATACTTAAAAAATCCTGAGAAATCCTTGAAAACAGTTATTCAGCATTAGCATATCATAACCGCAAAGGAATGTTACAAATTTTCAGGTTTCATACCAAAATAAAATATGTTATGCCAGCCTGATTTTCGAGAATCTAGTCAAAATTACGTGCAGACGAACGCATAAGAATCAGAATTTTCTTCCAATATATTTTAACGTTTTACTTTTAGGCCTACTCACCATAACTACCACTTGCGGTAAATGTTAGGCCTATGTAGTCACTTATGTTTATTTTTATTAGTACCTGATGTTTTTTTACTGTTTACATTCCTTTTTTTGGCTGAATTTAAAGAAATGTATTAATTACATGTATTTTTTAAAGACAGCAGAAAATCCTAAGATTTTGCCCAAAATCCTGTTATCTTTGAGACACTCTAAAAATCCTAAGAAAAGGATAAAATCCTTGAAAGTGGCAACTCTGGTCTATATTTCTAATAGCAACAACATAAAACTTTTAATAATAAATCAGCTATGAAAATAATATCGAATCCTGTGATGTGGTAAGACACGTACATGTTCTAATGCTCATTTGCAATGTTATGGTGAAATGTTGTCGCACGACACTTCATCTAAAACTAGAATGGGACATAAGAAAATTTGTGTGCGTCAACCAGATAGGATATATCGCAGGCATCCAAATATGACCTACCTGGTTCATGTGCTCAAGTTTCTCATGTCGTAATGATGTGTATGTGTGCGGGATTAATTATTGCCTACTTACAAACCACAGGTGAAGATGTTACATGAAGAAATGACGACTGTAAAACTGTAGCACAAGTTTTCAACTTATATTGCCACATAAATTGTTAAAGAAGTCATAGTACATAGTTTACGGTAGGCCTTAGGGATAGGGTTGCCAGATTAGGGAAACTAAAATACGGGACAGTACTTTGGTAAAATGTAACTGGGGTCTGGGGCGAAATTTTGGGGGTTAAGATTTTTGGGGAAGGGCTTAAAATGCATTTGAGAGTGATTCTGTGAAAATTTTAAAGCAATATAGTCTAATGAAAGAAATAGGGAGCTAAGATTTTTTCTTTTAGGAAGTTGCTTCCCATTTTTTTCAAGTAAGTACATGACAGAGACCGTATTTTGGGGGGTGGCGTCGCAGCTCCATCAATGTAACGGTGTAACCTTCATCTTCGTCGCTCCTTTTTTAATCACTGTTTGTCACTGACTCACTAGTTCGATTGCGATCGTAGCACATCCCATGGTTTGGTTACAAAATACTCCTATGAGTTATCACACGCACGCCGCGCCCGAGGTTGAGAATATCGCGTTATGGAGTAAATGACTCACCGCGCATCTTTGCCCACCACCAGCAGCGGCAAACTGGTAAGGCACCAACTGATAGGCCGCAGGGAAGGGATTGGTAACGATACGCCCGCGCGCTTTTTGAAAAAGCGGCGCACGGACTACTTTATTCTAAATACGTGATATACTGATCAATGGGTTACAGCATACGGGACGCGGGAAACACCCATCAAATACGGGATTTCCAGGGTAATACGGGACACCTGGCAACCCTACTTAGGGATGACATGGCAGAATCGATTAAGCGATTCCGGATAGATTCCTGTCTGCAACAATTCCAAATTGGAGGAATTGATTTCTCACTTGATAGTTTAAATGCTCGCGCCTCGTGTTTTGGGGCGTGGCAGAGCGGTGAACTACGTGTCTACTGTCTCTCCCTGTCCCGCCAAACGCCCATCATACACAAAGGCAGGCAGTACTCTTAAAAGTAGTAAAGTCAAAGTATGGTCAACAGACGACGATACAATGTTGCAAATAGGGAAGACGACGGGTACCCGGGTATCGGGTACCCGCCCGACGAAGTCGGGTACGGGTACGTGTTTCCACTACCCGTTTACCCGTAAAACCCAGTTCCTGAATTGAGGTGTCACATTGTAGGCGGAAGGCTATAATGTAAACATGCGCTTTCTCATATCTTTTGTGCTTGGCGGCGTTTTTGTTTTGAATTATAATGTCCTTTGTTCATGCCGCCGACTTGTGCAGTGTGCTCCCCCTCCCCTCCTGCCTAAACACTCGTGCGATCTTCCAGAGATTATACTGCGTAAATAATTACCACAACATCACTTATGTTTTCAATCTGCTAGAAGTCAAAACTTAAAAGCTATCACCCATGGTGATAAACCTTTCCTTATCTTGTTTACTCTAATTCGGGCTCCAGTCCCCCCCCCCCCCACCCACGCCAACGCATCGTGAGTCGTGACCTTGACTTGACTGTGTTAAGATATAAAGCAGATGCGTGAGTGTTATCTTAATGGCCCGCTGCTGTTCCTCTTTCGTGATTATGAAATACTACTTCATCGGCACGTCATTGTTTATAGAACAGCATTACGTCGTCCGAGATATTACGATAAATGATGAGCGCGTTTCTTCACAGTTCATTAGACACCCCACACGATTTTTTTGTGTTACTACCCGGGTAACCCGCGGGTAATGTGGACGGGTACCCGGGTCGTAAAAAAGTCGGGTTTCGTCTTCCCTAGTTGCAAAATACATCTTTTCGTGACGTACGGTGGGCGAGACACGCCATCACGGGCTCCACGGAAATATTGCCGCCTATCACGGGTTCCGCGGTAAATGACCACCATAATAACTGTGCATAAAATTAAAAAAAAAATTCTTGCAAATGGATTCCGAATCGATTCTTAGGTCACAATGATCGATTCCAATTTTTTGGAATCAATGTCATTACTAGAGGCCTACATTACAAGTATAAATTATGTATTCCTATTATATAAAGAAAATCAAACCAAATAGGCCTACTCGATCAATACGTATTGTATTTTTGGCATTAAGAGAGAATGGGACTGATTGGCATTTCACAAATAGATATCCATTTGATCAGAAAGCATCTGATGTATATGAAATTGCACATAGTTGTCAAGCAAGGATAAATGGACATCACTAGGATTGTGGATTACGAACATTAATTGTTGACCAGTCCAAAACAATCTACAAAAATGGTTGATTTTGGACTTAGGTAGGCCTACACAAAATCTAAGATAAAAAATATGAATTACGTACATTTTTAACATTTGACCGAAAATCATAAAAAATAAGTGCCCATGACAAATGATGTACGTCGGCAGAATAAACATAAATTTGCCTTAAAACCCCATGTCCCATATCCTCTTAAAAAACGTTACGTAAGATGGCTTTGAAATGTGAACAATCCGTCTGTAGAGGTTGAACAATTGTGATGTGTCCTGGGAAAAGAGACCTTGGGTCGGAAAATTTATTTTTCTTTTCTAAAGCTTTAACTAAAGAAGGCAATTCTGAATTCTTGAATTTACCAGAATGTCAAAAAGTAATAGGGTGACTAGGGCTTTTGACTAGATCTGAATTGGCTTAATAATTATTAACTACATTCCCGTACATGGCAAAGAAATACGTATAAACTATTCATAAGCAAAAATGAAGCATGGTCTATGTATTTGACCCAGAGAATGTCTCCGAATCATAAAATACAAAAAATAAGCAATCGGAAAATCAAGTCTAATCGCAACTTTTACATGGTTTGACCTGTTGGTATGGAAGTAATTTTTTTATTCTCCCTAAAGCTAGAGGCATCTGCCCATGGCGGGTTATGTCCAGCATGGGCATTTCACCCCAAATCTCTTAAATTAGAGGGGCATAAAGTCGGTTAACTATCGGTTGACTTAAAGTTAATTCAACTAAGATGATTGCAATAATAATATCGACGGGCTCTACTTATTTTGTGATGTTAACACTAGGTTTCCTCATTTTCCACATGTAACATCTTTCATCACTAAGGATAGGATAGTTATATAAATATGTCATACATCTTCTTTTTACTTATTTTTTGCAATTCTATGGATTTGTGACACTCATCAATGCAAGTCTAAACAGTGACCTTCAAAGGCCTACACTTTTGCCTTTGGTTATTTAGTGTGTAATTGATGATCAAGTGTGTCAAAGTTTGATAGCATACATAACTATCACATCCTTAATCATTTCACTAATGATTAGTTTGTACTGTATTTATTAGGAATGCTAATTGAATTCATATTTAATCTAGTAAAAAGTAAAAACATATTAAACAATACTATACATTATTGAGTTTTGATCGACCCTTGGACTGTTGCGTCTTGTTGATGACGTGGCACTACTCGACGTTTTACCACCCATTTTGGTGGCTTCTTCAAGACTGATGATGATGAAGAAGAAGCTATCAACATTGGTGATGAAACGTCAATTAGTGCCTCATCATCGACGTGACGCAACAGCCCAAGGATAATTCAAAACTCATCTACGGGTCGTGAAAGCCTACAATATCTCATTATAATATATTATTGTTTCACATTAACTATCTGTTTTTTAAATAATAATAATAATCAAACACCCGGTTCCAACATAAGTCAGGTCGGGGGGTGACGTATCACCAATTTCTCGGGCTTTTGTTTTTTAAATATTGAATTAAATTCTACAGTATTGTATTATACAACTACCATAAGTAGGATTCTTAAAATAATAAATATTAATGTAGCATCAGTATCTGACAAAACTTTAAACTAATAGTAAGAAGAAATCACTGAAAAGTGAAAACAGTTATAATAATAATTCAATTATGTTATGAATATTAATTTCATAAACTGCATACAAATTCATTAGCGTTCACCGGGTAAAACTAAAAGCGTAGTTGCACTTTTTAAGTTGGGCACCTGTTCCCCTTAAAGCTTTAAAGTTCAAACTGTGTGTATAATGCAAATGTTTTGTTTTTGAGTTCATGTTTATCATGGGGAAGTCTCATTAGTCATTACTGTTGTTTTTATAGAGTTTATTAAGACTCTGTGAAGACAACAAATTAAAATTCTTTTTATATTTCAGACTAGCCCATCAGTTATAAAAATGAGCTAACAATTCCCCACATCAGTCAGGTAGAAAACGAGCAAGATGTTAACAACCTAACATCGGATATCACCATTCATCACAAATCAACCCATCACATACCAATAGGTAGAGATGTGCAAAAATGGTTTTTTAAAGTTTGAAAATTCGCGCCTTAAAAATAAAAATTCGCGATTTGTCGCGATTTACCAAAAAAACACAATTTTCTCATGCACAACTTAAAAAAAAAAAAAAAAAAAATTGATTGATTGATTGATTGATTTTAATGATTTAAAAGAAAAACAAGCTCATGAGAGTGAAGTTCAGAATCAGTTTTAATTTTAAGCTCAATTTCAGCCTTCAGTTTTCAAAGTTTCCGACAGTTTTTACCAGAATTAATTTCGTCTACCCGGCACCTCCACCAAATTTACGAAATTATGCATTTTTTATGTGTCTTTTGATATGGATTTGAAGTATTTTGAGCTTACTCTCGTTCAAACGATTATTAAGATCTCACACTCGCGTTGTATGACCCGGCGCCTCCACCATATCTACCAGCAAGTATTAATTTAATTTCGACTTCGACCCGGCACCTCCACCAAAACTTTGAAATTTTTTTATTTTTTAAAATTTCGCGACCTAATTCGCATTTAAGGACATAATTGCTAATTTCGCCACTAGTTCGCGGTATCAACTAAAATTTCGCGAAATTTCGCGAATCGGAAATTGGTACCATTCAATCACAATTCATGAGATTCATGTGCAAACTGAATTTGAAGGGATTATTGCAACTTTAAAAAAATTCGCGAATTTCGTTGTCACCATTTTTGCACATCTCTACCAATAGGTCATATGTGTAGTCTATTATCCTACATTTTCCTTTGTTTTTAACTTTTTATACATTTTTGTATCTTTGATCCTTAAACAGCTGCCAAAATACTTCAAGAAAAGCTGTTGGCTCTTCTCACACTTTTACCCTACAAAATACTAGTTTTCATTTGTGTTGTTGCCCCATAAAAACCAATTAACCTCAACAAAAATTACATAATATTACATTAGTAGTTCAAATAAAATAATCTAAAATACATAATCAAAGTTGCTTGCTGTTTCAAGCTAGTACTGCACAATAACAGCAGTGGTATTTATTTACTGTAATAATGACGTCAAATGATGCCAAGCATGGAAACCAATACATATTAGAAATTGGTATAGAAATAATCAAAAGTTCAAAACTGATCATTAAACAATTAACATGCTTGGTAGCTATAACATCTTAATTGCTTTAAACAAACAACCAATTCCTTATTTGATTTTAAGATAGTACCGGTATTTAATGTAAAATTGAGTACAAAGTACAAAACAACATGATTTCGATTTGTTGCCTTTAATAATCTCTAAATCCGATGGGAGCCTAGGTAATCAGTGATCGTTATTCGCACATACATGCTAACGAGTAGGTAAGTTAGTGTAACTATAATTATTATTTACATACACACGACATACAGACACCTTGCTTCTATAATGGAAGCAGCATACATGAACATTCATTCAAACCTACCTACTAATAATTTGATGTGATGCTTTACAGCTTGCTTCTATTTTATTTTTCTATGTTGACAGCATTCCCTGAACATGCTAATCAAACCCAACTTATACTAGATAAGCTTACGTTAGTATCACTGGTCAGTTTGGTCATTATTACAAAACTCGATAAAAATGTCTCAGTGCTGTCAGCATATTCAAGTTAATGCTATGATATTGTTTAATCACATGGTGAGTAGGGGCTAAGTTATCTATCTACCTTGCTACTTACTAGCTCAGTAGCTTGCTACTTTTGGCTTACCAATACTATCTTTGTAAACTACTGCAGTCCAGTCCACTTTCTAGTACAAACTTGCGTTTAATTGAATCGTTTTGACACACGCAGTAAACTCAACTGCAGATAAACATATTTTTAACACAATATTGTACAGTTCTAGATTTTATTTAGGTCTAAATCATGTCATCATCATCATGTCTTTGCAAGAGCACACAATTAATATAAATATTTTATAAATATTAAATAAAAGTAGACCTAAATGTAAAAAATATTAATGGGTAAAATAAAATCCCAACCTGTCAACTCTTCTCATATATGTCATTGCAAATAATATAATTTGTTTTGTCTAGTTTACTGACAGTGAACTGGAATGCATGAACGTTTGAAAGAAACAGAGTTCAATAGTGTATTTAATGTCATGGCAGGCTGACAAAATTAATTCATGTCATTTAGTAATTTAATGTACATTTTGTACATTGGCTCTTAATTTTGTTGCTCACCATTTTAACTAAGAACTCGGCTCCTTTCATTCCTTAAAACTACTGTAGCCATTTATGGGCATTTATTTGCAAAGTCATTACACGACGAGTGTGTATAGCGCTCCTAGTGATTGTGATTGTATCTTGTAATACATATAGTATAAATAAAAGCTAAATTAGGTACTTGCCTACATTTGCTATGGACTACATCTGGAATAATGATAAGAAGGCTAATGAATAATGATTTATCTGGGAAGAACAGGTGAGGATAAAAACATCTCTCTTCAATTCTTTATCTAACCTACCTAGACAATATGTCATCGGTGTTTGTTGGGCCCTCTGCCACTATTCCAGAAATATAAAACTATTTGGTACATCTTTCATTAAACTCTAACCCTACGTCAACAATAAAAGCATTTTAAGTTTTAAACTAATGTTAAGTTACCTAAAACTTAAGTAAAATATCAGTATGAAATGTATGCCCACGTTAGGTAAGTAAACTAAAATAAACAGCTAAAACAAGAGATCTACGTACCGGCACAGGTAATTTGTTGAAACACTAGTGCGTACAAGTGAGGTTAATAGGACACGCCCCCCTACTAGGACATGACCGAGCCTCTCTGATACCCCGCCTCCTCGAGCCCTTCCAGCACCACCTGGTCTGACCTTGAGATCAGCTGTGCCTCCTCCGTGATAGGCTCCGCCCCCTCCTTGCTACCCGACGACCCTCGCTCTTCCGTCGCAGCCTCCGCCATCCACTCTTCGATCTCGGAGCGGTACATCCGACGTTGTAGCACCTCCCGCGTGCGCGGACGGCTACCGATGAACGTCGCTGTGCCCTGTTGGCAGGGAACAACACAGTGAACACTTGTGGTTTTGCGAGCAAGGTTACTCAAGATGAGTGACAAAGAGCTAGATTCAAAATCAAGCAAGATAAAAGTCGCATGCCAGAAGTCAGCAGCTGTCAGCATGGTCTGTATGCAGTGTGATCATTTGACAAACTTCTTAGTGTCTGCAATGTCCTCCCCCCCCCTCCTAACGTGAAAATTGGGTGCTGTTCTTTACTTTTTTTAAAAGTTTTTTTTGGGTTAGGTTGGGTACCAACTATCCGCCCCAAAATGTCAGGTACCGACAACCCACAAACCATTAACCATATCTAAGGAAGACTGTGCATCCTGGTGCTGGCCTTTGAATAGTGGGTAGGCGCCCACCTACCTAGGCCTACCTAGTGAGTAAGGAAGTATAGAAGCCACTCACCCCCACCACCATTTCCGCTCGTAGTCTTTCCAGTAACTGGAAGTCCTGAGTCCACGTCTGAAGCTCCTCCCATCGCAAGTCCACTTCTTCATGGAGCATCTTCTCCTCTGAAACATTAATTTTAATTTATATTATTATTATTTCGTCTCTCACTCTTTCTACTTATTCCCACAATCTGCGTTAAACTAGTAACGTAACACTGTTTAGCTAAGTAACGCTAAACTGTGTTTCTGTTTGCACATAATATGGACTCCCCTCCAACTTAAGAGTATTTAAATGGAAGAGGGTTCTGGTTGGGAGCAAACAATTAAACAAAAAAAACACAAAGGATATTGAATTTTTGCTTTAATCATCCAACATCATCCAGGAATGAAAAAAATGTAATGTTTTTTACAACTGACTCACCCTCCCTCTTGCTGGTCTGTCTCTTGTACTGTATCCGGAAACGGAAAGCCTCGAGAACAGAAGCTACGACTATAGTAAGCACTATCATGGTACACAGGTAGAACAGCATGAAGTACACTCGACTCCACTGCGAGGCTACTGATGCGTACCTGCGAACACAACCATGTACAGTTTGTCAAGAAACTGACATGTGTTTTAAAATAATACTAGAAAAGGACACATTTCTTGCAAAATAATACACAGTGATAATATACATATATAATATGTATATAATAAGTTAATAATACACATTATTACAGTGACATGATTTTTACTTTGTACTTTCATGAAGTAACAAGTAATTGTTAGTATTTATTTACCAATTAATTGTACCTAACATATTATAACAATGGCAGTTAGGCTAACAAAAGTGCCTCATTAAAAACTGGCGCCAACTGCTCGGGTACAACGTGATAGCTGTTGCTTAGCAATGGCCGACAGTAAAGCGACTAGTTCTCCATCTCCTACCGCCCGCCGCCTTGCTTTACACAAGACAAGGCTTGAGTCTCTGTCACTTTGCTGTTTCATCTCCCACTTTATGCTGTCTTGTGGAAGAAGTACTGAGGGGGTAGTGGAGTCGCAGGTGGCGGCTGATCCACCGACGGCTAGTGCCAAGTGTAATTAAAATAGATGTACATTTAGAGATGTAAAATTTCCGGAAAGATAAATCTCGGAAATTTTCCGGAAATATTTCCAGAAATATTTCAGTGCCTAAAATACATGCAAATTGCAAATATAATGTGGTGGAGTGTAAGGATACGGTTACCTGAGTCTGTATGCAGGATGATACTATTGAATCCTACATAGAGATACTAGGTGTAGACCCACTGCCACTGGTTGCGTGTTGTGTGAGCTTAAACTTTTTCTTAACATCTGAAGGACATTTAAAACACCCCTCCAAGTGCTTTTGCATCCTTGTAACATTCATGATATACAGTTTTGCACAGAACTTGCACCCATAGGAATCATTTTTAGTGTTAACTTGTGGTTGTTTTATAAAGTAACTTCTTATTAGTTTATTTTGATGTTTCCCCATACTGCAAACTTACAAACTAGGCCTAGGCCTACACTAAAACAATTAATTCAATGTGAACTTGTCACTTGTCACATTCACATGTAGATCAACCCTTCTTCTTCTTGTTTTTTGTGGCCTTGGTTGCTTGGACCATGTGGCCAGTTAATATCTAGGTATTTTATTGCATTAAGAATAACTTAAGAATAACTTTATTCAACTTGATGTGCACATGGTACATGCATAACTCATTCATTCATAAGTAATAAAAATAAGAACAAAAGGGAAATGGAAAAAGCTGGGTGTCATGAGCTTGGAAACTATATATTAGCATTATTTCCAAGTGCACTGCCCACCTCATTCCTTTACATCTTTGCTACATTTTGTGCGGGAAATTTAAAATATATTTCCGGAAATTTTCCGGAAAGATAAACTCGGAAAATTTCCGGAAATATTTCCATTTCCGGAAAATTTCCCGTGGAAATATTTCCCATTTACATCCCTATGTACATTGGAAGAAACAAGTCAAAGATCTTGTGAAATCATGCGGGTCCAAACAACACCTTTCTGAAGATGCGATTGTATTGCAGGGCTCGACAAATTTAAAAAAATCTACTTGCCCAAAGTGGCCCAAAATTTTAGTTGCCCAGACTCAATTCAAGGTTGACACAATAATTTTCTTTATTTTTACATATGTAAGACAACTTTCTTTATTTTAACTATAGCCACGAGTCAATAACTTTACCGACTTTACGTACCCGCTTTTTATCATAGGCCTACTCTTGGTCATATTTTACTTTTTTGGCAGGTTCATTATAGGCCTAGGCTCTAGCCTAGGCAATGATGGTCCTAGGCCTAGGGCCTATCTCATCTTCGTTAATTGTGAGTGGCTAAAGCCGTAGGCCGAGACGTTGAAGCTAATCCACTAGGCCTACAGTTAAAAAAGTTCGGTAAATCCATTTAAGAATGGTTCAATATTACGCAATGGTTTTAAAGTGTCAAAAATGGTTCGAATTACACAAAACGGGAGAAGGTAAACACGTCTCAGATCTCCATTTTTTCGACAGCTGTGATTGTGAATAGGCGTACTGAATTATGGGTAAAGTCGATAGGTCGATATCGATCGGAATGCGATTGTAGTGGTGCGTGGTGCAGCCTGTGGCAAGTCTTGGAACTACATCAAGCATCTGTCGCCTGTCGATAAAGTAGGTTTCTACTTAGTGAAATCTTATGCGATTGGAGTTTTTAACCAAATTGTTGGTTGCCCGTGCCTGGAGTATTAGTTGCCCCGGGCAACTCGGGCCTAGGAATTTTCGAGCCCTGTGTTGCCTTGGTTCTCTACGTTACGAAGGCACGGCCAATACAATATCGCAGTGTCGAACTGTTGATGAGTGTAAAACTATGTACTATATTATGTGGATGTGTGTCGTGTAAGCTGGTTCTACATTATTCAAATTCAAATGCACCTAGTTTAGTTTCTATTAAGAGATTTCAGCTTTAAGATATATATCATCCATCACTCTATGGTTAACGTGAAATAAGTTAATGTTAATAAGTTGAATAATCAGCTAGGCATGCAAAGGTGCAGAACTAATTTCTTACCCATTCATGAGGATGAACCAGTTATTAACGACCGTAAGCTCGAAGAGAGTGATCCCACTTGTGATGAGGTCTTGGAACGTGTTGAGATAGTAGTAACCCAGTACCGTGCCAGTACCGTTGGCGCTGTATCGGTAGAAGTCCTCCACAGTAGTGTTTCTGTAAAATAAGCAACAGAAACATGAAACAGGACATCATACACACACTGAGTACATTCGGAGCACCCAACTTCATTTAACGCGAGATATGTGGATGTGGAGGTGGAAAAGAAAAGAAGACACCTTGAACATGTTTTAGTTTTGAGTGAATGAATAATTATGAATCATGATGACAAAAATATATAAATATGCAAATAGTGGGTAGGCCTAATATAACAAGTTCAAATACTACTAGGCCTAGTTAAGTGATACTCACATGCAGCAGTTCCGCATGTCGTATCCTGCAAACAGCTCCATGCCGATGACGGCGAAGAAGTAATAGAGCACGAGCATTACGATTGCCGTGGACGACATGAGCGGGGTGAGCAGAACAAGCGTCCCGAACACGTCTCGATACCTCTTCTTGAGCTTGAAGAGTCTGAGCAGTCTGAGGGGTCTGAAGACGACCAGGACAGTAAGCCAGGGCCAGAGAGAGACGAGGAGCGCGGCTAGGAGGGCGGCCAAGGTCACCGTGAAGTCGTAGATGTTCCACCCAGAAGCCAGGTAGCGAGAGATGCCCAGGCCCAGGACCTTCAGCAGGCACTCGACGGCAAACACTGCGGAGAAAGGTTGTTGAATACAGTATTCAAAACTCATATAACACTTAATAAAAATAATAGTAATAGGCATAGGCTTACAGAATATAAAAACTTTATTGTTTAAAATTTATTGAAAACTATAACAAAACGCGTCATATTATTATAATACTTCCCGTGTTTACGTGGACCGCCATAATGGGGTGTTGTCTTTATGAGAGATTCAATCTTGATTACACAAGTCGGCCAATAAAAGTGGCACCGTTTTTACTTTGAGCTATTTGTACTCCTAATTATTGTTAGGGCCTACATTGCATAATGCAGTGCATTTAAAAAACATCTATGCTAGCATTGGAAAAAATAATTTAATGCCAATGTAAATTTTTTATCATTTTGGCATTTGCACAGCATTTGAGATTGGCAACTTTAAGGAACATTTCTGAAGATCACTTATTGTAAAAACCACGAATGGGAGATGGAAGGAAAATAAAAATACATAGCGGCAAAACATTACAAATTGTTCAACTGAGCATCGTACTACTCTTGATAAGATTGGCTAACTATTATTTCCAGTCATTTGTTCTTCATTCAAACTACCAGAGTTCAGACTGATAATACTTACGTCCAACAAATAGAATCGTGTCCCATGATCCGCAAAAGTCGACAGCCGATTGTTCAAGATCTTTTGTAAAACCAAGAATCCTTATTCCGATTGCGGCTCCGTTACACAAGATAAGCGTATCTGAAAAAGAACAATTTTTCAAATTTTTCCCATCTGCACCTTTTTAGCACACATTCTTAGAGTTCCAAAAAAGGTTAACAAATAAAATGATAAATTACTAAGTATTATCCATTGTTATTTGTTATGGATAGGGCCTACTAGAAAAAAGCGGAGTGCCAGCTGTTTTTTTTTTTTTTTTTTAACCTAATTAGTAATTAGGTGTTGAAGGAATAAACAAATTTGTGAACAGTGAAAAATAAAAATAGAAAACATAGCAAAGGCCGTTTATCAGAAGGCCTAGTTAAAAGTTTAGACATAAAGACATATAATACAAATTTACATTTTCCAAGGATTTGTTTGGTCAAAACGTAATAGACCATTTTCAGAATTAAGTGCGCATGCGCGCTCTGTTACAAAGCATTATGGGAGAAAGGGCATTTACACGCTTAAAGCCATATGCTTGGGAGCGTGGCGGTCTGCACTGACTCTGCTGGAAACGTAGTATGCCACATACCCGAGCATATGGCATTTAGCGTATAAATGCCCTTTATCCTGTAATGCTGTGCGCAGGCGATATAAGATAGAAATAAAAGCGTCTATTAAAAATTAAAAAGATAATCTAAAAAAAAGCACATCATTTACTCCGTAGGTACTTATAAGTTTGCAATCAATTCATTGCAGTAGATTTTGAATGGCAGAAATGTTGTAAAAAGGGTCGACTTGCAATAATTCCATCAATCAGTTGAGGATTTTATCTCCAAGTAAGAATATTATGGGGTTTAGAATATAGTAAAGGAAGTATAGGACTGTTAGGATTTGTCCTACTAGGATATAGGGGTCTTCAACAGGTCGGGCTCCAATTCAAGTTAATAAAATTACGATCACTCATAACGATCAGAATAATAGAATATATAGATAGAATTAATGAAGATTGCTTTTAAACAGATCATGGATAAGGATTTGATATTGGATTGCTTAATGTCTCATATTAATGCACTAAGGCTATTTGAGACGATGAGTGGTGATAGATGAGGATGAAGTATGAATAGAAGGGAGGAGAGGAAACCCGGTACCGGCACGTAGACTACTCCTTTCAAAAAATACCTATGGGACCAACGGCTTTACGTCCCATTCGAAAGGGCGGTGTAACCTTGACACTAGATAGATTCCTCCACTAACCCGGACTGCCGAGCAGACGTCGAGGAAAACGAAGCTGTTACACTAGCTCTTGAACCCTCCATCTGCTCTCACCAGCGGTATACAAGTGTCTCAGGGCAGAGCGTTCACCCACTCTCCCCCTGACCATGCCCGAAGGTTGCTTAACTTTGGTGTTCGAGTGGGAACCGGCTAAACGACCTCGGCTAAACGACCTTGGCTAAAGCATGGATTAGGCGTAAGATTATTTTGTAAAACCGTTTTGCAGGTTATTATTGAGAACTAACACTGAATGCTTATTTTTGTCGAGACAAAATCGAAATTCTGTTAATTTAATTGCGTGTAACACTCACACACAATGTGTTCAAAGTATTGCCAGGTGACCAAGTCATGTGTGGCCTGACAGAGGGTCTGTAGGGGTGCCCAGGTAGTGTGGAACCAGGGTATCTGCGAGAACTGGGCCTCCCAACGTAGCAGCACAGCATCGTAAACAAGGTAGAACTCTTCCAGACTGAGGAGGCCGGATGTCGAGACGTTGAGGTAGCGGAACATCAGCACCGCGTCTCGAGGGGCTGGAACAAACAGGTGTTGTACGGTTGTACGTAATGTAGCCTATCATCTGCATTCTGCAATGACATGCCAAAACAAGACGTCACATTGGGAAAACATGGAACTTTCAATTGGGCATTAAATGCCATGGTAGGGTTGCATCTGTAATGATATTTCAAAACAAATTAAAATGTCACATTGGGAAAACATGGCACATTTCAATTGGGCATTAAAAGGTAGGGCTGCCACTTGCCATTCAATGCTACTTTTGATTGAATATACTACAACGCAAAGAATTACTCACCCATTAAAAGTATTACTACTGTATGAAACTTACATAATACATATTTAAACATACAATTGCCTCGTATTTTTAGATCTTTGAAAGGGAGAATAAATAATGAATTAGAAATGTTAGCCTAATATTTGTTACTGATGAAATTGATAATCAATAATCAATTAATCATTAATCAATTTATCCCAAATATATTTGATATGACGGAACATAGGCTACCTATCAAATAATAATTAACTATAAGGGGATATATTATAGGCCTACTTGAAAATTAAGCCGTGGAATTCCTAACAATTTTCCTGCTCCACCAAATGCTGAAGCAGCCTTGAGGTATTTTCAACCCAAATCAAACAATATAAGTTTTTAAATCTAGGGCTGCATACATAATCTTAGGAGGTGTTACATACTTTTTGTTGGAGCGTAATATCGCATAAGTCCTAGGAACTGCCTGAACCTCATCTTGGAAGGGTTTTGCTTGGAAACAAGGAGGCGGAAAGCGTGTTGGCACGCCTTGCGCTTGTGTAGTAGTAGTTTGCGGAACTTCTCTCGCTCGATTCGCGTGAATGTCTCGTACACCACGGCCAGCATCTGTAGAGCAACACACCTGTCATGTCACGCCGTAGTTTTTTAGTTGCTTGGGATGACTTGCATATCTCATGTTGTGGACAAAATTGGAAAAGAGTTGTCTAGTTGGGAAATAAAATCTTATTATAATAATCTCTCGTTAAGGAAAATTAGGACAGATAGTGGCCCAGATGGAAAATCTTGGATTAGAAGGATTATTGGCTGCTTTTGTCACCTGTATTTCATTACACAGTAAGGGTTCAAACATTTTTAAATTCTTATAACACTTGATGTAAGTAAGGTTCCTTACAACATTAATTACGTATGTAGGCCTATCTCTCTAGGCCTATCTATCTAGGAAAGCAATACGTAGATGGTAAAAGTTAAACCAAGTGAATGCCACGAGGGAAGAGTGAAACAGAGACAACTTGTTGCTACTGTACTTGCCAAGTTCATGAGGACGTAAAGAACGATGCACAGGTAGGATACGAAGAACACGCTGAACCACTTGGAACGAGCGTACGCCGGCATCATCACGTCGGGGTAGCTAGAAACAATCAGCCCAACATTAACCGTAAAAGGTTATGTGGAGGACTGAATCTCACCTGGACCAATAACAAAAAAATTACTTTATAAAAATGATTTTTTTTTTTGAGAAAAATTTGTTGAATATTTTTTCTATACCCTATTTTGCCCAAAGTGTTTTTCTACGGAGTAGCCTACACACACCCAAAAAGATTTTAAATTAACATAATTGTAGAGAGCCTTACCAAGACAGCTGTAAATGATATAAAACATAATAAATTAAATCTTGCTTACCTTTAATTTAATATATTAATTAACTAAAAAAATCAATTCATTTCACTTTATTTAGCATTTTCAGCTATTATTACATGTTAACATATTATTTCATGGTACACAACACAACCTTACTAATAGATACTCAAAGCAAATAGCATTTTATTACAAGAAAAATGAAAAAATGAACAATGCAAACATGTTCATCACCTCTGCAAGACTATATTCTTTCTTACAAAATTCACACATTCCTGTCTAAAGCTACTTCCATGCATCAGTTTTATCCTATTATCTATCTTATTATATAATCTCATACCACTGTAGAGAATAGACCTTTGAGACATGGACTTATTTCTACATTCTACATACACATTGTGAGCTCTCCTAGTGTTATATTTATGGACTTCAGTACCAAACGAGATGTGTTTTTGTAGGTACCCTGGTAGTTCACCTCTTACTATTTTATGTATAAATGTAAGGGTATTAAGGGAGACCATTTGTTCTATTGACAGCCAGTTTAAGGTATCGAGCATATCTTGAATCTTTGAGTACATGTTTCCTTTCAATATTGCTCTCATAGCCCTGTTTTGGAGTTTTTGTAGCTTTGACATACTCATTTTATCTACTCCCCATAATAGTGTTCCACAATAATTGAGATGAGGTTTTATAAGTGCATTATATATTACTATCAGTGTTTTAGCAGGTACAAATCTCCTAAGTCTGAATAGTATATTTGTTTTCCCACTTATTTGCTTACTTATATATTCAATATTGCTGGTAAATTTGAGATGTTTATCTATTATTACTCCTAAGTACTTAAATTCATCTACAAAACTAAGTATACCATCATTCATTACTATTGCCCAGTCTTTTCTCTCAGTAATTTTCTTATCTATAACGCCCGATGATGTGATTAGCATACATTCATTAGCAAACATGATGAGTCCAATTATTGTTTATACTAATTAAACCTAACTGTTCTAAGAATCTCAGTAGTTATAAAATTAAATCATGTCAGGATATATCAGCATTAATGATGAAAAAATCAATATTAAGTAGCAAAAACTAAATACTAGTATGTATGAACATACGTAGTACGCATGTAGTAACGGTAACACACTATGAAAAGTTTTGTATATTAGGCTAACTCTAAAACAAATTTTAAAAGTGGTAACAGTTGAAACTTCAATCATTTCACAGGGCTGTAGTGATGCCACAGCTCAAAGTATAGAGAAGCTTTTGCTACTTACTTGGCCGTAGTAAGTAGCACGAACATGCTGACGAACGAATCCATGAGAGTGGTGAAGTACTGATCCTTGGGATCGCCAGAGAAGAGGAAGAATCCGACCAGAGCAAAGATGGAGATGAAGAACAGGAGTAGGCCGAGCATGTCCAGGATGGGGGGCAGCGACTGTAACAGTTAGTTCATTGCAGTCACGCTGGACGTCTTCAACTATAGTGGGTACCACAAGGAAGAATGTGGACAAGAAATTTCTCATTAAAAATAAATAAATTTAAAAAAACTCCCAGTTTTGTATGTATCTTTTATAATACTGAAAGTATATAATGTTTTGGTGAGCTGTAGTAGCAAAAAAGATCAATAGAATAAGATAGTGTCATCCACTAAAAATCAGTACTTGTGACCGAGTGGGTCGACAACCCACTATTATTATTATACTACTATTATAGTAGACCTGACACCAAATGGATTTATTTAGGTGTTTGGACAGGAAACCTGCTACAAACCTGTAGTATCTGCCGAATGAATCTGCGCACCCCTCCCGAGTGGCGAGTGTCCACTAGGAAGATTGGTCGCAGTGCTCGCGTTGCCCGGAAGTGAGAGGATTGACGCACCAGAACCACTATGGCCTCCACCACCATTATACCTAATGTAGCACACTACAAAGAACAAACACACATTGGGGTAAGTATGGTTTTAATTAGCTTTTGGCCCGAACATGTTTGGACAGTTCGGACAAGAAACTAGAAAGGAAGATTGGATAAAACTGAGTGGAATGTACAGTGAGCTATTTGAATTAGCCTACCATTGATGAAAATAAGGTTTGATAAGTTTGTTGGAGTAATATCTAAATCCCTAGGGCTAGTATATACCTACCGAAGATCAAGATTCGCATAGCTTAATTAATTCACTTAATTACACCTCAAGTCATAAATCACACGTAATTTTTATTTATTTCAATTTTTATTTATTTGTTTCAATTTAAATAAGGTGATGTCTCGAACCGTCAATTTTGCAGACTGGCGTTCATCTCTGAAGGTCAGAACTCAGAACATATGTTTTCATCCACTCTAAGGTCTAAATAGCACCTAACTTTCTGTAGACTTTCTTGACACGTTAAATAAATAAATGTGTTCAGAAATGTTTTAAAACCGTTTCAGATACAACAAATAAACAAACCGTAGGAGTGCTTTCTATGTTCTCATGAAAACAAAAGCACTGTACTCTGAATGGTAGCTATGACTTGAAATTCTTCACATCACTCCACACCTTCTAAATTTGCTACTGTGATCAGAATACAGTTCTATTGATATTGATCCCCAACCCATAAGTGTAAGGTAACTAAAATTAAACAATTACAAATACAATTTAAAACAATACAAATACGTTAGGCCTAGGGCCTATACAATCAATAATTACATGAACAAGTACTATAAAATTAAAATTATACAACAAATACAATACCTAGTACATAAGAAAAACTTAATAACAAAAGTACAAACATAAAAGATTAAAAAAGGGCTGAAAACCCAAAATGAATAAAGAAAATAACTGAAGTTAAAAAATACAAAACTGGTGAAAAGGTGATGAGCGTGATAAATGAGATTTGTTGGTAAACTGGCATAAACAGGTGAATCAAGTTAATTTACCTTTATCATAGTTCTCTTATGTTGCAGGATTGTCTTCCAGCCAATCCAGCGCAGTTTTAACAACAGTTCAACACCAATGACACAGAGGCAGAGCAGTTCAATTGATGAATGGGCACCAACAGGAAGCTGAGAGAATAAAACAGATTACGTGATTAACCCTTTAAGTCCCTCTATTGCGAAAATCCTTTGGGATAATAGTTTCCCACTTGCACATCGATAAAGATGGTGCCTGCAGTGAGGTTGATGACCATAAGGTGACCAACTATCCGGGTGACCCGCGGGTAATGTGGATGGGTACCCGGGTCGTACAAAAGTCGGGTTTTGTCACCCCTAGTCAACATAACCTCAAAAAGACAAAAACCCTCATGTGGGAGAATTGTTCTCCCTAGATTTACATTGGATAGTCATAGACCTACCTAGACTTACTAGGCATAGGACTAAGGCCCAGTCTTAGATCTACCCTAGATATAGGCCTACTCCCCCCCCCCCCAAACAAAAAAATGTCCTAAAATTAGGGTTGCCGTTCGATACGAATTTCAGTATCGATAATCAGACCAGTTAAATCGATTATCGATTGCGATAATCGATTTACAAAAATATCGATCGATAATCGAATCAAAATTAGGCCTAAACTTGCTCGTATACCGACGCGGACCGTGGACCTTTTGCGAGTGCATCATTTTGTTCCTTCTATTTACTCAGAACAGGGTTTTTCCACGCTATAAAAGCAACGTCTTTCACGAGCTCCCCCCCCCCCCACGCATCTGGCCGGCGCGACGAGAGCGAGCTAAGTGGAGTAGACAGACCGCGCTATGCTACCCGGATTGAGTGTTGTCTTTGTGAAGGTCGTTCTTCTTGGAAATCGTGGTTCTGTGAAGTTTCATTTCAGCTTTTGTTGAGATTGTCGTTCATTCATTTACAAGATATTATCAGTTTAACTATTCAATGCTCCGATATTTATTACCTGACGAGAAGAATATTGTTAGACATTAGTTTGGAAGACTACGTAATATTGGTGTGAGAGAACTGATAAGATAATATTATCGTAGCACTACGGAAAGAAGAAAAGCGATTACAAGTTGGCGTGGAATGGGGAGGAATGCATCTCGATAAAATACTTGTTGACCTTGCTTGGCCGTGACGCGCCGAGGTTGTGCAATCAGCGCCTGATCGGCGCGGGAATGCAGCCGCTTGCCGCCCGAGCCGAGCCGGCCCGTAACACACACGCGTCATGCTGGTGGCCTATACTGCACAGTGCAGGCGCTTCGTACTTCACGCCTTACGAGTGTTGTAGATCTCGCAGTTGGACGCATTTTTCACGGAATAAAGCGATAAATGTCTTGCCTGGTACTATTTTATGAAGTTCTGCAGAGCGGGCGGTAAATTACAAAATTTCGGGCGGACGAGCTATTCACGTATCACGACGATTATTGATCGTTTCGGGAAATAATCGTATCGATCGATATATCGATTATCAAACAACAACCCTACCTAAAATGGCATTGGGTTAATAATTTCCCACCCAAATTTACCTAGTTCTGGGTTAAAACAAATCAATTTTTCCCATCATGAGCCAGTAGTTAACATGCATACTAAATTTTGAAGTGCAAGAGCAAGACTTATATGTCACTTAAAAGGCAAGACTCGATGTCACTCTATAAAAAGTCTTTAAGTACAAGTGGAACAATTTAAACATTTTATAGGTCTAGAGGGTACTCTACCTACAAAGTGTAATTAGAGATGCTAGGGCTAGTATAGGCTACTTACCTTGAACAAAGGGAAAGCTGGCTCCTCAACCAACGCCAGTGCCAGCAACATGAGAGACGTTATAAGATCTAGTCCATAGTACCAACTATTGTGAACTAGCAGGTATGCAGGCAGTGCCTCACTGTTGTGTGGATGCGAGTCAAATTTTTCGTTGTTTTGGCCTTCCTGTAGAACACAGTAAAGTTAAAGCATGGTTAAAGCATTGAAGGTTTGTTATGATGACATTTATAGAGCAATTTTATTTTTATTTATTTAACGTATATCCTTTTCAGTTATAAAACTGATACAAAGGAGGACAACTAAAAAAATATACCGGTAATTACATAGCCTAGATGCAAACACAACAATGAACTACGTTAAGTAGAAAATTTAAATTAGTAACATTACAACAACAATGCATTAAATCACAACAATTTTGATAGCAAAAAAAGGATATTAAATGCAATAAATAATGAATCAAATATAAAAATGTTTGCTAATCCCTCCCCCATACACAAATACAAAAAAACAGAATTGAAGACTCAAAATCTAAGCACGTGATTTCTGAGCTTCTCCACTCCGTCTTACAAACATCAACTAGACAACATCCCAAGAACGTTACCTATTCACGTCACACTCGTATACGGTACTGTGTACCACACCATTCAAAGCTACCCTACAAGGGACCCCAGTTTGAATGAAAATAAATTTAACATTGAGCCCTAGGTATAGGGCCTACCCAAATCATCTGTGAGGCTTCTTTACTAAGTTTGAATTAGGTACCTGGTACCTACCCTAATGACCTAATTCATTCGTCTCAAAAATCGCAAGCACATTAAATAAATATAACTACCGTAACCAAAGGGTTGAAGATTTACAAATAAAAATGTTAAAAATGGTAATGTGTGACTTTAAAACCGATTCTGAACTCTCCCGTAAACAAATATTTTCTTTTTGTAATGTGCTGCCAATATCTTCATTGTTTATATATAGATTTATATTACACTTCTATTTTAAATCAGATTTCAAGATTCCGTTAGACTCTTGCAAGGATACAAGGCTAAAAGTGGCGGGGGCATTCAAAATTCCCAATTTTAACAACAAATATGGCCAACGTTCACTTTCTTACTCGGTTCCTTCTACGTTCAACTTGATGCCCTCCTCACTGAAAACCTTGTCTAACATTTCAAAAATTAAAACTGAACTAAAATCTTATCTTCTTTCTGACACCTTTTGACAATGTTTTCCGATTTATTTATTTATTTTTCTAAGCTCTTTGTTCTTTTTCTGTAATTTTTTGGATTTCACAATTAACTGAATATGTCACTGCCTCCTAGATGTTCGTCGTGGCTCCTCGTTCCCTGCCTGTCCATGCAACATAGTTCGATTGTTGAAGACAATTCGCACTTTTTCCCACAGCGCTAGTTACCGTCCCCAAGAGCTTTCTTTTGTTTTCGTTGTTTACATACGATCTGCATACGATTCAAATGTCATCATGCCAGAGATGAGCTATATTTTTCTTCATAATAGGCAATGGTGCGTGCAAGAAGTTGTAAGATACCGGGATGCCATTATCTAAAACAAGTAGGCCTTTCTTTGCATGAACTACAGGGAAATAAGGAAATTGTGCCACCCAGGCCCCCCCCAGACTCCCATTCATCACGCGCCACTGCTTGATGGAAAGCATGTGGAAAGTAATATTGTTTAGCTCATGGCCTAGTCAAGACTAGGGCCCGAGTAGGCTATTTAAGCCTATGGATTTTTAATATGATTAGGAATAGGAGGCATAGGCCCTATAGATAAAATAAACATTCCTATTAGCCCTTGCCATATATTATCAAACAACAGAGTTATCAATATCTACTTTTTGTTTAATTACCAGGAACTGTCATGTGCGACCTCTCTAAAGCTTTCGATACTCTAAATCATAAAATACTCCTGAAAAAATTTAATTACTATGGAATTCGAGGTGTGGCAGGATCTTGGGTTAAGTCGTACCTTTCCAATCGCAACAAAGGGTGGATGTAGGAACCGAGAGCAGTTCTTCGGGTTGGGAACCTCTCATAACCGGTGTCCCCCAAGGGTCAAATCTAAGCCCAATATTTTTTAGTCTGTACATAAATGACCTTACTTTTAATCTAGATGGTGAATGTAAAGCAATTCTTTTTGCTGATGACACCAGTGGGGTGATAACAGCAAAAAACATTCATGAATTACTACTAAACTTGAACGTATTCTCAAAGTATTAGAAGCATGGTTCACAGCTAAAAAATGAAGAGAACTGCTCTAAACTCAAATCATGAGCTTCCAAATAAAGGGAGAGCAAGACAAACACACAATCACACATAATGACAATATCCATTGAGATAGTGGACCATGCAAAGTTCCTTGGCCTTACACTTGACTATAAGTTAAAATGGATATCTCATATTGAGTGTTTGTGCAAACGTCTCAGTAGCTCATGCTTTATGATGCGGACCCTATTTTCACAATGTGACAATAAAACTACAAAGATGGTTACTATGCCAACGTGCAATCTCTGATCTCGTATGGAATATTATTTTGGGGTGCAACAACACATATTACAAAAGTATTTGTCTTACAAAAAAGGGCCCTGAGGATTATGTTGCATCTGGGAAGAAGGGTCTCATGCCGACCATATTTTAAAGAAATAAAAAATCCTTACGGTGGCATGCCTGTACATGATGGAGGTAATAATGTTTTTACATGATTTCCCACTATTTTATTGCAATGATGGGCTTCACAGATTCAACACAAGAGGTAGACTCAACCTACACCAGGTGGGACATAGACTTAAGTTGCTAGATAACGATCCAGTCCATATGGGAGTTAAAGTATTCAATAAACTGCCAGATGACATAAAACAAGTTATGCCAACTTGTAGCAGAGAGACATTTAAGCTCAAAGTAAAATCATTTTTTCTGGAACATGGATTTTATACTGTAACAGAATATTTTAATCATGTATAAAAAAGGTTTAAAATACTATTCTTTATTTTTTACTTTATTATTAACTAGTGACTTATCCATATATGGAACACTATAAGTTTGGTTTGGAATCTAGATGTTCAGTGTTTTGAATCTCTGATTTATTACTAATAATTTTGTCTACCATGCCATCAGGCACTACTTATATTGTATACCTACCTATGTACCTAGTTATAAGTTAGTTTTTAGGTAGCCTATATGGATAACTTTCAATACTCTAATGTCTTAATGACATTATATGAGTGCAATAAGAAAGTCTTATAAATAATGTAACATGCTCAAATGTTAATATAAGAATGCAAATAAATAAATAAATAATAAATATAACGAGACAAATTTGTATATTACTATTCTGCAAACCTTGATAAGTGATGTACGTATACAAAAATACGATCTAAAACATTCAATTTAGTTGGATTCAACAGTAAAATACATGGGAGATGACATTTAATGTGATGACAACATCAAAAACAAAAGAAAGCTCTTGGGGACGGTAACTATCGCTTTGGACAACAATTAACACTGTGCGCGTGGACAGGTAGGTTACGAGGAGCCACGACGAACATCTAGGAGGCAGTGGAATATGTCATGCAACCATAGTATTTATACATACATGTTTTTCATGTTTATTTTGGTTATATGTTCCGTTCTCTGTATTGTCACCATCTTAAATAATTTATAAATTGTCTTTACCCCACAGTTAAGCCTTTTTCAGGCTTTGTGGGTTTTTTGATTATATTCTTGTTAGATTTATTTCTGTAGGCCTAGGCCTATGTAACATTAATTATTTATTTGTACAATTTTGCTATGTTGTATGAGTCATGTACCTATGTTCTATGACAATAAATAAATTTGTATACATATAATAAATAATAATAATAATAAAAAAAAAAAAAAAACATCAAACAAACTATAAATCAATAAAACTCGCCTCCAGAAATATGGGGGCCTTCTGGATTTCCCTTCCCCCAGTTTTTGTTCAGCACCCAAGTGGGTTCCCCGGGTTTGTCATGATTTTCCACAGATTTGGAGGGACAGCTCCCCGGTTAAAGCTGGACGGCTCCCAAACCCTGTGTTCGGAAAGTCATCGCTGACTTGCCGTGTTCGGGTATGCTCTACAAAAATTCAAATTCCCTCTCAACTGTGTTAAAAGGCATATACTTGTATCAATGCTCTAAAGCAATCTTTCCTATGCTGAGAAATTATTGTTTTCGATGAAGATTCCAGGGTGACTTGAGACACTATTTAGAAAACCAACAGATAGTTGGCTACAATTTACCCGTTGATCACACAAGCATCAGGGCACAAGTCCGCACAACAAGGTTGCTTCAAAACCACTATAATCAGTGTTGTTAAGAAACATGAATAAAACTTCTGTATACTAGCTCACCTATTTTCTGTTCAATTTTAGCGGATAATGTCAATGTTAGAAAATGTGGTCCAGTCTTGACTACAAGAAACTAATGCGCTTCGTCCTTTGTGCGACCCCCCTAACCCCCTACCTACGTTACAAAGGGCGTTAACTTAGTCATTGACAAGAGTCACCCGACACTCCAGTTTTAGGGAGACAGTAGGTATGTGTGTGTTGTGAGGTAGGCCTAATGGTAGGAGGAAAGAGAGGTTCTGCTACCGAATGAAAACTCAATTGCAGAAAGAAAGAAAACTAAGACCTAACAATTCTAACACAAATGTGTGGCTTAAGGCATAGGGAAACTTGCAAACCTAGACCTAGACACAATAAACAATATTATAGGCTGTAGCCAGCTTCAACAAACAATCAAAAAACTGATAAAATAGGTAGTTAGAAGCACTGGAACAAGTGTCATTGTTTTGATTGGCACCTGCCATGGCGTAGGCAGAGACCTAGGCCCGGGCCCTAGGCAAGAGCTAGCTTTTCATCCCCCCTTTTTTTAAGCCTTGCATTCCCCTGGCCTAGGTCTAGGGTCGATTGAGGCCTCCCGGGAAAAAACTAAACGCAAACAAAAAACTAGCGAGGAGACAAATAAATATCAAATTGTATATATGCCTAGAGAGGCTAGGCTAGGCATAGACCTAGCCATTAGTTAGGCCTACAAATTTGTCAGTGACAGATAAAAGTTAGGTTATGAGACGTCAACATTTTCAGTCATATTGTTGCATTTTTAATATATTATTCATACATTATGCATGAAAGTGGTAAACAAATTACTTACTAGTGGTATTACACTGATATGAGTCGTCCACCCCCGCAACTTCATCGTTAAACCGTGAATACCCGTCAGTAGCTGTTGTGCCTCCAAACATTTGGGAAAACATTTTTAAAGGGGACTACCCCTAGTCAAAAAATAAAAAATTTAAAACGAATTTTTTAATTATTTTAAAAACAAATTTAAGCTTTTTTAAAAAACAACAAATTTGTTTTTCTTTTAAAATTAAATGAATAAAAGAATTAAAAGGTAGTATAAGGGAATTTTTTAGGAAATTTTAAAAATCGCAAAAACAAGAACATAAAAATTTTAAAATGGTTAACGTAGTTGATCCACCGCCTTGTGAAATATGCAAAATTAAAGACATCACAACAAAGCGGTGTGTATCAGCCTTTGATTTTTTGGTCCAACAAGGTGAGAATCGTTCATATTTTGTTGTATTTTATATCCTCTTAATCCTATGAATGTACACCTCATCCTTGATATTCTTGCCGTTTTATATTTAATAATATAGTTACTTAACTTAATTCGTTATGTATAATTTCGATGATAAACCTCTTTCTGACGTTAAATGTCAGTTTTGTAACAACCATGCTACCTTCGCTATCCCTACGTGGATTCCATGATGGCGTTTATGCCGTTCTTGGTTATGTTTTAGGCCTATATTTGTGAACGTTATGTTGCAGATGGTTGTACCGCAAACGAAAAGCGCGCCCGCAAAAGCGGCGAAAGCGAAGAAGGATAAGTCTAAAGTAACGAAAAAGAGACCCAGGAAGGGAGGGAAGAAGGTTGTCTCTAAAAGGAAAGCTCTTGGAAGTGGGGTTTTCTTGTATTTGCAAAAATACAATAAGTCTGCCGTGTACAAGGTAGCCCAACGCCAACTGAAGAAGAAGGCTGTAAGTAGAGGCTTATTATCTTGAGATAGGGTAGGCCTAGCCCTAGGCTAGGCCTAGCACCTTAATGTAGGTAGGCCTAGGCCCTAGGCCTGTGTAGCCTAGGCCCAGGGGCCTACAGGTCTAATGCTGTTCCTGTTCCCCACCAATAAAGCCTTGGGTTGGGTGGTATTATGAATGGAACGAGCCCAATTTAATTGCCCACTCCACCCTCTTCATTTAGCCCTACCCTCAGAGACGACACCTTTTTTAAGTAGGGCCTAGGCTTAAGTCTTGTATTTGCTCCTTCACCTCAACCCCAATTTTATTCAACTGTCTAGGCAGTTAAGTCAGTTATGGGGGAACACCGCTTGGCCAATAAACCTGTTTTTCTACCGTAGGCCTAGGCCTAGACATGTTATGGTAGTGGCACAGTATAACAATAATATATAGTAGCGAAACACAATGTCAAACCATGGAGTTCTAAATAGTACTGGTGTGTCAAACCATCACGCGCGCCCCTAGCGAAAGTGAGAGTCAACTAACGGTGACTGTGCCACCTAGTGCTAGATCAGTCCCAGATGAGTTGAGTTGAGGTGGCAGTGACTTTTAGATCTGAATTGAAAACGATGTCATGTTAATGCATTATTATGACGCGAACGCGATAATACAATAGCTGGATCTAAGTTTTGTCTGATGTTGTTTTGTTTTGATGTTGTTTTTATACTGGTAAGTCGTTTTCAAAGAAAGCCTAGGGCCTAGGTAGGTACCAAGTGTTACTACTAGGGCCTAATGTAGGTTATAGTGGAAAATAATGTTGTACTGGTATATGAAAATGGCTGTGTCTCCTACCAACCCCCCCTCAGCAGTGAGGGCACTGCGTAGCACTGCTGCCAGCACCCCTACTAGCGAACCTAGTGTGAGAAGTTGGGAAACTTCAGTTTAATGTAACACCCCCCTGCAGCAGTGTTTTCTAGTGCCGTGCCCTGTGCCAACCCCCCTGAGAACCTGGTTTGGCCCTGTTAGCGCCTGTTCGGAATGGTATCGTTCGACTGCCCAGTAGTAGGGCCTACTGTTGGTTTAGGTCTGTATTAATACGAGGAACTGGAATTTGACGACCTGGCCACCTTCCTGACCGAAGAAATGATACCAGTGTATGCTGCCAACCCCCCCTGCCTACCTCGTTTAAGGCCCTGTTAGGCTGTATCGGGAAGTATTCGTCCGACTGGCAAGTAGTAGGGCCTACTGTTTAGTTTGGTCGTATTAATTTCGAGAACTGGAATTTGAGACCTGGCACCCTCCTGGCAAAAATGTACGTGTTGCTACAACCCCCCTGCTACCTAGTCGTTATCATTTCTCTGCCAGGGAGGGTGGCCAGGTCGTCAAATTCCAATTCTCATATTAATACAGACCTAAACTAAACAGTATAGGCTTGCTAGTCGGACGAATACCATTCCCGATACAGGCCTAAACAAGGGCCTAAACGAGGTAGGCAGGGGGTTGGCAGCAGTACAGGGTATCATTTCTCTGCCAGGGAGGGTGGCCAGGTCGTCAAATTCCAATTCCTCGTATTAATACAGACCTAAACTAAACAGTAGGCCATACTACTTGCTAGTCGGACGAATACCATTCCGATACAGGCCTAAACAGGCCTAATCCTGGTTGGCAGGGGGTTGGCAGCAGGCACGGTACTAGACAACATGCTGCCAGGGGGTTGTACCAATTAAACTGAAGTTGCAACCTTCTCACACTAGGTTCGCTAGTAGGGGCTGGCAGCAGTGCTACGCAGTGGGCCTCACTGCTGCCAGGGGGGGTTGTAGGAGGGACGGCCATGAAAATTACCACCATTACTTGCAGTTGTTTTGGCTGATAATTTAAATAGCCTAGGCTAGGCCTCGCCCTTGCAAAATATGATATGCTTCACATTCGTCGGCATTCGGCAAGTGTTTTTGTTTACTTTTTAGACGTCGTTTAGTTGACTCACTTTCGCTAAGCGCGCTAGTGTCGTGGGGGAAGCTCTAGGCCAATCTCTACAGGTCCAGGGCTCGACAAATTTATAAAAATCTACTTGCCCGGGCAAGTGGCCCAAAATTTTAGTTGCCCAGACTCAATTCAAGGTTGACAATAATTTTCTTTATTATTACATATGTACAACAATTTTCTTTATTTTAACAATAGCCACCGACTTTACGTACCGTACCCGCTTTTTATCATACTCTTGGTCATATTTTACTTTTTTGGCAGGTTCATTAGCTAGATCTAGCCTAGGCAATGATAGGCCTAGGCCTATCTCATCTTCGTAAATTGTGAGTGGCTTTGTAGCTGTAGGCCGAGACGTTGAAGCTGCTCCACTTGGCCTACAGTTAAAAAAGTTCTGTAAATCCATTTAAAATGGTTCAATATTACGCAATGGTTTTAGTGTCAAAAATGGTTGGAATTTCATGAAACGGGAGAACGTAAACAAGCCTCAGATCTCCATTTTCTCGACAGCTGTGAATACCGAATTATGGGTAAAGTCGATAGGTCGATATCGATCGGAATGCGATTGTAGTGGTGCAGCCTGTGGCAAGTCTTGGAACTACATCAAGCGTCTGTCGCCTGTCGATAAAGTAGGTTTCTACTTTGTGAAATCTTACGCAATTCGAGTTTTTAACCAAATTTGTTGGGGCAACTAACTATAAATTATGGTTGCCCGTGCCTGGAGTGTTAGTTGCCCCGGGCAACTTGGGCGTAGGAATTTTCGAGCCCTGAGGTCGCTACGTAAATGTGCAGAAATGATGAAAATGTCGTATTTGGCTTCCGCAACGCGCTTGGCGGAACTTGTTCGGTTGGGAGTTCCAAATAAAACAGTCCTTTTTTTATGTTTTAGTAACAAAAAAACCTTCAAGACCTTTAACGTTGCTATTTTGAACAAAAGTCCCTTTTTAAGGCTCCTTGATTGGTTAACCGATTGACCGCCCGTGGCTGAAAAACCGGTTTGTGATTTGTCTGCGTCTGTTAACCGTGAGCATAACAATCCTTTGTAAATCAGTTTTTTAACTGAATAGGATGGACGTTAAATAAATAAATATAACGCACGTCGCAAAGTGAAAAAAACAATGTTTTTCGAATGTAGTGTAGTGTAGCTGTCAGCTGGTCGCTGTACTCGAGTGGATCTCAGTAGGGTTGCACGTGCATTTGGATGGTGAATGGATAATCGTAGTCGCCCACTCAAGGTCGTGACTCTTCAGTCACGTGACACTGTGAGAAAAAGCGTGGAAGAGAAAGAGAGAGAGCGAGTAACTGATAGTGAGCTTGACTGGAATGAAATCGAGATAGGTTCCAGAGTATGTTATTGATGACGTTAATGGCAGGCCTACTGATGAGAAATTAAGTTTTATTTCGTAAGAACAACGATGAAGAAGACCGTTCTGTCAAGCTACTCGACAGTTTGGAGGGGGGGGGCGACGATATGGGATGTCACGAGCGTTGGGCGAGTATGAGTGGTGTCACTATCAAGTGCTGTATTATTATCAAGGTCATGTGACAGTGCCAGTGGATTTAAGATGTTATTCCAGCTAGAGATAGCCACTGAAGTTATCTATGGCAGTGTTCTTCAAACTTTTTTGTTTGCGACCCAGTAAAATAACACTCTTTCTTCGGCGACCCATAAACAATAATAATTATTTTATACAAAGAGGTAGGAAAAACGTACAATTATATTTGCAAATAAGTTAACATATTCACATACTGGCACACGCATTTTCTGTGCATTACAATTAAAATAGGTTTTAATTTTTAAAGGTTTTAATAACTACATACCTTTTTCAGCTTTAATGCGACTGGTGTGATTGTTTGCCCCTCTTTCCAATCGGGATCGATTGTTGTCAATGCTACTCGCATTTCAGGTGGACTGTGGAGACGATTTCTCTCTTTTGTTTTCAATCGAGTAAGGGTTGAAAATCCCAGTTCGCACATTGTATGTTGTTGTGAACGGTAGTAACAGACGAAGACTAACTTTGCTCAGAGCTGGATGCTCCTTCGCGGCATTTAACACCAAAATGATGTCAATCAATGCGTTATCATTTTAAGTTGTCGATCGATTTAGTAAATGGATGCCCGACTTTAATTCCTGCTGCTTTCTTTGAAAAAATTCGATTGGTTTTTCTACAAGTTCACTGTGCTTTGTTTCTAAATGACGGTTTAATTTTGATGGTTTCAAACTTTCGTTTGAAAGTACATCGTAGTAAACTACACACTGTGGTTTGGCGTCCTGTGATGCGTTTGTAGAGCAGTTAGTAAATCCATACTGTAAATATGAAACATTGTACCTACTGTCGTGTCATGAGATATTATCGGATGTATCAATAGCCGGTTTGCTAACACTTGCATTTCTCAGTGTATTCCGTTGAATACTATCTTTAAGAATAACAATACGATCCATTTTCTAGCTACGTATGAAATGTTCACTCACTATAAGCACTTGCTGAAACACAACCGACCTCGACACAGCACACCCGGTAACTAATGAAGGTGAAAGTTTTCGAGTCTTGAGTGACCTTCCGAGAATATGGGATGGGGCGCACATTGTCGGCAATGCGCAGCGGAAGTTCGGTTGTAAATTTAAGGATGACACCAAGTGATTCACCCAGTCCTATAGTAAGGTTCAACTCAAGGCAAACGGGCAATGAAATATACAGGCAAAGTATTCATTTAGATTTTACAATAATCGTAGGTCATAACAACTTAAAAATAAACTTGAACAAAATATTGAAATAAAAATAGAAAAAAAAAATATAAAGGTTAGATATTTGCTAACTGGGTCGCGACCCGTACTTTGAAAAACACTGATCTATGGTACAGTTAGCCAAATTTTTTTCTGTCATTGTCGAGACGATATTAGGCCTACTGTACGTGCTTCTGTCATAGCCAAGATCTTTATTTAGGTAATGCAGACGTGAGTTGAACAATCATTTCGCGCCGTGCTGTTCATGGAGAAATAAACTGGGCCACGTCAATGGTAGTATTTTCTATGAAGGTTATGTTGCCGGCTAAGAGCCGCGGTTGGCAGCGGGCCAACTGATAAGCACAGCATTCTCAACTGTAGGCCTACCGGTAATAAATACAAAAATCCCCCCCCCAAATTTATTTACCCCTCCTCCTTTCAACGGGGGATTTCGGTTAATATCGCCCATTAATCGATTAGGTAATTAACCAATTTAGCCCGGGCGCACCGCCGTCTACAATTGAATGTAAAGCACTGACTTTTAGACGGCGGAGGCTTTTAGTTGACTTGGTAATCCGTTTACTTCGGTGTTAATGTGTTTTGCGAGAAGAGTACGCTCAAATTTGTAGGCATCAATGATCTTCAGTAGGTACTCGTCAATCATGGGTTTGATAGGCGGCAACATCAGTCAGTCTCTTGTTTAGGCTAGGCCTTGTCCTACGCAAAGATGTCGGGAAATAAGAGTACCTAGTGACAAGAGAACTAGGGCCCAGGCCTGCCTGTAAATTAGTCCTCGATTTCCATGCCTTGATAAGTAACTTAAGGCGGATTCACGACCTTGCGTGATTGTTCACGCAATGCAGTTGCAGGCTGCTGTGGCATCATGCGTGAAACGTGAAATTTGTTTGTATAGTACGACTTGCAGCACGTTGCAGCCGACTTGCATGGCTTGTCTCATTGTTGGAATGAGTATAAAAGTTCCCATCCTCTCTTCGTGTGCAAGAAGCCCCTTATCACCTTTTAGCGCTTGTAATAGAACTTATCCTCAATTATTTGTAATAATTTTAAAAGTATAATTCGTTAATTTTTATTGCACGTCTCCGAATCTAGCCTAAATAGCGTGACCGTTACTTTAAAATTCAATTCGTAAACCTATAGGCCGAGCTGAATAATTCCGAAAGTAAAAACCAATGTATTGTAAGCCTAAATCAAAATGACATGACAAGAACTTTCAGTTTTAATAATACCTGGACAGCAAAGATGCATCAAGATGGACAGCTGCAATTATACCATTAGTATACAAAATTCAGGCCCTCATGGGTGAATTAGGAGCAGTGTTTTGCGTTATTTTCACTGCATTCTGCAAGTTTGGGTTGAAGACCAAACTTGCAGCGCTGCACGTTTCTTAAGTGTTTCGTGATTGCTGAATGGGTATAGCAGCATGATTCTTGCATTGCGTGAACTTCACCAAGGTCGTGAATCCGCCTTTATCAATTATCTTTCAATTAATTTTCATATTTAATGACGGAAAAAATGATTAAAATTTTGTATTAAAAAATAAATTGATGTTTAAAGTTTGGGTTTGACCTCGATTACGTATTTATAATCGAATCGTAACCCTACTAGGCCAAAATGGTAAATATTCCAAATTTAAAAACGCACGTACAAACGTTAAATATAAAGGAGAAAAATTCTTAAAAGGTAAAGCCTACTACTCTATAAGTGAATACCTGGAGAACAACCTGTAGCTAAGTAAGCAGCACTGCCAGATTTTTTTATATAGGCCTATACTACCTAACATTTTCTTCTTATTGGAACAGCATTTGCACATTGTAAATATTCATTATGTAGATAGCATTTAATATGGGTGACAAACCATTACAACTGACTTGCAAGTGCTATTTTATATTATTTTTATGTTACGTAAAAAATAAAAATGCATATATTAATATGTATTTTCTTTTTTAATTGGGTCTAATTATCTACATGAATTATGTAGGCCTACATATCTATGACAATACCAATAGAAATATCATATATATCCCTTTGTCTTAACTTATTTCTTGTATTGCAGGAAAAGCCCAAGAAGCCCCTCACAGTGGTGAAGCAGATTGGCGGTGAGAAGAATGGAGGAACACGTACTGTGCTCTTGAAGAAGATGAAGAGGCACTACCCGACAATGGACAGGTAGGGCCTAAGTAGTTGTACTACTTGAGTGGCTGTCTCTGTGCTATCTAGACACTATTAGAACTTTTTAGGAAATGTTCAATAAATTTACAATAAAATAAATATAACATACCCTGTGAAAAATCAGTTTGAACTATTAGATCTAGGCCTATACAAAATATGGCCAAATTGGGATTAGAGTCTAGGCCTATGTGTCGTCATGCGACGTCACCTGGATCAAAATATACTTGAAAACACAATTCTGTAGGCCTATTAGACTTAACTTACATATTAATAAAATGTAGGCCTATGCCTTGGCCTACATGTTTTATTTATGTTGTTCATTGATGTAAATTTACAAGAAAACAAAATTTCGGATTTTTCTTTAAACATTGAACTAGTAATACTAGGCCTATCCCATTTGTTGCAGAACTGTACACATGTGATTTGTTTCAGGATCCGGAAGCGTCCGACGAGAAAACGTGCCAACCAGGCATTGAGCAAACTCCGACCTTCGCTCACACCCGGCACCGTCTGCATCTTGTTGGCCGGCATACACAAGGGCAAGCGTTGCATCTTCCTTAAGCAATTGCAAGGAGGACTGTGTCTGGTCAACGGTCCATTCAAGACGAACGGTATGCCCTTGAGGCGTGTCCATCAAAGGTAATTGTCATGAGATGTTAATATTATAGTAGCTCCAACATAGCTTTGTGTGTGTGGCTCGTTGGTCTTGTGGTTAGCGTCTCTGCTTCCAATGCAGAAGGTCCAGGGTTCGATTCCCGCTATAGGCAGAAGTTTTTTTTAACTTCTGATTTGGAAAAGTCCATCAGTTCTTGGCTTAGGAATTTGTAAACGGTGACTTTGGAGCTGTCCTAGCAACAAGGCACATAATAAATTCAAAGTTGTTCTGAATTTGCCTTGTTGATTCTGGCGTTGATCGGCATGTGTTCGTACTGTCCACACCACTGATGACTATATTGACCCCTGTTTTTTTTATCGCTTACTAACTTGTCAAGTTGTCTATTGCGTCAGGGCCTACGGGGTCAGCTTGGTCGCTTTTGGTTTAATGTCTCCCACTGAAAATCAATTACCTATATGACTTGAATGGGTAGACTCTAAAAATCAGCACTTGTCGTCAAGATTTGGGTCTAGAGCACGCTAGAGCATTGTTTACTAATGTGCAACATCTGCCCATAGCTTGTTTTAAATGTCCTTCCGCCCGAAATGCAGTCTCAAGTTTTATTACGTATTTGTTTAGACCTTTACATGTGTGTTTATTATTTGTGCGCCTGTGTTTTGCGAGCGTGATTGATCATTTAGTATGCCCTGTATGAAGTGTTTTATGTGTATTTTATGTTCCTTTTCCATTGCATGTGTCATGTATCATTTTCCCATATCAGGCTATGCTACTAGAGCAAATAAACAAAAAATCGTGATCATCCGAGTTTTTCGATAATTCGAGCTGTACCCGGTCTCTTCCAGCTGGGATAATCAAGGTCTTACTGTATTTAGTTTTTCATGTGCGAGAGAGGTGGATAGTGTCCACCTTCCACTATTTTGCCACTTTTTTAGCTTTGCCGCTATTTTACCACTATAGGCCTAGGCTACATAATTGGTAAAATGATGAAAAAGTCTAAAATGGCACTATTTTACATTGCACCGTTCTCCCTCACTCCGTGGTGATATGTTAACTTTCCTAACACTTCAAATCTTTTGCAGATATGTTATTGCAACAAGTACGAAACTAGACTTCACCGGCGTTAAGATTCCAGCACACATCAACGACGCGTATTTCAAGCATAAGCGCGAGAAGCGTGCCAAGAAGGAAGAAGGTGACATCTTCAACAAGAAAAAGGGGTGCTACAAGCCAACAGCTCAGCGTAAAACCGACCAAAAGGTAACTTGCATCTCGACAATTTATTTATTTATTTAACATCTATCCTATTCAGTTAAAAAACTGATTTACAAAGGACAACAACAACAATTGGTAGGGACACTGAAAAATGGTAAATAAAAACAGTTCATTTCGGTATATAAAATAGGCAAAAACGGTGCAAAAACTTGACAATATGGTAAATAACGGTAAATAAAAATCCACTTTTTTTCAATTGCAAACAAATAATAATGTAGGCCCTACTTTATTTAAAGTAGGTTGAAGGCTACATTGTAAAATGCAATTTTTCTGACAAGGCCATCCATGGTTGTATGAAATTTAGTAGGCCTAGGGCCTAGCTAGGCCTAAAGGTGCTTACTCTAGCTCAGGGTTGCCGTTTTCACGGATTTGATCCGTTTCTCCGGATTTTTAGGGTATTTCAAGGATGACAGGATATTTGGGGAAATTCGCGGATATTTTGTTAATCTTACTTTCCAAGCTTATTTTCGTAAATTTGAATTTGCGCGGGCAAATTTGCATTGAAAGTGTTGAAGGCGGTGAGGTATGTGCACAGTGAAGTATCTACAACGGCTGGAAATCGCTGGATATGAACTCCCATTGGCCGAGGCAACCGACCAATCAAAGATGTGTCCCAGTCATTGTAGATACTGCTAGAGTAGCAATAAGTGAAAAAGATGGGAAAATGGTGTCTGGGAATCTATTTTGCTACGTATTTGTTGTTGAAGTTTGGATTAATGATATTGTTACTTGTGAACATGATTGAACATTGAGAAAATTCAAATTTTATGATTAAAAAGTTAATAGGAAGTTCTACAATGTTATCTATGCACATAAAGGGTGGGCCTAGGTCAAAATCTTAGTGCATCATTCATCAGGCAGGCCTGCCCTGCCTAGGCCTAGGCCTCGGCCTCTTTTAACTAGGGCCTAGAGCAGAAATGATGATTTCATGTTTAAAAAATGAATTTTTCTTTAGAAGATACACATTTGTATGCATTTTAGTAACATGTGAAGCAGTCACAGGCGTTTTTGGTCCATATATTCAAGTCTGCAAGGTAGGCCTAGGCTATTTTGTAGGTTATGATCTGGTAAAAACGGAAATATCGTCATTTTAGCCTTGCATCAAAGAAATTACCGTTTTTTGTTCTTTTCACGGATATTTGCGGATATTTCATGTCCTCTTACAGGATTTGAAAAAAAAGTCGGTGGCAACCCTGCTCTAGCTAGCTAGCCTACACTAGGGCCTAGGCCTAGGCCTAAAGGAAATTTTAAGCACGCATCTTTAAAAGGTTAGCAACAAGGAATTATCTGGGGTCTATGCCAAGCCTAGAACCACAATTGATTTTAAGCACATCTAGGCCTAGGGCCTACGTGAACAACGAATTATATTGGGCCTAGGCCTAGGATGGAGGCGTCAAATCCATGTTCTTGAAACTCTGATTCACGGACAAAAATGCTTACAACTTTTGGCATTTTGACTTTAATGCAACGAAAATGCAAGAAAAACGAATTCTGTTACGAAGTGAAGCCAAATGTGGCCTATTCCGAAGTGCGTTGCGCGTATATCGACTAGTCGCGGACGTGCATTCGACCTTGGTCACGTGGTGCGAGTGCGACTCGTGGGTTCGACTAATCGATCTAAATTAGGCAACTCTCGAAGCTCGACACGACCGTTCTAGCCGTTCTAGCTGTGGGCGTGATACGCGAGAAATTGACTGTTTTGATCGTCGAAAATACGCAAATTTGCTTCAAATTATTAAAAAAAGTGAGAATTTCGCGCATAATTTCGTGAATAATCTTCTTTTTGGTCTATTTCGTGTGAAAACATAAAATAGCTAAAATTCGCGAAACTTCGTGAACGCAAAATGCCTCCTCTAACCTCAAAACATGTTCCTATGTTGTCAAAAATACTTAAGAGTTGTGTTTTTTTAAAATTTTGTGCAAAAACCATTCACGAAAATTCGGTGTCCCTAACAATTGGCTAATATTAACAATTGGTGCAGCTCATCACAATGGGCACACTTGAGTTTTCTTGGATGCTCTTTGAAATGAGACTACAGTCAAATCTCAGTTATAGGTTTTTCAGGGGTAAGGTGCTAAAAAACAAATAAATGCAAAAAACGTATTGAAATTTTTTAATAAATTTTCAAATTTTATACTGGTAATACAATTGTGATGAATTAATGTTTTTATGGCTTTGAATCGTCTATTTTAAAGTTATTTTGTTTTTGATTTTGGGTGTAGTGTAACTAGCGAGCGCTTATCGGCGCATGGAGTTATAAATAGATCGCCGCGTCCTTGGGGGGTGGGAGGGGGGGGGGATTTACAGTTCCCAGCAATTAAAAATGAACTGTTTCAAGAGGCATTATCTTGATTTTTACCTGAATCTGGCAAGCATTTATCTTATTTTATTGATAGGGGCCTAACTAGAGAGTCCCCACTTGGCCTAGGCCTAGGCCTAGCCCTAGGACTTTGCCTTGGCCTAGCCCTAGCCCTAGGCCTAGCGCGTGTGTAGGCCTAGGCTAGGCTAGGCCTCGGCCCGAGGGTCACATCATTGATTACCTATGCAGATGAGGCCTACTTCGTGTGTAATGTGACAGCAAAAAGTAGGCCTAGGCACTAGTCTGCGTGTGTATTCAATTCCGAATCTTAGTTTGTTGTCAAAGCTTTCAAAATAAAGAGGCTTGGATGCAGGAACCAGGGAGCGTGAATACACGGCGTCGAAAATAAATATCCTTCATTGGTTTTTGTTGCGTCTATATCACTAATATTTCCGATAAACGATCGTGAAGAAAGAATGCCGGAGATTATTCCACTTAAACACTTTTTACGTATTTTAAAATCGTAGTTTGCGTAGCTTGACATTTTCCATCTTCGCATTTTGCTTCATTTCACCACACCGAGCGTCGCTATTGGATGGAAACGAGACGACCCTCCCTAGCCAATAACAGAGCTAGAAACCAGTACTACAACGCACTCGTGGTGCACTCTATCGGCCATGGCTGGAACTCGTAGCGCGCTCGCGCTCCGTCGGCCATTGCTGGAACTCGTTGTATGTGGGGGGGCAGAGAGTAGGTGTCGTTGTACTCTACCACAGCTGGCGCGGCTGGCTTACGTAGTAAAGACGTCGTTCTTTTTCTCGCGTAGGGCCTACACATCGTTTTATTTCCTAAAAAAACGTATTATTGAAATAAATATGCCTTGGGGACTAGTAAAAATAACGAATAAATGATAAAAACGAATATATGCAAAACGTGTATATGAAATAAATTAACACATGCGCTTATGGAGAAAAGCAGGGACTTAACAAAAAAAACGAATATATGTTAAAAACGTTGTGTTGAGAAACGAATATTTGAGATTTGACTGTAATTTAAAAGGAGCTTCTCAAAACTTTATAATTTACCATTTAAACCATTAAGATTTTAATTTGCCATATTTATTTAAGGCGGTGTTTTAAAAATTGGGAAAGCACGAAATACTCCAGGCCTACAATGGAGTAATCTAAAATCTTTATTCAAGTATCAAGACTAATAAATGTACGGTGTATTTTGGATTGGAAGAGTTGACAGTTTGGGAAAGAATAGAGAACATCAAGCACAGCTTGAAGGTTGTCTGGGGGCAACAACATTTTTCACCTGCGATTGCGGATGATGACTGCAGCCTACATAGACAACTAAGGATATAGCCTAGGCCTACTCCTCTTTGTAAAGACGGAGTGAATAGTTCCTTAAAGGGGTGTTTAACCGCTAAACTCAAAAAAATATTTCATTCAGGCTAATTAGTAATGTATTTAGCAATCAACAGAAAAATTATTGGGGCCACCATGACCTCCCAAAAAATTGTCAAACATGACATTATTCGAGCTAGGTCCCATCTGTAAAAATCTCCCATAAGAAATAACATGGCGACGATCTTTGTGCCCGTGACCTTGGAGGATTTTGATCTAAAAAAATATTGGCCATTATTGACGTAATCTACAGCTTTTTCTGTAAATTCTCTATATTTTGTTTTTTACAAATAGGAAAAGGTCAATCGACTAGTTCAGAGAAGGGTTGACAGGTTGTGAAAGCATAGAGAACATAAAACCCAGCCTGAAGGGCTGGGGGCGACAAAACTTTTCACCTGCTGATGACAACTGCAGCTAATTTAAAGTTGTTTGTTACCTTAATCCACGACGGGTTTCGTCCTTCTGGGACTCATCAGGCGGATGGTGGCCACTAAAAATCAGCTAGCTACATGCAAACAAAACTCACAACACATAACCAAACCTGTGGTAGGGCCACGCAAGAAGCAAATTCTGCATGCATGTTATCATCAGCAAGGTTACTTCACACACCATTCATACTGGGGCACACAGTCAGCACAAACAGTAAGGGAGCTTCCCTCCCAACTCTGGTGCTCGGGAGACAAGAAATCCATGACTTACCCTGGATTCGAACCAGGCAACAAGAGAAAAGCTGCCCCTCCTGCTGTTGCTGGGCAAGGGTGCCTCTTCATTCATTCTAAGAGAAAGGGTTAGAGATAGGAAGGATGGAAAGTCACAACACAGCACAACCAGTGAGGGGGCTTCCCTCCTAGACTCTGGTGCTTGGACGACAAAAGAACCATGTCTTACCCTGGATTTGAACCAAGACCCGTGGCAACGAGAGAGGCTGCCCTACTAATTGTGACTGGGATTCGAAAACGAAAGGAAACAATACTACAAATTGCAAGCTCTTGGCTATAGCACAGGCACATGTGCTATACTAGCTCTTGGCTGCAGGTGAAGAGGTTGAAGGAAAAGACGAGTAAGGTCTAACAGGTTCATCACCTGCTAGGCCCCCCCAGCAGGACAAGGAGTCACTTGTAAGGAGCAAGGCTCTTGTAGTCACTTGTCACTTGAGTCACTTGTAAGGAGCAAGCAAGGCTTGCTCCTTACAAGTCACTCCTTACAAGTGACTCCTTGTCCTGCTGGGGGGGCCTAGCAGGTGATGAACCTGTTAGACCCTACTCGTCTTTTCCTTCAACCTCTTCACCTGCAGCCAAGAGCTAGTATAGCATATGTGCCTGTGCTATAGCCAAGAGCTTGCAATTTGTAGTATTGTTTCCTATATTTTGTTTTGTAATTTAAGCAAGTAGTTTGGTCAAAATTGGCAGATTACCAAGATGGGGTGTGATTTTGGAATGCATATTTTTGCGTGTTTGAGGGTACAGTAAACCCTCGTTAGTTCGAAATTGAAGGGACCCCAAAAAAGGCATTTCGAAATAAAAAAATTCGAACTAAGGATATTATTAAAAAAAAAAAAAAAAAAAATTGGAAGAAAAAATTTGTTTCAAATGATTTGTACTTAGGCCTAGTTTTTTTTGTGATTTTACAACTGTCTAGGGGATAAAAGACAGGCTAAACTAGGAGCTAGGAAAAGGCTAATGTTATTCTTATTACCTGACACAAGTTATGATGATAAAAATGTGTTACCTACACAAATTTTATTAATTAATGTGCATTTACATATTGTGCTGATGGCTGTGTCATTTTTCTAAATTTACAGTTCTATGTAGGCCTACAGTAGTATTTAATATGTACATTATTTACATCTTGTTGCTTGTCTACCCTGTAGGCTAGGCTAGGCTCGAGGAAGTTGTCATTCCTGTAGAAAGAAAAACCGTGGTTAGCACTAGGCCTAGGAAAAGCTATAAATTTCATTGTTAAAGAAAGATTGGATTTAAATTCACATACCTCACGTCGAACTTGAAGGTCGGAAAAAGTCTCCCATCATCCTCTGCACTAACTTCTGTCTCGAAGTCTCCCGAACGAATTTCGCAAGTCCATCAAATTGCTCCAAGGTCAGCTCTGTGGTGTCCTTTGTCGCGATGTAGGCCTCCAACACAGCAAGCGCGTTGCCGACTTCTTGCCTGGTAGGGGCAGGGCGCTCGATCTCGTCGGGTTCATCTTCATCGTCGCTAATAGGCGTGCTGGTACTAGGCCTATCGGATAGCCCTGGTTCTTCATCTTGGTCACAATTCACAACAAACACTCGCAAAACACGTAGTCGGCTATCAGCGGAACAAACACTTGGCGATGCAACTGTCGTGAAAGCTTGAGACGTACTGTGCAATGTCACGGGCGCGTCGCCTGATGTCGCCGGGCTGCAGTAGCTGCCGGCCGGCTCGGCCAGTCCAGTCACGTGGTGCGTGCGCATCTCCTTTGTCGTCGCTGCAGCTAGCCATCGGTTTGTTTTCGTGCGGCGTACTACAGACCGTTCAAAACACATTTTCCGAATTCGAACATCGGAAAAATTCTCGGAAAAGTTCTTCGAATTAACCACACTATTTCACACGTAAATTGACCGTTAAGGCCAAGATATTCTTTCGAATTACGAAATAAACCGAATTTCGAATAAACCGAATCTAATACACTGTTAAATCCTATACTGACCGTCGGGACCGATGTTTTCGTTCGAAATAAAGCATTTTTTAAATTAACCGAGTTGGAAGTAACGAGGGTTTACTGTATATTTGGGCACAGTTTCAAGACACGATGTTTTAAAGAGGCATTTTGGATTGGTACTATGCTCTAGTATCTATGTGGACCAAAAAAGAAGCAGGTTAAAGCCGATTTTAGAAATTTCCAAAAACACCAATTTTCGCAAACTTCTGGATCAAAAAAATTAAAAAATTCGTGTTAAATCACAGTTACAAGATATAATTTTTTAAACTGTCATTTTAGTGTAGCCTAGTATTGTGCTATAGATCACGTGGTAAAAAATAATTTTTGGGGTTTTTAGCCCCTTTAAAGCTAAAACTGAATCTCATTCTAAATATAGTGAAGTACCTAATAATACTGTATTTATGTTAGTAGGTATAGGCAGGTACTATCTTTAAAATTATCAGGCTCAAGTAGGGTGCGGCATTCATGTAAAGCCCTTTTTATCAACATGTTACTCTTTAAAATATGGGTAGGGCTGTGCGAACTTTGGATTTTTTTTCGAAAAATCTCGAACTGAACCTTAAAAAAAGATGAATTTTGTTGCCATTTCGTGAAAAATGGTTGAGTAGGCGTAGATCAGGTTGAGGTTCCTCATCCTGAACGTTGTTGTTAGAAGGACCTGCAAGGCCTAGGCCCATACGGATGCCTAAAGCTGCCACACATTGTAGGCCTACGCATAGGCGCATGGCTAGGCTAGGGCCTAGGATCTTGTTCGTCTTCACTCGATGCAATAATAGGCCTAGGCCTAGGCAGGCCTGGCTCATCGAACCTTCATGAAGGTTCGATCGAACCGGTTTGCACAGCCCTAAATATGAGTGGTCAAATAAGGGTGCAGCCTTTATTTGATGGCGGCCTACAGTAAAATCCTCCTAAAATGTTTTCCAAGTAGACTCCAGTTTTGAACTAGTATTTTTTTTTCATGTTTGTGTGATTGTGATCATAATACCGTATTGTTCCGAATATAGCACGACCTCGAATATAACACGACCCCCAATTTTTCAGAATCATTTCAAGAAAAAAGAAAAAAATCCAAGAAAATTAAAATGTACATGAAACACTTACAACAAAACATTTTGAACAATGTTAGGGCCTAGGCCTATGGTTTTTAACAGGGTAGGGCCAAGCACAAGCTCACATGTCAACCACAGTTCACCAGTCTGATTCCTGGTCTTCAATGTTTACGTCGTAGGCCTAGGCCTAGCTCCTTCGCAATCCCTTGCTGATTTGTAAGGCAGAGGAACCTTTCTTTTCCACGCGATCAGCAGTCTTCATTTGTTCATCTTGAGCCATTTCATCTTATCCTTCATCATTCATTATTACGTTACGTACCCCGACAAACAAAATCTATGTAGGTCAAGCTAGGTCACGATGTGATCACGGCCAAGGATTCTGACGACTAGCAGACAGTTTCGCCCAAGGTTCGGCCGAGTTCAGTGGCATCGAGTGGGTGGGCGGGGCGAACGCAGCAGGCGATGCGCGGGGTTGTATAGAGGCGTGGCCTATGTTCAGGCGCTATTTCAAATGCAAGCGCGCGGAAATAACGCGAGTGCTGTTTTTGAGATTGTATTTTCGGAAAAAAACATCGCGCTATATTCGGAACAATACGGTATATAGGCATACCTACTACATGTTGTTGTCTTAATTGTTCCCTAAATGTGGTGATTTTAATTTAACCGAGTTTGAATTAATGACTGTTACTGTATTAGGCATATCATGAAATCTTTCATTCTAGGTTGTCGACAAAATTTGCAGAGCTGTTATCAAGAAGCTACCCTTCCAAGAGAGGAAACTGTTCTACAAATATCTGTCATCTATGTTTGGTCTACGTAGTAGCCAATACCCGCATCGCCTCAATTTCTGAAGCTCTCGTCGTTTAAACACGTGTATACATCTTAAGAATAAAGGGAGTTAACAGTTTATCAATACCCTTCTTTCTCTATGAAGTCTTCACTGTCGCAGCCAAAAGTAAATCATAATGACTATGTGTGTTATGTGAACCACTACCTTCACCACTAGTTCGTAACATTTCCTAATTTAATTTCTTTCCTCGTGTGACATGCACCAGTAAAATGCTCGAGTGTAACTTGCAGAAGACAGTTACCCAGACATTATTTTTTAAGAAGAACAACTAGTGAGTGAATGGCTGAATGTCGAGTGGCAAGTTACAACCCAACATTTTATGGTTGTCTTTTGGCTGTGGTAGTAGACATTTAAAATCTAGTTTCCTTGTATTGTATGTCCACACTGGTAAAGATTTTCCTTTCCAAGACGTATTACTATATGCTTTACCATTGAAGATAAATTATAACTTGGTGTGATGTGTCGGCTTGCTGGAGAATGCTAGAACCAAAGCCTTGTCAACAAATTTTGGAATGTGGCCATAGATGCATGCATTTGTGATGTAAATATAACATGCTATTTTTCCTTTAAAATAAGTGTTTATTGTTGGACATACATCATAACACTGCTCTTTATAAATTTTTTTTGTGTTATGTCCAATAAACACTTATTTAAAGAATAAATACCTGTTCTACTAGTTTCATTTATCTAATGCTCTTTTGTTGTGCTAAGCCATGCATTGAATTGGAGGTGAAATTAGTACATAAATCAACATCAACTCATATTTTTACAGTTTGGTACAGGGTTCTTGCAACAGACCTTCTGATTACGTATTTTAACTATTTATAGTTATAGGGGCTATGCTATATTCCCGACATTGAGGTCTGAGCGCAGAAACGTGTGTGTGTATCTCCGTGTTGTAATATAAGGAGTCGGAGCTCCGGAAATGTAAATTGGAGCTTTCTACAAGATATCTTCCGCTCCCTACATCCATGTTGGGAACATCATCATCATCATCATCATCATCATCTTGTAATACAAAGTTATGACTATGAGCAGTGGAAAGTATGGAAATACTGTGTTAAATTATGTTATCTTCTGTTTTAACCAAAAGTTGTGATTTGCTGGTAATTTTTTTGTTTTGTCATTACTCATTAGCATTGCAATCCATCCATAAATAATGCATAGTGATTTGGATTTCCCATTAAATTAGAAATCTTGTAATCTACCAGTAAATTTACAGTAGAGAGAGATGGTAAATTAAAAATTTGATAATTTGTATGCTGCTGTTGTGTAAGGGTTGTCTTTGTTGTTGGCTTTGATCATAAAATGTATAATCTAGGTTTTGAAGAACTGTTTCCTGCCATGCATTTGTGCTCTGAATAGAGTAAATATGGCTAGTCTTTAATGAACTAGGTACGTACCAATGTTGAGCCATGCTTCCTAGTTTCCTTTTTTTAAATGTTATACATTTCACTGCATTGTTGTTGTGTACATTCTCAAGAATCGACAGAATATAATGGTGAAAATTGCAAATTTTACCATTCACTAAATTATTAAATTTGATTGTAGAAGGAAGGGTTGACAGGTTGGGAAAGCAAAGAGAACATAAATCCCAGCCTGGGAGCGACAAAACTTCTCACCTGCTGATGACAACTGCAGCTAATTTAAAGTTGTTACCTTAATTTGGTCTTTAATGTTATGGTAATTTACCCGACTGGTAAATTTACCAACTTGCATCACTCTGATAATGCATGCCTCTTCAGAGTAGCCTATCCTAAACTTAGATAGTGTTGCATTTATCTTGTAGCCTTATCTTCTTTTAATATTGGCTGTTATGAACTCACTGTTGAATTAGTTTGGCTATGGCAAAAGGGAGCTTTAGTATACGCCCTCGGAATATGTAGTGCAGTTGCCATTACAAGTAGTCTCCAAAATATACCGACTATCTAGAAAAGGTATAAATTATTCTTACTAGCAGGCCCACCAGTAAACGAAATTGAGAATTTAAACATCAATCTTGTCTACAAAGAGTCAAAATGTGATAATTTTGTACTCATCGTAAAGAATCTAATTTCCCCGTTTCTTTGTATTTTCAGAGTATTCTTTCATAGTTTTCATTGGTGCTGATTGTTGGTTTTGTTTTCTCCCTCAACATTACATCACATAATGACATTTTTTAACTAGTCTGAGCAAGTTGACTTTCGATGTGTCATTCTCATATCTCCAAGTGATACTGATAATTGATAAATTTGTTCAATTTTGGAAAAAAACTGTCATTATTATAGGAACGAGTAATTTGTAGCCCAAGAGTGTTATGGGTAGCCTGGCTGCCATTATTTTCAAGCACTGTGTGGTACTGTATTGGAAAATTATGTGGTTTTGATTTTCAGACTTATTCTGTTGAGTATTTAGTTTAATTCTAAATGTTATTCCATTGCTGTATGTTATACGTAAGTGTAATTATAACATACGTACCAGTATGTATACTTGTAAATTTTAATACATAAAACAATTTACTACTAATGAGGAGAAATTATAATAACAGCAGAAATGAAAACCGGGTCGGTATATGATGGATTGTGGAACAGAATGATGGGTTTAAGAAATGTGGCATGTTTTATATGAATTTTATTTTGGTATACCATTTGAATATTTTACATAGGAAGAAGAAAAATAGAAATCTGAAAATTAAATCAATACTTCATCCTCTATTTCCTAGTAAGCTTGCCATAGAAAATAACAAGCTACAGTAGGTTGCTTAGCAACCAAAACCTGCAATAACAGCATTGCAGAGAGCTCAAAACAAAGCAAAATGTCAACCTGACAGCCACCTAGTAAGTAAGTTTTTCACTTATCCAAATTTGTTGTTTTATGTGTGCTTCAATCTAAATTTAGGTGTTAATTTGAAAAAAAAAAAAAAAATAGTCTGTGCATGTACAAGTGCTTGATTTGCCCCATCAAAGCAATCCAAAATGTGCAAATTTGGGCAAAACCTTGGCTCTGATTGTGACTGTCTTTAAAACATGTGGAACAAGAAGGATATTGTTGGTTTCGTTTAACAGGTATGGGTATATTCATTAATAATTCTATTACAATGGACATGTATAATTAAAATTATAGTACAGTATGTGATATTGATTTGGCTGGTAATAATTCTATGTTCAATCTATTATTGGCATGTGTGGATCACCTACACATTAGGGTAGGTCAACAAATAGACTTTATTACCTACTTTTTCACTGTTCTTAGGTAGGAATTGCTTTGTCCGTGTTCACACTAATTGGTTTAGTTATAAGGGGATAAGAAATACGTGTTAAATTGTTTACGTTTTAGTCTTAAGAAATTGTTATAACAAAAACTAAATTCTTACGACGGACCAATCAGACGTCAATAATCCTTAGGACGACCAATGAAAAGGAGTAACTTCATTATGACAGGCCACTGAAACATTACTAACCAATCAGGATATCAGAGTTTTTAAAACAATAACAATTTCTTAAGACTTAAAACAAAATTGTGTGAACGCGGCCTTTAGGAACGGTTCCCACTCTGTCTTGAGGAATTGTTTTAGTTAATAAGAAATTCAATATCCTGATTGGTTAGTATGTTTTAATGGAATGTCATAATGAAGTTACTATTTGATTGGTCGGTAGTAAGAATTTTGCTGTTATAAGCTCTTATAACAATTTCTTATGACTAAAACAAAAACTATTTAACACGCAAGACCTACCCTCTTAAAACAATAACAATAGGGAATTTGCATAACGATATTTTATGGTTCTACTGGGTTAAGGCCACCTTCCTTTATACAAAAATATCTTATTTTCTTGATTTTGAGAATATTTTCATTTATAAAATAAGGGTGAAAGTTTCCTACATATTTTGGCGGAAAAAAACGGGTCATACGTCACCAGCCTTCATGATGCCAATCAACCAATCACGTAACGATATATCAAGTTACTCGCTTTCGGAGATTATCTTGGTTGTGGAAGCATATTTTGACATCTAGTTTGTTCTAATATGATTAATATTTTATTTTATACATTTAGTAATATCACAACTTAAGCTTTAACTGCATTTTAATTGATAATAAGTAAAAACGCAATGTTGATTATGAAACTTGGAAAAGGACATCAACTTCTGTTTATTGTTGCCCATTGTTGTAAGAACCAAAGACTTTGGTAAAAGGAGGGAATTTCTTTGTTTATCTAGGCAGCCGTGTTCGTCATGAAAGCCGGTGACGTAGGCAGCCGTTTCAAAATAAATGTGCGTGAAATTTAAAAGGTCAAACTTTGACCCTCAACAGATATTGAACGATGCCGAATAACTATAAATTGCACATACTTTTATCGATATCTGGAACTTATGCAAATTCCCTATTCCTTATGTAGAAACTGGACCATAATGTTGTAAATTTATAGGCCTAAGCAATGTGATTCTTTCCATATGCCTACTTGGCCATGCCGTGTTATTCAATAGACAGGACGCACCGACAACGAGGTTGGTTAAGAAAATGAAATAACTTCAACAGACAAAATTTTGAAACAACTTGGTGATAAAGGAAGCAAGTAAGGAAATGATAAATTCATTGTGTAAGTTTGACTTGACTGACTGGTCATAGCTGAAAGGAGGCGGGAGTTTATGAAATTTTGTATTTTTAAACATGTATACCTAACTAAAGGTACATTCACACAATTGTCCCATGTAGAGTTCATACGAGAGAGTACCAATCCTATAAAGGTATGCATTTTCATGGGTAATTGTACTTTCTTGAAACGCAAGGTTAATAACCTAATATTCCTCGTTATATCGATTTCCATAAGGAGGCCAAATTACAGTAACTTTGTTTTTATATGAAAAACACGCGATATGCGCTGAGCGTCACAATTAACGTCTTTTCGTTTACAATTTGTTTATGAAACTTCTAATATTATTGTGTTGCTGTTTGTTTCAGATGGCATACTCAAGGTGTCTGTACATGATGTGGTAAACAATAAAATTAATAAAAATTGAAAATTCTGAGCAAAATAATAAAATACACAAATTTTATCTAGACTAAATTGTATGTCATCATGGCTAACTCTACTCCTGATTCATCATCAACACCTTTAATTAGAGCCAAAATTACCAGTCAATCATTTGGAAAAAAAGTTCTTCGTCAAAAGTCATTTGATAAAGACAAGTCATGTGCTGAGATAACATTCAAAGACTTCCTGGGCTTCTTACGCACAGCATACCAAGTCAACGACACTGTGGAGGGAAATGCTGCAGCAAACGAGTTGCGTATGCAGAAATACCTGGATTGGCAAGAGGTCGCCAAAAACGAAATGGTCACCTCTTTGTTGGCTAAAGAAAAAAAGTCTAATGAAACAATTAGTTCCGTACCAAGTACGAGCAGTTTTGGGGAAGAGGAGAACGATGAACATATCCAAAGCATGGTTGGAGAACAAACTAAAGAAGAAGTTACCATCGAGGTCAAGAAATCTAAGAGTCTGACGAATGTAGAGTCGAAGCCAGTGAAGAACTTGGAGGTGACACCTAGCGTTGATCAGCTACTGAAACGTAAGCTGAACGAGCTAATCCAAGAGGGTTTACTAGACTCTGTGTTGCCGTACGTTGTGCCCAAAACCGCGCCACTGCCGGTTCAGAGCGCAAAGAAAGAGACGCTGTTGTCCGAAAAGAAGAAGTTTACCGATAAGCACGTGCCGATCAACTCCGGGTTTTCTGTCACCACGAACAAGGAGAGGCTCCGGGGACCCAGAAGGAAATCCTCGACAGCAGAGTGAGTCGACCTAGTATAGGCTACTTGGACCGTGAAACCTGTTAAATAATTGTCCATTGTAAATCAGTTTTTGTAACTGAACGTAAAATAAATGTGAAGAAATGTTGGGTAGACCTATTTATATTTATTTAGGATGTTGATCAGCTTTGGCCAAATCTATCAAATTTCACAATTCTGAACAATCCTATTGATCCGAAGTGTTTAAAACTTGGGAGGTTCAGACAACATTTCATCAGAAGTAATAAATATCTCGTACATAATCTTGAAAAAATACTTGGATTTTTTTCTTTGGTTTTATATTTTAGTCAGTTCCTAAAAAGGTCAAGCAACATTATGAAAATGTGCTCTAATAGACTTATTCTAATTTTTGTTTTGTAATTTGTGACGAAGTAATCCCCTGCTTTGCTTTGACACTTGCTATAATTAACCTGTGATTTCCTCTTCCACCCTTGAAATTGTATCTGTAAGCTCAAAAGAAACTGCTGTGTCCCAGTGTCATTTGACCCCTTTAGGGTATGTGTGGCTTCTTTTTTTATTTCTAGGCAAAAAAAAAATGAGGCAGCTCTATCTCGTTCTAGCTTGATGTGCTGGTGCAAATCACAACTCCATAGGGCACTCCCGAAGAGATCCAGATTTAACTTCTGTAGCCTATTCTGCATTACTTTGGTGCATAAGCATAAGCTCATTTGATAGTCTTAAAGTTTCAATGTTTAATATGTGAATAGGTAAGTTGATTGTTGAATTTGAATGAAGATGTCTTACATTTTGTGTAAGGCCTTCTTCATAATGTGATGTGACACTTGAGAACATCACCATTGACTCTCCTTGGAAATGCATAGATGAGTCTCTGTGACGTGTGACCCAACATTGTCTCCACTTCAAAGTTCAAACCAATACATTTCTAACAACAGATACCGGTGTCCCAGTGTACAGCGGGCCTCAAATCTGTTTAGGTAAAAGGTAATCCCAGATACTCTACGCTAGGTGTTTATAGTTTACTCGACGATGGTTGATTCATTTAACATGACTCAGTTATTTCTTCTTACAGTTAATTACATCTGGTTAATTAATTACATGTACTACCTGTGTTATGTGGAGTAAATTTGTGGAGATGAAGGTGATTATGTGTGTGTTATGTGAAGTCTTTGATTGCTAAATGAAAATGAAAATGAATGAAATGAAATGAGTTAGATGATAAGAAGAAACACCGAGTCTGTCAAGCTTAGTACCTACAATTTCATGCCCTAGATAATGGTGGAAAACCACCATTCTACCCGACATAGTTGGATCCAAGTTAAGATTCTTTAAATAAGTGTTCATTGGACATATCACTGCTCTTTATCAATATTTATTAGTAATATTTAATTATTATTGTGCCTTGATTGAATTGGATGTGGAAACCCCTGTGGCATACATTCTGCATTTCTTTGAGTACTTGGAAATTTTTCACTAACTTGATGCATAATATTTATCTTTTAGACTTGAAGTTGAAATCCATGTGTGTGATGAAGTAAAGAATCTAAAACGAGACTTCCGATGTCCGCAGAAACTTCTGGTATCCAAGATGGGTTATTTTGCACAAGTGACGACGGGTACGTACTACGTAGACATTTTATCACTTTGATAATGAATTTGTTGTTTTTTATAAATGAACATTGAGACATTGAAAGCTTGCCCAAAGCATGGCATGCCACTTTGTATTTTATTGTCATTACTTTAAAAAAAAAAAAAACGCAGATATTTATCGTAGGTATTCTTGTTGTCAATTTAGTCCAATAAAATATGAAGTGCCTACTATAATTAATATTTATGCAAATATTAGCCTTGAGTATATTTTTAAATATAGAGTTTAAAAAGTGGGTTGTGACCATTATGTGAAGCCATTTATCAATGGTGTTTATTAGGCTTCATATTGTTTAAAATTTGTGGGGTTAAAATGAGGGCGGGGCCATTACTTGATGGAGGCTCAAAATTAGGGCTAGGATAATTATTTATTTAAATTTTTTTTATAAAGTCCTCTACACCTATGCCCATGAATCCTATGATCAATTCCTACGAATTGTTTCGATTGCGATCTCAAATATGTTTTTTTAAATAAAATATTTTCACATATTTGGTTAATAAATACATATTTCTATCATTCTTGCCATAAAGTTTTAAACAAATAATTATCCAAGCCCTCTTTTGAAGTGAATACAGTAGTATAAACTTCAATCTCTCTCTTTTCCCTCTCTCCCGTCACATGAAACAATGTAAAACAATATTTGTGTAGTTTACTACTAGATAGAAACCAAAAAATTACAAGCATCTTTTATCCTTGTATCTCAGGACAGAAGTTAGAAGACATGGACATATCGGTTCACTGTGACATCTCCATCTTTGACTGGCTTATGCGGTGGGTCAAGCAAGGCCCCTTAGACGAAGGACCCATGCTTGGTAAGAGCTGCGCTTCCTATTTTCCAGGATGATACAGTTCTGATTTAAAAGGGTAACTGTTTATTGACTGTGATCAAAGGCGGTGATCTACAGAAAAGTATGTATTTATACCCTTTCATGAATACAACATGCAAGAGGTAATGTTCAATTGAACACTGTAATACCCAACCTCCTAATATAAGGTAATTTTCGATTGAAGATTAAAGTTGACTTGCTCCTAAGAAATTCAGTCGCCGTCGACAGGATTCGGAGCCGCTTTAATTACATGTCTCTGCGGCTGAGTGCGTAAGCTCTACATATTTTTTTAAATTGACCAAAACTTCATTCAGTGAATCCATTCTTTTTAGTCTTGAAAATAACAAAATTTTTCCAATGCTATGCCTATGGCCCTGGCAACTGTTAAGATGCCACCTCTGATAATATGCCAATATTTTGTTGAATCTCGTTGGTCTTGAGGTTAGCGTCTTTGCTTTCAATGCAGAAGGTCCAGGGTTCGATTCCCACTTTAGGCAGAAGTTTAAACTTCTAAATTGGACTTGAGTCTCATCAGTTCTTGGCTTAGGAATTTGTAAACGGTGACTAGAGCTGTCCTAACAACGAGGCACATAATAAATCAAAGTTGTTCTGAATCAACCTTGTTGATTCTGGCGTTGATACGCGGGTCGCACTGTCCATACCACTGATTGCTGTATTTCTTATTAAATCTTTGGTTGGTTATTGCTCACTCGTCGATTGCGTCGGGTCTAAAGGGTTGGCTTGGTTGCTTTGGCTTTTATGTCCCCCACTGAAAATCAGTTATATGGCTGAGTGAGTAGACTCTAAATTAAATACGAAATTTATTTATTTAATATCGTACTTGGTAATAATAGTAACCCAAATTGATGTTCTTCCCACGTTGCAGATGCCGGCAATGTTGTGCCAATCCTTGTATCAGCTGCGTTCCTTCAGATGGACCCATTACTGGAGGACTGCCTGGTCTTCTGTCATCAACACATGAAAGCCATTATACAGATGTCGACAACACTCTCTTGTATCAATGATAACCTCCTTGACAGGTAACCAACCACCACCAGCATTGCTCTGTGTAACTGTATGCTTGTTTGTGTAAATATTATAAAACCTGGTTCAAATAAAAAATAACATTTGTTACAAAAGTTTTATCACACACACAATATCACACTTTGGTTAGATTAGGGCAGGGGTCGGTAACCTTTTTTGTCTTAGGAGCTAATTTTATAGAAAATTTGAAAGTGATTGCTAGCTGGAGCCATAAGTAGGCTAATTGAAAAATAATTGCATCATATAACGTAAGTTTTATTTTTATAGCACAACATGATATGTTTTGTATAGTGTGTAGTGAGCTGTTCAAGCAATGTTAATTTTGTGGTTTAATTTTTGATAAGATAATTTGAAAATGTGGTCTGTATGATGATAGTTTTAGCTTTATACCTGATGATTGTTGATACAACTAATGCTTTAAAACACGTAAACGCACAAACATGGAACCTGCACTATTCCTGGCTTCTTCCGCAGTTCAGCACAGTATTTTTGGATATTTCATGGGAAAACTGTTCGATGACTCTTCAAAAAGTGTCACTCAATGTTACAAAATACTCGAGGATAAATTAAATGACCCAAATCTCCAGTCAACTGTTAACATAAAACCATTTAAAAATTAACACTGTTCAATCTTCTATATAAATTATACCAGTCTGTTTAAATGTGCTAGTTATATTTCAATGTACTTTAGACTGGCCAAGATGTTCTCTAACTCGGAGGTGGAGTGTCTAAAGGACCGCCGAGACAAGATCTCTAGTCGCTTCTACTGCAAGCTGATCCAGTCTTTAGCAGACACCAGCCCCGAGACGGCCAGGGGTCACTACGCCACACTCTCCAGCCTGTACCGCTGTGATGTGTGTAGCCAGCTGGTGGTCAATAAGCTGGTAGCTCAGGTTCCGTGCAGCCCGTCACACATGCAGGTCGGCACGTCTGGAATACTCACCAGCTCACACACAAGGTGGGTAGCCTCACTTTACTGCATTGTAACGGCAATTTTAAACATTTGTAGAGCGCAAAATATTAAGGGAAGTTTCACATTTAAAATTACTTATTTAGATGATTAGGCCCTACATTGGGAAAGGTAAGTGAGTAAGCAATTACAAAAAAATTATCATCCAAATTGTTTACTTTTTGCGGGTCGATATGGCTCGTATTTTTTATAAAGAGAATGAATCAACCAAAAAATAAATAAAAATAAAAATGAAAACTATAACTGATGTTCTTACTCCCTTAACTACTGTTTTATGCAAACTTGAAAAAAGTATGTTTTGGTTATCTATAGACTTTTTTACTTTATAAAATTGTCGTCATTATCCATTGCCGTTTCCTGCTTCTGGCAGGGTCAGCTTGGGTTTAGCAACCAAATTTTTCCACTTTCTATCTTCCCATAATCGGTTCTCTTCCACATCTTCCCAGCTCTCTTCTCTTGCCTCCAAGTCTCCTGCTTTGAAAAATAAAAGTAATGAAGGCATTTGATTAATTGATAGCTAGTTTTGTATAATTGTAGGGATGCCAACTGGAATCTAAGCGAGTACATCGCGAGTCTGTTTTCGGAGCTGCAGTGCTGGCGTCTTGTCTACTGGCGCCTGTGGGGCAACTGTCACTTCCTCTACTGTACAACGTGCAGTACCCACTTCCCCGCAACGCAGGCACGGTGGTGCTGCCATCATCCGGAGGAACCACAGTACTTCACTAAGGAAGGACATCGCATGCTGACGTTTCCCATCGGGCGGTATCCGTGCTGCGGGGAGCGCAGCTACCGCTTCCAGGCAGTGCCACAGAGATCTGTGCGTTTCACAAATACTACTAGAGATAAGCAAAAAATCGGGATTTTAGTACTTTTTTATTTTGTCACAGTATTTGAATGTTTTTTTACTAGGTTTATTTTTTCGTTCTAGTGTGAAAAATGCCTATCAGCTAGTTAGATTGGAGAAGCGTTGACAGGGTGGGAAAGCAAAGAGAACATAAATCCCAGCCTGGACCCTTATTCTATAACTGTGCAGTAGTTGTCGTTTCGTGGCGCTGTGAAAAGTAATCGTTTCACACTAAACGACAATATGTTAAAACAGCGATTCTATACCGCAAACGAGAACTAATGGTTTCGTGAACACAGGGATTGGGAGAAACTTCAAATCGACTGAGCAATCGTAACTTGAAACTAATTTCAACCAATCATAACCTTATAAAACAATAAATAATAAACTTTTAGATTCAGCTAGCGGTGGTTTGAGCTTGTTGTTGGAAGGCACTATCGTTTCTTTGTTGACATTATTTAGCATGTTATGTCAAAGTGCACGTCAAGCATAACCTCTCTTAATTTGAAACTGTGCGAAATAAGTTAGTGGGTGAACCTTAACTACCGGTATTCAAATAATTCGTAATAAAAAAGTATTTAATGCTATTCCATTACCAAAACATAACACTATATAACGTCAAATATGATTTGCGGGCAAGTGTTAAAAGTTCTCCCAAGTATTTTCGCCTGTGACAACTTGTCGGTTGAAACGAAACGACAACTCGCAAATTGTCGTTATAGAATACCAAAGTGAAATTCTCGTTTCGTTTCAACCGATAAATAAGTTATCACAACACGTTGCAGTTGTCATCAGCAGGGGAAAAGTTTTGTCGTCCCCAGCCCTTCAGGCTGGGATTTATGTTCTCTTTGCTTTCCCAACCTGTCAACCCTTCTCCAATCTTTTAGGTTTTAGATATTTTAAACTAGTTAAATGAAGTTAAACTTTAAATTAAATTAACTTGGAAACAATATAATCATTGAACATTAAACACACCATAAACTCATTTTATCAACTTACAGTATCACAGGTGGCGCAATATTATGTAACCAGTTGAAGTGCCCTACTTTCTCACGTCGTCGCCGTAAATTAATTGTAATTTAATAAGCATTGACTTTTGATATCAACATATTATATTTATAACATTTTATTTGTGGTTAAGCAAACTATAAAATTTACAAAAAAATCCTGCTGATCATTTCCAACTGAATTAAGTTTAACATACGAAAACTAGTAATGTAGTGTATAATTTTGTTTACACGCTTAACTAGGTACGGTATTGTCGGTACGTTGTCACATAATATCTAACTAGGAACATGTCGACATTGTTACAGGGTTGTGAGTTCAAGGACCACCAGGCTGACCTGACCTCTGAGCGAGACCGAGCAGTGCACGCACTGTACGTAGAGTATCAGCGCCTGATCTCGGTCGAGCCACCTAAGCTGGTGTTTCCTCATAGGCTCACCAAGCTAGTCACCACACGGGGTAACTGTCACAACCATATCATGTTGATAATTCAACATAATTAATACGGTATCTATTTTTTTATGTTTTTTTTCTCTTCATAGTTTTAAATTTTGCATACTGACAAAACTGATATAAAAGTTGTCTTATGGTTGGTTTGCACAAATTTAGTATAAGGTATAAGAACAAACTACCTTTGAAAACCCATCCTAGAGTTCACACACGACTGTTCAATCAATAAATTAAAATTTATGTTTACCAATCCTAGTTCTAATGGGCCACGGTAATGCAATTAAATTGTTGTAATAAACATGTAGCCTACAGCTGTGTACTTCTCATGTTTATATGTTCCACCCCCACCTAAAATAATTACGCCACGCGTTCCTCCCTCAGAGATGGCAAAGGACGAAGAGCCCCCCTGGTGGAGCGGGATGGAGATTGTTCCGCCCCGACCGCGACAAGGTCTCCTCGTAAAGTGGGAACAACACAAGAACCAGCGGACCCGGGACAGGAACACTCCGCAATCTGGCAGCGAGTCTATCCGTAAGAGCAAACAAACATTAATCTCTAACCCCATCTTAGTATTTATATTTATTTATTTATTTACGTTTATTTATTTACAAGCTTACAGTTATACAAAGTTTTGGATGTATTTTATTACTAGGAAGTTTCGCAAACGCTTTTTCAGGCGCGTTGTTGGATGAGTGTGATTGGTGCATTGAGCTGCCATGTGTTATGCAGACTGTATTTTTAAATTCATTTCGTTTTCCCATTGCTATGGCCTGCGAGACACGCTTGGTAATATTGTTTTAATAAAGCTTGTAGGTGTTATATGTTGAAAAAAATTTGTGAAAATAAAAAAAATAGTAGGCCTAAATTGCAATTTTCATGAGAAATAATTTTTCGATTGCGCTGATGCTGAACGTGGCAGTTCAAAGTTCAGAGATTTCGAAGGCTTACAGAAAATTTCATCGCAATTGGAGTATCGGTTTAGCCGGAATCGTGTTAACAAACACACAAAAATACAAACAGTGTACTCCAGTGTAGTAGAATGGAATCTTCGCTTCACTCATCCAACCAATGACAGAAGGGTATAGCATTAGCGAGAGCCTGTGTTTTCTAGCTATCATTTTTGCCTTGTTTGTCCAAAATGTAATGGTTTGAACTGTTTAAATGAGGCTATTAAATCAACTCATCATCTACTTGGTAAAAATGTTATTTAAATTTGTGTATCTCTCATCAACATTCTGTTCTCCGGGACTTCTTCCATACCCTTGTTGTTTAACTTCTACTATTAATAATAATAATTATATAAAAATTAATTATTTCAAGTAGCCTACCCTGTAACTGCATCAAATAAACCGATGACATTGCATTGTAATTGTGTTTTATTTCCTTCCTTAGACAAATACATGGTGTTTGTATGGATATTGTCAAGATTAAGACTAGTAAATAAAAGATACTAAGTGAACATATTGTATTATATTTATGTACATGTAGTATATGTATTATTATAATTATTATATTGTAAATGCACATATGTATGTATGTATGTGTATATGTAGGCCTATGTAGGCATGGGTATAAAACCATTTAAAAAATAAAAAACAAGCGTTTGTTACAGTTAGTTTGTATCGCCCCAAGACCCGAATCCGCAAACTCCGGCATCGCGTCTCGGACCTGACATTGTCCGAGACCGGCAACTCTTCGAGCGACGACGGCTCGGAAGACACAGAAGAGTCCGAGTCTGACAGTTCTGAGGACTCTGGCAACGATGCCTGGAGTAACCCAGAAAACGAGAGGTGCGTCTGTTCATGTTGTTTCATGCTGCATGCAGTCTAGTACGTCCAGTCACTTCCTAATGCTATTGCAGATATTTTTGTGGTAATTTTCTGCATCAAAATAAATTGATAGCCAACTGTCATATATTCTAATCCATCTTAAATTCCTATTCAAGGGACCCTAAAAACAACACTGATTCAAAATTGCTGAATTTTTGTTGAATTGTGAATTTTAAATAAATTAACATTAAGTGTGGGATTTCATCATTAGGTTGAGCTATATTTCATAGCATTGAAATTTGGTGTTATAAAAAATTAATATTACTGTACTTTTAATGAAATAAAATAAAAATATGTTTGGTTAAAAATACATTGGCCTACTATGAAACATAAACTGAGTTTTCATAATCTATTTTTAGTGAGAACTAGGTATGTATTTTGAAATCACCTAAACCTTTTAAAATTGATCTTTCTTTTGTTGCTTCGATCATGCTTTTTAATTTTTAATAACCAACGGCAATAAAATGTAATCAGGCATGATCTTTTTAAATATTTCAATCTGCTCAACTTAGTTTTTCACATTGAAATAAGACTTGTGATTGCCATCTCTCCTTGGTTCCATCAGGAGCGGCGGTGTACGAGGTTGGGAGCTGAGGCAGTCTACGCGGGCTAACCAGGACAACCAGCGAGATGTCGAAGAGAGCCAGGCCAGACACATGGCTAACTTCCTGGCTAGGCGGACCCACACGGATACGGGGGCATGGCGACGGAGGGGAGTTGGGTGGAATCACAGCGTGGGGAGTACACCACTCGGTAAGAACAGCAATGAGCATAGAAAAAACATCTTGGTCTTCCTGTAGAAAAAAGTCACTTGTTTTTGTGTGTGCTTGTTTGCCTCTGTTGGAAAATGGCATTAAGTTTTCAGGGAACCTTCAAATTCTATACTTCTATTACATTTTAGATTGCAATAGAAGATTTTCATAATCACTCACACTTCAAAATGCTCGTGTAAAGCATTGTCAGAGGAAGGGAATTTACACACTAAGGGCGTATCTGAAATGTATATTTTGGCCTGCTAGGCTGCTAACAACTGGCCTGCTAACTCACAGCCAGCCACTCAAAGGTCCACTTGTGAGGTGATCATTGCTGTTGTATGCAAGCAGTTAGCAGGCTAGCAGGTCACAATACATTTCAGATACGCCCTAAATGCCATTTGCTTGGGTGTGTGACCAGTGCAGTTTGTCACACAACCGAGCATATTGCATTTAGCGTGTTGACTCCCCTTCTCCTTTGCAACGGAGCGTGCATGCACAGTTAATCATGAAAAATGGTCTATTTCTATTAAAGAAATGGTATGTCATGAAAATCACACTTATATATGTGTGTATTGTATGTTCTGTGTGTCAGGAGGTGCGTATGTGAAAGTGGAGCAAGACTTCAAAGACAACAACTTTGTGCCGGCGTACGGTTATGAGAAGCAACACTCTGCCAGTTCCAGGTACAAAGCTTCGAAATAAGTCAGCTGTTCAACTAACCCAAGTAAAACTTTGTTACAAAAGAGTTTTGAACAAACAGCTTGCGCTAGACTTGTAGTAGCGTTCATCACAGTAGTGGTAACTTAGGAAGTGGTAAGTTGGCTTATATTGTCCATTCAAAAAACTGTAAGGACTCGCATGCTGAAAATTGTAAAATAATTGTTAGTTCAAATTCTATTGTTGAATCCATGTTACTGTCAGTAGACTTGAAAATTTATAAAATTGTAAAACATAAGGAAAACAAAGCACAAAATTGTGTAGCAAGTTTTGCTGGCATGATATTGAACTAGACTCATCTGTAAATGCTTCTAGTTTCGTGATAAAAATGTTGTGGTATCAAAAAATAAATGCAATTCCAATACTTAATGATGTTTTCGTTGAAGTTGAATATTTTACTTCTTCTTTAGCTTTTTAGCAAATACGTCACATAAATAAGTATTATCCCTCAAATGTTCTTGCCCATGTGAACCAAAATGCAATTTATTGGTGTTGTACGATCGGCGTCAGAAGTAAATCAAGGGTAATCTTTTACCGACACCACCGACCCTCACTCGGCAAATCTGGGATCTGTTTTAAAAGGCACCTTTAAAGTCACCTTCAAAGTCACATTAGTTAGCACCCAGCGGATGGGCAAGGACTAAGGAGTGTACGGTTTGCCCTATCACTAAATAAACTGGCCTTAATTGATTTCTACACTAGAAATAAGCCTGCGCTTACGTTATGCAGTGTATGGTGAATCCATTTATATATACAAACCTTGTGTTAATATTAACTTACCCAGGCCCCAGTGTTTAAAAGTTCCGATAGGCCCAATGCTAAAGTAAAATAGAGCCACCATGTTTTCCCACGGCCTGTTAGAACACGTCAGCGTGTGATGGCTCTGTGAATAAAGCGAAGCCAGAACGAACAGAATATTCACGAGCGATGTCGATAACGTAGGTATCTTCTACACCCCTTGATTTACATATGATCGCAGATGTACATCAATTAAAGACCATCAAAATTATGTTGTGATGATTGATTGCATATCGTCGCTTTGTAGGAAGGTTGGCAGCCAAGCACAAAGAGGTCCTGGTTACACGTTGTATGACTGTGTGACTTACGAGATTATGGAAGTCGATAATAAAACCTTCAGATAGATATGCGCTTTTGGAAACATGTCCTCTAATGTAACACAAATTCAAATACAGTAAGAACCCTCTTATCCGATCTCCTCTTATCCGATGTTCCGTGTTAACCGAGCCGCCAAAAAAAAAAAAAAAAAAAAGTTTTAAATACGTAAATAAAACATAAAAATAATTACAGACGCCGCGCCGCACTTTTTTAAATGTACTCGCATACATTTGTAGGCATAGTGAGCGATATATCTCGACTTTCGAGCAGTGTGCATCAGTCTACTGAGCATATAGAGTTCAGTGGTCAGTGTGCGTCGGGCGCATCGCCGGTAAGCGTCAGTGCCACCCACTCAAGGTCCACTAGATACTTATGCTAAGCTGCTTACAGCATCTGTTAGGTATCTAGTGGACCCTGCCACCCACTGAGCATATAGAGGTCAGTGCGCGTCGCGCGCCTGCGCGTGCGCATACGATCCAGCCATCGAACTTGATGGATCCAGCCATCTCACACACAGCTGTTCAAAGATGGTCGTTGTGGAACTAGATGCAATCATGTTTCAAACCGATTCACGAAATTCGTAATCACGACGCATTGAATTGTTATTCCTGGGCTTATCTTATTTCTTTCCTAGACTTATCTTGCGTCGTGAGCTTCAGCGCGGGCATAGTAGTGAGAGGTTTTCCCACATGAGAAAGAGAGCTAGGCCTAGGCCTATGTTTGCATTGTAGGCCTAGGCCTACTGCGTCGAGTTTAGGCCTAGGCCTAGGCCTAGACATACGTTTTTATTACGACATGTAGGCCTAATTGTGTACGTGTGTTCGTGAGCTTGAATTACAAGCTATTAAATCATTTAGTATACCCTGTATGAAGTGTATCGTGTGTATTTTATGTTCCTTTATCCATTACATGTGTCATATATCATTTTACCACATCAGGCTATGCTACGAGAGCAAATAAACAATTGATCCGCGCCATCCGAGTTTTTCGCAAATCCGAGGTGCCCCCGGTCTCATCCAACTCGGATAAGAGAGATCTTACTGTATGACATAAAGTGGATTTTGACAAAAGTGTCACGAGGTTTTGGAGTTTTAACGACGATATGTAATAGAATAATAATGATTATTGAGATTGTGCAAACTGGTTCAAAAACCATACCAAACCTCTTTTGAAAAGTTCAGTTGAAAACAATTAAAATGAGGTTTGGCAATTTTCAATCCTGCTGCAATGTTGTTTAAATGGAGTTCATTAGAACAACTCCTAGCTTATGCCTAAAAGGCGTGGTTTTTTATCAGCCCTGGAAAATCCTGCTCTTACGCTCGCATTTTGCGAGAAATAATTTGGTACTTGCAAGTAATTTTGGTGGTTATGCTTCAAAATATTGTCCAGTAGGCCTACCTAGGCCTACATCTACGCGAGTGTTTCCCGACTAACCAAATCAAGAAAGAGACCCTCGCTCATAACTGCATAAGGTATACATTATAAATAATGTTTGTTTGGTCAGTTCAAAAGCAACAGTTATTTATTGCAGTACTGTTCCATCCGTTTAGATCTATAATGCAACTACAATTGAGAAGTTAAATAGTTACCATCTCGGTGGTCTAGTTGGCTAAGGCGCCTACCTGGAATGTGTGAGACTCAGGTTCGAACCCCGATCGAGATGGATTTTTTAACTTCTGAATTGTACTAAATACGTATTAATTTTTTAAAGGTTTGGTTCGAAGTTTGAGGTTCACTAATCAAAAAAGCTTAAATGTAAGAGGTTTGGTTCTAAATCAAAATTTAAGGTTTCTCAACCCTAATGATTATCACAATTTATGTAATATTGCAGCAATCTTGTTAACATGTAGCTTCAATGACGTGATATGATGCTTTAGTCTTTGGCTATTAAATTAATTATTAGTTGAGACTGATAGAACGAATGGCTCTTATTTGGGAACAAATTAGGGTCTTGGAACAGGATGTGTTAGTATCAAAGAAGTCATGCTGAACAATTTTGTAATTTTTATTGTTTTATTTCAATATATAAATCATAATAATGTACACATTACTATACATACAGTACATCAATACAGTACAACCCAATTAATATATTTTTAAAGGACATCTAGAAAATAAAATTGTAGGCCTATGGTGAAAATTTATTAGGGAAATTTTAACACAACATGAGGTCAATCAACGATATGGAATTAGTCAAACGGAAGACAAGCTAGAAGGGCTGTACTGAAATTCATTCTTGACAACAATGAAAAGATTTGACTCAAGTGAGGGGATAGATTTGAAGGGATAAACAGTTCTACATTGATAGACCTACATTACATAGGGACTGGAGTTTATTTTGTACTCGACTGCTTAGGCATAGTTTATCATGTTGAACGTACACTGCTGAAAGAACTACAATTATTACAGTTGTACGCGTAGCTACGTATCTATGTGGCGCTGTACTTTTAATGTTTGTGGCAAGAATTGGCCTGTTTTATCGAAGCACTTTTTCACATTGCCTAATGCACATGTAAACATTACAGATATAATTAAATTAAGTCCATTTTATCGGAGAGGATTTGCAACTTTCTTACTAGCTCTTAACACGGTAAGAATTGTAATGATGAAGAAAAATCTTCATTGTTTATATCGGAAAGTGGCACTAAGATGAATAATTATTTCGTACATACTACCATACCCATTCATAAGGTTTGAGTCGGGTCACTTGATTCAAAACTAAAAACACAGGGCTTTATGCATACTGATATATTGTGTCTGTATTAGAGTTCAGTGAGCTTCAAATTACATTATCAAGTTGTCAAACATTTTCCTCAAATGTTCGTTCAATCAAATTGATTTATGTAACGCCCCTCATTTGGGCTTGTAAATCAAACTTGTCATAGGATTTACTTGAACGTCCCATTGCCACATTAGTTCTATTTCAAGGGTGAGAGCAAAGGAGCCAGTAGTAGGCCTATACTAAAATTCAGCATGTTCATAAATACATTTTTACAGGCTACAAAATTGCAGAAAAGTTGTTTCTGCCAATAAGTTGGAATCAAACAAACTTTCTGTGGAAGATAAAACGTTCCAGAGTACCCATGACAGTTAAAATACAACAGCTTACATTTTTGCACTTTATACTGTCGTATCAAGTTCATACAAATTTACGCATATATAGGAACTGTGTTGTTATATTTTGTATTTAAGTTGATTTGATTGGTCGACAGAGAGAGACGGTCATTTGTATTGCTATACAACAGCAGCCCTACGTTACGTCTTATATTAGGCCTGCTGGGAATGTCTATTTTATTTATTTGGGCAGTGAAACATATTTGGTTTGTTTTTATATGTACTAATACGATGTACGTATTGATGAACGTACCATTACATTTTTATTTCGGGTTACATTAATGCTGATAAAGTATCTTAAAGCGAGAAATCTTATATTTTAGTTTACCCTGAATAAGTTTGAGACGCAGAGAAGATTCCGACAAGTAACGTCTTAAGCTTAATGTCTTTCAAAGATGTAAACATTACTTCTTTAAAACTATCATGTTGCAATGTTATTATACAAATAAATACAGAGTATACATACTAGAATAAGCCTAAGACTAATTACGATTAACATCTGTGTTTATTCTCTCCGAGAGCGTGCAATGCGTACGTATTGTCTTTCGGCCGCTCACAGAAGATAACGAAACACCATGAACACATAAATATTTTCTTACGTTCGTTTCACCCGACATTTTCATCGAACATCACAGCCTGGGCAATCAACTTATTGCTCTCTATGCTATGCTACAACCTATGCTACACTCTAAACTAGGTCTACGCTGCCGTCTTATACTAACCGACGACTTTCATACGTATATGTTAAATGAACACTCCCTGGCATAGATTGGTTATCTAACCAGTATGGCAGTAAAACCGTGCGGGCGTCTTGTTGATAAGTAGACATACTTGACAAGGAAGCACTACTTCATTCTGCATCTAGTCAAGATTCTTTCATCGTATACTGAATTCACATGAAAATTTTGTTTTGCACAGGTCTAAAATAGCAAAAAATATTCCAATAAATGTAAATAAATACCCATATTGTTTTATGATGTAATATTTGCATTGAAACCAGTAACTTTACCACCTAGTGGAAGGAAAAGCAAAGCATTTTCTCCTGATCATACGTGAACTGCAGAGAATTTACTTGTATGTATACCTGATATAGTGAAGCTTAGAATGAAAATCGAATAATATTACCATTCAATAAATGGGGACCTAAACTAGAATACAATCCCATATTGTATTGCAAATTTGTTAAATATGTAGTATTTGTTTAATTTCTTCAACCTATTTAAAAGAGAAATGAAAGAACCAGCTACCAGAAATTTTAAAGCTCTTTCCTTAACATTTCAAATACTTCTTACCATTGAGGGATTTTGCAAAACTGCATTCTAGTAAAATGTTCCCTAATGCACATTTCTATTTGCTTAGCCTTGTGTCATAGGTAAGTGGCTCTAAAAAGTTAAAATGTTACAAGAATACAATTACTTTAGAGGAAATTTAGCTAATATAGACCTATAGAGTAGGCTACAGTTAAACATTAATTCATATTTTCTTTGTGTAAACCTTTAACACATTTTGTTATCCAAATACTGTATTTTACATAAAAAAAGTCAATTGATACTTTCTGTTCTTATTTTAGATTATGTTTGTTATTGCTATTGATTAAATCACAAATGAATACAAAAAACTCTTTCAGTATCAATAAATATACTTCTTCATTTTCGAACTGGTACCTTTTAAAAGGAATGTTATCTAGTCTATGGTACCTTATTTCAAAATATGTTTCAGCTCATCAATACATGTGAACAACAAGGTAACGTGATTACCGAACAAAAATACAAATGTCGTAATCTGTACCGTTTGTCATGAGAAGTTATGATGACATTATTTCAACGAACGGTTCCATTGACGTTGATCTAGCGCAGAAGCAAGTACTGTTCCACCGAGTCTGGTAGTCTTAGGTCTTGCAACGCGCCAGACGCCAGGCGTTGAGAACCTACCGACGATCTGATGACTGTGCGACACATGAAGCGGAGGCCTTTAGGTTGGGTCCAGTGGCTCATCATAGCTGTTTTCATCTGATAGAAGACTGGCCCCAGCACCTAGACACAATACAACAGCACGGTTACAGTAGTACAGGGATTTGCAACAGATTTAATATAAATCCAGTTGTGTCTAGTGGTTATCTAGTATTTATGTTTGGAGTAATCTTGTCCCCTTGGTGTGTGCAAGTGACATTGTTGTTTGTTTCCAAATGATTAGTGCTTTGAATCATTCATCAACTGTGATTTGTGCTAAATTTAGTTATGCTTTTCTATGGGTGAATATTGGAAATGTTTTTAATTTCTCTTGTTGTTGTTTGTCTTGTGTTGTTGTTGTGTAATTGTTGAATGTAATGACAAGAATAAACAATTAAAAACAATTTGAAAAGTTGTAAGATAAGAAAGAATGTTCACATATACTGTACACCAAACATTCATTCAGTTAATAAAGGACCAAAATCAAAACCTTCTTCCTACTAATTCAATAATGTACTATTTTATGCATTAATATGTCGGTTACACTAACTTGTCAGTGAAAAATTGGTTTTCCCATATCAGCTTATGGGTTTTAGCCGCGACACACCGAACAAGCATAACATACCTACTCTACTTCTACTTGTAGCATGACACTTTAGTGCAGCTGGTAGCTCACCACTTCTAAATACTTGGTATAAAGGCAAGTAGTAGCAAGCTTATATAAAAAGGTAGCCCTCGTGTACAATCGATGCTTCACTAGTTTGAAATAAAGCAGCAAAACAATTGGTTTGCCAAATCAGTCATTAGTTTTGTTCTACATTGTTTTAAAACAAATTTACATAAATAGAATGGGATTTTAAGCTCTAAACAACAAATTGTGATTGCCTTACAAAATTAAAGAAGTACATATTATTAACTGTACTGGCATTCGACTCATTTTAGGCTGTAGTATTTCTCGATAATGTTTCCCATGAAAACCTATTTTGTTTTAAGTTCCAAATTATAAGTACCTATGTTTAACTGTTTCAGATGCAAGAATATACCTTTACGTTGTGTAATATGTGAAGAAGTTTGCCACGACCTACTCCTGTTTTGTTAAGGGATTTTATGATTTTACTTGAAGAAGTAATATATATCAAGTATCTATTTGAAACCTTGTAACTTGATGGCTCACAACTAACCTTGTAGCATCGCACGTGTTTGAACATTGTTCGTAGAACGTGCGAGTGCATGCGACTGGGCTGCTCGCCCATCACCTGACTCAACAAGTGCAGTGTGTGCAAACAGCGCTCGTCCAGTCTTCTGCGCCAGATGATTGTACGCAGGAACCATGTGAAGGCAGAGCATTCGAGCGAGCTGTCTTGTCGGTCGTCCAGCGTCCAACTAAGAGGGCAGAGTAGTAAACACATTAGTATTGGGATACAATTATGAAGATTCCCATGAACTTAGTTTTAACAAGTTGTAGAACTAAACTGATATTTATGTATTGTCCACCTTTGTATATCAGTTTTTTGTAACTGAATAGGATAGACGTTAAATAAATCTTTTATTTGAGTTAATTACACTTCACACTCACTCACACAATCATACATGCATACATTCATTATATACTTTTATACTTTATTATTCAACTTTATGTAACTATTTTATATTGTTACGTAGTGTATTGTTATGGTTTAGTAAATTGCACTTGTGGGACATTTGCCTTGTTGTAATGTGGCCACAAATAAATAAATACAAAATGTTTCAGAAAAAAAAACTGTGTGTTAAAGAACAATTTCATTTTTGCTAATTGTAATAGAAGCCAAAACATGTAAATGGTTGATTTCATGATTGTAAACATTTGTACCAGTATTTAAACCCCAGTTTTTCCAATTTAACACCCAAACTATATGTGTTTTATAGTTTCCTTGCTTTGAATGTTATTTTTAATCTGTCCTCGTGGCAATTGTTTTTGTTGTCAACAGAAAGTTTGTTCATATTGCACGGATCAAGTCTCAAACGATGAAGAGGTTTCTTGCAGTAAAACCCGGCACTTCCACCAAATAACTGGAAACTTATTTAGGTATTGACGGATACAACCAAATCGGTAAAGCTAAATAGCTGCAAGCTTTTGCAAAGTTTGCTGAATCGAGTTAAATTAATTAATAGTTTGTAAGTATCTCTTTACGCATGAACTATGAAGCAACGCATCCAACCGGCAATGCTGAAGACTGGGGTTCGATATCCTTCTGACATAGATTTTTAATTTTAGTATTGATTTCCATATAATTATTCCAACATTGTGTGACCATATTCATATTTTTAAAGTATGATTGATATGGTTGAATAACTTAGAAATTGTGCTTCTGTTTTCTAGTCAGTACTTTGTAAATCATCAATTCATCATCACATAAATCATTGTACATTATCATCATAATATTAAATTATTATTAACTTCTATTGATTTATAGGCCTAGTTATTGTTGTTAGTGTTAACCTTTTGTATGTTACTTTTGGTATGCTACTGAAATGTTAGTTTTTTATTTACATTTTATGTTTTTAAATTTATTTTAGCGTACCATAATGTAAAATAACAGCAATGCTGTATTTGAGTGTTGGCCAATAAATAAATAAATTATGATAGAAATAAAGTTGATCTGAATTAGTTATATACTTATATTGATAATGTAATAATGACTGTAAATTGTTTTCATTTCAGATTGTTATCAATCGCCAACCTACAACTGGCTATTAAAGAACCAACCTGGTTGTATGGCGTGCAATAGGCCAAACCGTCGCCCCTGCATTGAGTAGTGTTCGTGTCAACTCCACGCTATCGTCCATGTGTTGAACGGAGTACGAGAGCAGTGTCCGTCCTTCCTTGTTGACGGCGTTAGGGTCAGATCCAGCCTAGAGGGAAGAAAATACGTTGTATTCAACATTTGTTTCGAGAGTTAATAACTACTATTAATAATATGGATGACATCGGGTACCTACGGGTACTCGGGTTACCCAAATCCGAATATTACTCGAATCCAATCTTCTTTGAATACTTTTTTTTGTTACATTACACAACACCATGAAACTAAATGCTGCGAATTTATTTAAATTAATGTAGAAGTCGTGGGCATGGAAATAAAAGTACTAGTCCAATCTGTGACCGATACATTGACCAGAGTCTAAGGTATAATTACATGGCCACGACTTTTCAGTGTGTTGATGTTGGACAACCTGTGGCCTTGGTTGTCCTTCAGTTCAATTTCATTTTTTAATTAGTATAAACAATAATTGGACTCATCATGTTCTTTTATTAAATTATATATTAATTAAAGGTAAAGCAATATAATATAGCAAATTTGCATAGACGGAGGCTGAAGGAGGCTGCTTTGATGTCTGTGGCTGCTGATGTTATCAGTGCTCCAGCATGATTTCCCGGCGATTTGGAAGGAGTTTGTCCCAAGCCATAGAACTATTGTGGGCATGATTGTGGTATAATTTTTATTTTTTATTTGAATATGTATTTTTTATTGAGATCAAGATGGCCGTGTTTGTTAGATGTGTCGACCTTGGCTGGGAGGCGGAGTATTTTATGTTTTGTTTGGTTTGTTGCCTTTTGAAGGGCACTGAAAGTACCCGAAATATTGCTTTACCTTTAATTTAATATATTAATTAATAAAAGAACATGATGAGTCCAATTATGTTTTACTAATTAAACTAACTGTTCTAGAATCTCAGTAGTTATAAAATTCATTTATTTTGTTTTGTTTTGTTGTACCATGGAGTTTAAATATTGTACTAAGGTAGACTAAACAGTAAAGAGTTGCTGGTCAGTCTTAACAAAATAACACCATATAAACAAGGGACTGGAACCAAATTCATATTTTACTACCCAATGTCATCCTTATTTATTTATTTTTATATATTACTTATTTATATACTATTGGATGAGCGAAGCAAAGACTTCAATTTGACTTTGTGTTTTTTTGTTTGTTTTTTACTGACGTTACCCCAAGAAAAATAAGCTCGGGTGTTTTGTTTTTGTTAGTTTTTTTGTCTTTTTTTTTGCTCTCTACCGGGCAAACGGCATAATATGCGATCTTGATGAAAATTGGAGGGGACCTTCGAATTCTCTGAACTTAGAGCTGTATTGTTTTTGGGTACAATCGAAGAAATATTTCTCATACAATCGTACTTTTACGATTTTTTTTTTTTAGAGCGATATTTTCGTGATATTTGGCAAACGGCTACTCCGATATTGATGAAACTTTATAGGAACGTTTTTAATCACTGAAATCATAAATTATATGATTTTAGAGACATTTGAAAAAATATTTCTTATAGAAATCGTACTTTTACGATTTTTTCTCTGGTTTTTAATACGATATTTTCGTGATATTTGGGCCGATTTTGACCAAACGGGTGGGGCTACAACGTCCATATTTTACATTGACATAAAGATTATGGTGATGTAGTGCCTCTTGAAAGAAAAAGTTGAAAAAGTTGGTCAAAATTATAATAATAATATAATGTTTATTTAGCTTAACGCTATTACAGTTTACATGTATAGGTACCTTACAAACAGATAATAGGTACATATATATTTTCACTTAATATTATTATTAAACAGATAGAAACTACGACCGATGGCATGGCTTATGGCCTAAAAATGGCCTACAATACTAGTTCATACATAGTGATTACATACTGTCTACATTTTTTTTAAACTCACTCAATGATTTTCCTGTCTTATTCCTTTTTGGAAGTTTATTAAATTCTATCATCCTCCACATAATAGGTTTTATGTGTGCTGTTTTTCTTTACTCTTCTAAATTTAAAACATCATGTTTCTCGTGAAAGTCCATGAATGTCTTTTCTAATTGAGAAGTATAGTAAGTAGTAAATAAAGGTTTAATATAAGCCTTTTACAGGTGTATAATGAACAAGTAATATCAAGTAACTATAGAAAAGTAAAGAAATTCCACATAAAAACGTCATTGGACAGAAATATTCCAAAAAAGCACATCCATCAACGCGACTGGAAAAAGCGTTCGCGAAGCGGCCGAGTTATATTTAATAGATACATCTTGTGCTGTTTTATATTGTGGTATAGGAGTATTTTTAAGTATTTAGCTTTAGTAACTTACTTGGCACTTGTGTGTGGATATCTGTTGTCTAAGAAGAATAAATATACTGTTTGCTGTGTGTTTGTTTTTATTAGCACCCTAGTCTTGAAATACAATCTTAAATATTTTTTCTATGGGAAACATGTTTAGTAACAATTTTATGTTCCTCTACCGGGGTAGGGGGGAGGGTCTGTTAAAGGAGACTGAACCCTTACAATTTACCTTATTGACAAAAAAGAACTAGTAAAGACAATTATTGGTAAGGCTGGTGGAGGGTAATGAACAGCAGACCACTCGTATCAAGAGTATTGCTGCGCTCAAATCATCCAACACTGTTTTAACATTACGGTTCCCGCTATCGGTAGTGGGCTTTTGTTTGACCGACTGTTATTATTACGAGAAAGTAGAAACATGTTTTATTACATTCTATTATTTACTTGCATTGGTAGGAAAGTTAATTGAAAGCATGTTTGCTATTGTAACCTACCTCGAGCAGTGCTTGCGCTAACTCTGCAGCTCTCGCGAACGCCCCCTCCTTCAGCAGTCTACGTCCGGCTGTAAGGAGTGGGGTGTTGCCTTCGTGGTCGGTTAAGGATATTAGAAGACTTCGCTCCTTCTGTGTTCGGAGGTCCTTGATCATTCGGACAGCTTGGAGAACCATCGGCCAGTTGCTCTGGAAGTCGCCTGAGGAGATAGCAAACTTCAATCAGTATTTAGTTAAATTGAACACGTATTTCATCATTCATTGCACTTATTTGTCAAGGATCTCTCGAGGGTGAAAAATATGATTTACTGTGTGAACCATTGCTCGATAAATAATATACCTACAGAAATCATTAGAAGTATAACATGACATGGGTATGTTCCACCAATTATTTGCAACATATCCATTTAAAATTTAATTTGGTTAATTTAGACTTAATGATCTAGATAAACACTGATATTTTTACTGGTGAATATAAAATGTGGAATTATTCTAATAATTGAAGTTTCAGTGAGAAAACGACTCCTCAGTTTTCCTGGAAATTAATCATATTTGTCAAATTGTTATATATTATTCATACATTTCTGCATAATCATAATTCTAGATCTATATTGGTTACATGAAATGAACTTTAACATCTATAGTCACAAAGTGTTTCTAGATTTCATTTGTCGGGACACACTCGTATGTGTAATTAATTAAATAGAAATCAAACGAGAAATTAACAAATCCATCACGGCAGTGTATCGAATGCCGGTCTCACGATTAGGAGTAAAGAACCCATCCAGACACCAGGGTTCGATACACTGCTGAGATGGACTTTGTCATTTCTAGATTGATTTTTATTTAGTCACAAAATAGTTGTGATATTTTTTTAAGCTTTTCATAGACTCGTCCAGACTCGATAGAGAAATTCTCCACTTCAAAAAACCCGGCACCTCCACCAAAGAACTGGGAACTTATTTGTTTGGCCAAACAAGCAAACTTTTGGAAATATAATTATGTAATTTGAAGAATAAATATTTTGTAACATTTTTAAAGTAATATAGTACGTAAATTAAAGAAACTCACCAGTTAGTAGACGATGTGAAGGGCCGCTCGAGGTCAACCGGTGGAGCCAGGATGAAATGGATAGGAACGACGCCGAACACTGAACGCATTTCTATAACACAACCGAACACATTTCATTAAAGAAAGTTTGGATAAAATAATTATCAAACAACTTGCAGACAGCGTTGCGATGCTGAGCCTGAAATGATTTTGTCGCAGTTTTTTATTTGCTTTAGACTCTCCCACTCTGTAGTGCTACCTACTGTTAGTGACTCGATGTTAGTCCATCAATATGGGAGTTCAAAAATCATTTTTAATCTTAATGGATGTGAACGATCCAGAAACTGATTATAAATGCCGAGAGATATTTAAAGTACACTCGCGACAAAAATAACATAACTATCGAGCTTTTAACTTGAGAGTTGTATGACCGTGAAAGCGTAATAAAAATCTATTATTCAGAAACATTCAAGGTATCTGTGTTATAAATGGATGCTTATTAAATTATTTTTATAGTTAATTAATCTGATAATTCATATGATACTCTCGGTTTTCCCGCTAACTTATTGCAAATTTTGATTCCAAAGTTTCTGATATCTTACCTGGGGTTTGTCCACCTCTTCGTGGTCAGCTAGTAGAAGGTCGGAGACCAGTAGAGGCACATTCTCGCACGACATGCAGCCATCCAGTGTCGCCCCGTCACACTGTGGGGCTGTAACACATTCAACACTCCGTAAATAAATAAATTCGTATTAAGTCTGCCCACTCAAGTCATATAACTGATTTTCAGCGGGGACATTAAACCAAAGCGACCAAGCCAACCCTGTAGATCCCGACGCAATCGACGAGTGAGCGATAACCAACCAATAGCAATCGGTGGTATGGACAGTGCGAACACCCGCGGATCAACAAGGCCGATTCAAAACAACTTTGAATTTATTATGTGCCATCGTTACTTAGGACGGCTCCAAAGTCACCGTTAACAAAAATTCCTAACCCAAAAACTGATGTACTTAGTCCAAATCAGAAGTTTAAAAACTTCTGCCAGTGGGAATCGAACCCTGGACCTTCTGCATTGGAAGCAAAATACGCTAACCATACAACACCAACGAGCCACAAACTGTATATGCCGTCACTTGGCAATTAATTACTATTCATACAAAGGTGCAATTTAAATTAGATTTGATTTTTAAAAAATCCGGACATTACAACAATTGTTGTAATGTCCTTTTCCGCTAAACTCAAAAAATATATTTCATTCAGGCTAACTAGTTATGAATTTAGCAATTAACAGAAAAATTATTGGGGCCACCATGACCTCCCAAAAAATTGTCAAACATGACATTTTTCGAGCTAGGTCCCATCAGCAAAAATCTCCCATAAGAAATAACATGGGGACGATCTTTATGCCCCGTGACCTTGGAGGATTTTGATCCAAAAAAATATTGGCCATTATTGACGTACTCGACAGCCTTTTCTGTAAATTCTCTATATTTTGTTTTGTAATTTGGGCAAGTAGTTTGGTCAAAATATGCTGATTACCAAGATGGGGTGTGATTTTGGAATGCATATTTTTGCGTGTTTGAGAGTATATTTGGGCACAGTTTCAAGACACGATGTAAAAAAGGGGCATTTTAGATTGGTACTATGCTCTAGTATCTATGTGGACCAAAAAAGAAGCAGATTAAAGCCGATTTAGGAAATTTTCCAAAACACCAATTTTCGCCAATTTCTGGATCAAAAAAATTCAAAAATTCGTGTTAAATCACAGTTACAAGATATAATTTTTTAAACGGTCATTTAAGTGTAGTATTGTGCTATAGATCACGTGGTAAAAAATAATTTTTGGGATTTTTAGCCCCTTTAATTAGTGGTGATCGGGTAACCAAAAATTCGGGTCGGGTGTTTGGTTGTTGTTAAAAAAGGTACTCGATTTTCAGGTAACAAAAATATATTTATGAGGAATGGTGAAGGTGCCGATACAGGATTTACATACTTTATTGGTGAAGGTAACTGTCCAGACAATGTTAAATACCCTATGTTGTAAGCTACGTTAAAGCTTGAAATGAGACTTATATCGGACCTTCTTTAATCAATGTATCGGAGAAGGTAATTCCGTACAGGTAAATAATGTATTTTGCGGTGGTGCTATCTCCCTATTCCGTTATTAAATTACCCGAGACGATGAACGATAATGGAGATGAATGACAATCAAGAATAATTCCTTAATTCCATGCCTTAATCAAGATTCGAACCCACATCTCTTAAGCTAATTGCAAAGTAGCTCATCGTCCGATTAGCCTCGTTGCACAGCTGCTAGACGTTAAGGCTCATTAAACAAGACAACGGGATTCATTTGGGGTTTTCTTTGTTTTTGTTTGATCTCCACAGACCAAAGATCCAAAATCGTTTTGGTGTTTTTTTTACTTTTTCTTTTAAGTTTCGTGGGTATTTGTTCTCCGAACCTCATCGGGAAGAAAAAGAACATCGTTTCTTGGACTAACCTGCAGTGTCGTTCACACGTTGCGTGTCTGTACGATAACCGAACCGGCTGACCCTTCCTTAATGGTCATTGGTCAGGTTTAAGAACGATAACCATCTAGTGTTTTAATTAGTTTGTCGTTTAACGGCGCACTTAACAGATCTAAGCCTCGACGGCATCGGCTCTTTTTTTTAGCGGTCTCTTAACGACACCCAGAGCTACTCTGGACTTTTTTTATTTACAAAAAATTTAGGTGTTTGGAGAACATGTGAAGGGAATGCCCGAGGGCTGTTTGAGAGGACTCAACCCTTTACATTGGGAAGAAATTTAGTCGGGATTACCGGTGACGGTATTCGAACCCGTGATCCCCCAAATCGAGCACTTTGAGCGCTAAAAAATATTTTTCTTAGACTCAAACCCAAACTTGGCGCCTTTTCTGTTCGGTATTATCACATAGCAGAGTAGCTCGTCGTACTGTTTTGCGCCACTACTTAGTATTTTTTTAAATTTAGTAGACTGATTTATTTCCGAGATGGTTGAGGAAGGCATACATGGGCGTCCGCAGGGTGGTGCAATCGGGTACAGTTGCATCCTTGAAAATTGAAATGTCATTTTAATTTTTTCATAAATTTTGTATCACTTTAAAATGTCATTATTCTGCTGCCTTTTATGCATCTGCAAAGAAAAAAAACGTGGACCCCTCTCCAAAATTAAACGTGTTCGTGACAAAAAAAGCACCCTAAAAAATACTCTGCGGGGCAAAAGTGGGAGGCATCGCCCCCCACACCCCCCGGCGTGTCTTACTTTAAATCAAAGTGCACCCCCTTGGAAAAAGTCCTGCGGACGCCTATGAGGGCATAGCACCATGCACAAAAGGGATGTCTGATGTTATCATCGTATTTTATTAACTAATTTAAGGTTGATTGCTTGACGTCTCTATTAATCCAATATTGCTATTCGAGACGATGAGTAGGCCTAAAGATAGATGCAATGAAGGGCAATTACAAAAGTCATATTTTATGCGGGATTCGAACCCACATTCTCGTAGTGTCATATACGCCTCGGACCATCGTCCTAATCGTAGGTGCCACCACGGACGTCTATTTAATTGACGAAACAATTAACTACAGTAATAAAATTATCTGCACTCATATGTTGGAGTTGATAACATTAAATCATATTAATTGTCGCTTGGAAAAATATGTCAAATTCCCACGCGATAACGAGGCAATTAATGGTGTTTCTTTCCCCATTAATTTTGGCACATGTTTGACATTTCCCACGTCAGATGACAACAATCCAGTCGCATTCATTGAGTTTCCTTCTTCGCTTCGTTGCCAAGTCGTCATGTAACAACGGGTGTAATTCACGCACGTGTGTGTCGTCAAGGAAGTGTAGGTGCGAGTGCGATAAGGCGACAACTCCTTAGCGCCCCCTTGTTTAGGGAAGTGTCGGGAGTTCGTTGCTCTCCGCACATCGATCGACCCCCCTTCCCCCCCCCCCCACATTCAACGTGCCCGACCGAATTATTTTATTCGGGATTTCAGTGAGCTCATGACCCCTCACTTCCGTATTACACGGGCAGGCAGGCAGCGACAGGACAGCAAAGGACGTTCCCCCAAAAACGTAAACTAAAAAAAGAACAAGTAAAAATATCTCGCGCTGTTTTATGATGATAAATCGGTTTGCTCGACTGTGCTCTGACTTGCTCTATAGGATGCACTTTTGCATGTTTTAACTTGCACTAGCTTTCAACTCGAGGGTGCACCTGCACCAAGTGCATGCGCGTGTTCACTTGCTATTGTCCCCAGAATGCAACATTCGCCTATGACTGAGGAAAAACTTGTACCAATATTTCAGTAAGGATTGCCGTTGGCTGGTGCCGAGCCGACGACCTCCCGAAAGAGAGTCCCGCGTTTAAGCGATTCCAGAATCAGTTTTTTTAACTGAATAGGATAGACGTTAAGAGGGTAATCTAGCATAAACGGAGGCGATATAACGCTCACTTTCTGGATTTTTTGAGTACCGGTTTATAACACCATGTTCAATTCACACTAATGTTTATAAAATAATCTTATGTTATCATTATGCGTAGTTCCTAAATATCATGTCTTTGAATAATTAGCTTGATAACACAAAATTTACTCATTTTGTCAATTTGGGAATTTATCCAAGGAACAGATTTTTTAACTCAATTTGCTTAATAGTTACACGTTTAATCAAGTGAACGCGCGGTTAATTTGTTTATCGAAAGACAGTTTGTGCAATTTCAGAATTGTAATCCAAGTTTTGGATTTCCATTTTTCACGTTATAAACCCATGTATCGCAACTGGACTTCAAACCTATTTTGTGCGAAACCAATTACGGATACAATACAAAGTACTTTATTACAATCATTCAAATGGGTGGGTGATATTACCAATCGTATCGCAGAATCATCAACACCTGTTATGCGCGCATTTGTTGGCCAAGCTCACATACCCTCTAATACTAATAAATACAATCTTAGAGCGCCTTGAAATGTTTCATTATCACTAAGTAGTTTATTTCTTGGTTTAGTAGTAGTAACCTACACAGACACACGCGCTCTTTGCTTATTAGCATTGATAACATAGAATATACCATATTTACAATATGTATAAAAAAAAATACATTACTATTATGTAGTACTCTGATCTAATCCTGCTTTGAAATTTGATGAAAGCCAGTTTCTTTAGAATATGTATAAATAAATTTTGGAATCAATACATCAAACACCCATGAGACCAAACGAGACACAAAAAAAAGTGTGGAAACCACTGCAAAGCCAAAGGCGTTTACAGGAATATTGACAGGGGGTGGGGGAAATTACAATTTGTACTTTCGTAGAACAAGCATTAGGGCGCCCCCCCCCCCATTGCCCCTCCCTACAACAATAGCGCCGCAGGCGAATTTTTTTGATTTAGGGTGCGTTTTAGAAAAAGTAGTTGACTGAATGCAATACCAGAATAATGTAATTTTTGGACAATTTTTGTACAGTCTTTACTTGAAACTAGAAAACCATCAAAGGAAATTGGAACGCTAAACGTCCTGACGAGATTGATCATGTTACATTCGCCGAATATAATATTATCATATTATTTAATGTTGATTGATTGATTGATTGATTGCTGTTTATTGTACATAGATCCCTAAAAGGGAAAAACATAATGTACATTCATGGATATTATACATTGTCAAAAATATGATCTCAAAATACACAATGATTATGTTGCTAAAATATGAATAATAAACATTGTGGTAACTCCAGATTTAACTACAGAAATCATCAATTGAATAAATGCCTTATCAATAAGAAAAGCTTTTTTTTGCTTTTAAAGCAGTCCCTCCCCTGGTATTAATTGTTTTCAACTCCATGGGCAGGTTGTTGTAGAGCCGCCTTCCCCCAACTTCTGGGGCTCCTTTAGACCACTGTAGTAGTTCTTACTGATTCAAGATGCAGGTCCCCCGATGCCCAGTATCATACCCATGAAAGTCAGAATTCTTTTTAAGTTAGCTAAATCTTTGCGAACATGTATAACTGATTCGTAAATGTAAAGACCAGCAAGGGTTAGTAAGCCGAGCTCGGGAAAAAGTAGTCTGCACGAATGCCGTTTTTCCAACACCCACTAGAGTACGCACCGCTCGCTTCTGTATCAAGAGATACTGGTGAAAAATCTCTTGCTAGAGGGGCCCCTAGTATAAAACCGTAACGTAAAAGAGAATAATGGAAAGAAAAACGTATTCTTATTATTATTATTATATATATATTTACTATATATTATATAATATGTAGTATTATATTATATTATAGAGGATTCCAAGGGGGGGGCATGTACCCGCCTTGCCCCCCCCCCCGATCCAATCCCCGCGGATGCCAGCACCGATCGGTGAGTTGTGGCCACGAAAACCGAGACCCGGTGTACAGCGCATTTTATTTTTTCACGTTGGCCAATCTGTGCCACTGCCAGCTGCGCGTTTCAAAGATGGCGTCAAGTAGGTTGCTGAAGTTTAGATCAATACATAATACTTTGTGTTTCAAGAACTCTGCTGTATTTCCGTGAGTAAATTAGACTTATAATTTGTAATACATAATATGTTAATTGATTTTAACTAGTTGGCCGATTCATGAGTTGGGGCCTAGACTAATATTTCATATTCTTGTCATTTACAGGCATCAGCCTAGGGGAAGTGAGGTTAGTGTTCTCGCATTCAGCTCATATCCTCCTTTCTTTATCGATCCTGTGTTCAAAGGGGACAAGCAAGACGAGTTATTCGACCAAGGTGAAGCTCAAAAGAAGGCCCACATCCCCATAAAAGCAGCTCGAAATGAAGACACTAGCTCTGTATTTCATGATGAAGTTGTTCGCAAATTTACAAATCATGTCATGAAATCGGGGCAAAAGGTTTTAGCTCGTCAACTTATTGAAAAAACGTTCGAGAATATCAAACGTATCCAGTTGGAGCGTTTGAACAAACTTGAATCTCTTGAAGAGCAAACGAAGATTGAAACAAATCCACAGACCATCTTGCAGACTGCGGTTTTCAATACAAAACCCGCACTACAACTTACACCCATTAAACGAGGTGGGGTAAGGTATCAAGTACCTGTACCTATCACAGAGAAGCGTTCTCTCTTTCTTTCAATGAAATGGTTAATCAGTGCAGCAAATGATAAAGAACGCACTATTCACTTTCCCGAAAAGTTAGCACGGGAGCTGTTGGATGCGGCAACAAATCAGGGGCGAGTAGTGAAAAAGAAGCAAGATTTACATAGGCAGTGTGAAGCAAATAGAGCTTATGCTCATTACAGATGGAGTTAAGAATAAGTTGATTGTATGAACTGACATTACATAGGCCTTTAGTGCCTTGGTACAGTAAAATAAAATCGTAAAACTTACGCCTTATCTTTTAGTTTTAGGGGCCATGCACAACCAACTTGGTTGGTATTAAGTAGCCTATTAAATAACTAAGGCCTACAAGGCAAGGGTCTAGTTTTATTGAAACTTTCCAGGGTAAAATACTATGGTAGGCCTAGTGTTTTAAATTCTCCTGTGTGATTGATTGACACCAATCCACATCAAGTGAGTGCTGAATCGCATAATTTTGGCATTACATCAGCAAAGTCTAGGCATAGGCTACATATTATATTTTGTTATGTAGGGCAGGCCTATATCTCTTATTTTTTTAATGCTCACTCAAATAAGTGAATAATTTGGTTGTGAATGGCTCTTTTTTTAGTCCTACCTAGTACCTTTACTGGTATATTATGACATTGATGGTTAGGCCTAAACCACATTCTTGGATGTGAGTATTTATTTATATTTTGTGCTGGTAGAATATAATTCTGCTAAAATCACAATTAAAATATTGGTGGGCATGATTTTTCTTTGAAGGAAAATTCTCTTCGTGAAATCAAACTTATTATAGGCCTAGGTAATAGCACCGGTACAAACAATTATGAATATTGTTTATTTGATTAGCCTACGGTTTCTAATATAAGTAGGCAGTAGACAATTAAATGTCAACTGTTATTTTGTTTAATTGTACCTAGAAAGGTTATTAATTATGTACAAACAATAAGCAATAAAAATAAAAATACTCATATATATTATGCAATGCTCGCGTCATCACCAGGTGAATTGTGTCCAATCAGTGTGCTGTAGGCCTAGTCCAAATTTCAAACTAATTACTGGTATGTCACCATTTACCTGCAGATGTTGCCGGCATCAGCAAGGTAATTTCGGAACCTCAACCACCTTAGCCTAGGCCTACCCAAAATAACCAATATACTTAGTAAAATAAGTAAATTTGTATTAATATTGTTGACTTACCCGGTTAGGCCTACCCCATTGCAAAAAGTAATTTTTAGTGGAGTATAGGAAAGCACCCCAATCCGGATAAGAAAAAAAACTCATTGTATCAACGAGCCATGCATTGTATGTAATAATGTATTGAACTTAAAATTATTGAGAAAAACTTTTCAGTTTTTATGTCTCTTTTAATAGGTTAATAGTTGTGCATAGCACATTGTCAATGGTAGTACCTACCTATCAAACGGGGAAAAAATGAAACTTTTCAAAATATTGCAACATAATAAAAAACTTAATTTCCCACCTTAGAGCAGTGTTACTAAGTTTAATTAATTATTAAATATTGTCAATGGTGTTGTTTTATCAGGAAACAGACCCTGATATAATCGGGTGTCGTCGCCGCAACGTCCCACCAAATGTCGGGCCCAATGAGCACTGTACGACAAGCTTAATTAAACCTCTATTATTTTTTCTTCATCGACTTGTAATTAAGAATTTTAATAGCATCTATAGTATGCCTATGTCAAAACAGATGATGGAGATTGGTTTGTGATGATGTTCTGGGTTTGGGTCCAAGTCGTGCTAGATATATGGATGCACACGATAATCGATTTTATCGATCGATAATCAATAATGGTCCAATGGATATAATTTCGATAATCGATAACCAAAATTCATTATCGATTATCGAAATATCTAATAATTGGTCAATAGTGGCACGAACCAAACTCTAAAGACAGAGATTATATCATGCGCCATGCACTGGCTGGGCTGATGGTGTCACACTCGAGATTTATGTTTGGAAATGAGGTATCAGTCGATAACGGAAGCCAAACACATGACATCGAAGACAGCGAGGCAGCAAAGGAACACAATTGTATTGTTTTGACTTGCCACACTAATGAGGTTCCACTTGGTCCTATAGGTCGGAACAGACTTTTTTGGTGATATCGATAACATCGATTCGATAATGAAAATAGCATCGATGTGCATCCCTATAAATTTTGTTTATAGGCGTAGGCCTACTACCATTGAGTTATACTCGTAATCTTTAGCGAACTTAGTAGTATTTCTTTATTGCTATAGTTTTTCTATATTACCATTTTTTGTTTCGAGTGTAGGCTATAGCAAATGAGTTTGGTTTTGAGTTGTATTGAGGTTGATGGATTAAAATATGCCCGAATGGAATCTTAACTCTTAAGACTTTCCACATGAGATCAGTGACAAAATACATTGCACTTGAAGTTCTTGAGTTGAGTATTATTATCTGAGAAGTTGAAACAAATATAACATTTCTTTAAAAGTTACTAACATTGTCTTACTCTTGCCAAACTTGGGAATAATTAAAATTAAAATTAAAATTCAATAGCCAGTAACATTTTATTGAGCGAGTGTCTCCACTTGACTCTTATGGCTCGAATGTCTGTCTGTCTGTTTTTTTTTCTTTTTTTTTCTGTTACTGCTTCGATACAGGTCGCACCGTTTCTCTGATCGACCTGAAATTTTTCACACATGTACATACCACCTAGGCGGGTTGCTGTATAGTTTTTGAACAAAATCCGATCGTTGGTTATAAAAAATAAAAAATAAAATGTTCCGATCGTTATGAAGTTTTGCAGGGTCAATAAGTACAACATTCTCTCCTATTCCCAAATTTTCGCTAAATCGGTCAAGACCTTAAAGACTTATTGATATGTAACACTAGGGGAATGTCGTACTGGGTCGTTGTTGCACGTACCTGTGCTTAGTTAGGTATTACTAGTGAGATAGGAGTATGTGATTTATTTATTGGATTTTGATTTTTAATTAAAATCAACTTATTGATCAACCTTGTTTTTTTATTCAATTTAAACCGGATTTTTATTGATTTAAATAAATGATATCAGTATTTCAATAATTATAATGTTGGCAAGCGATTCATAAACTTACAATGCACATTCAAAAAATGTTTTGAGAAAACTATACATAAAGGCTTCTTGTGATTGTGCACTTAAATGTTTTTTAAAAAATCATTTGATTTTGATATGAACAAGTGAGGAATTTCAAGGCAGCATTAAACTTAAAGAAAATTATTTAATTCAAATTCCAATTGGTGACATCCCCCAAGCTTTTTTCTTTGGTAATTTGCTTTGGTGTGTACCGCTACTTTTTATGTGGAACTAAGTTCCAGGACCGATTTTTTATGAGAAACTGTCGACATTTTTTAATACATTCTTGTTTTGTGTTTGGGGGGGGGGGGGGGGGGGCTTGGCCAAGAGCGCAAATCCACGCGAAGGACTATCGATTGCTGAGAAAGAGGCTTTTTGGGAACGTTCATGTTTGATCGTCGTCAGATTACATGTCCAAAACTTTGCCCAATAGTCATTGGAACCAAAATAATATGTTCTACGACATCGACTTCCCTTTAGATTTAGGACGCGTCAACCGTTGGATCATAATGCGTCACTCTAGCCTTTGCCTAGGGGATGGGATGAAAATATCATGCTGGTCAGAACCAGCCACGGGCAGAGTGATTACAGGGCGGGGGGCGTTCTCGCGTCGTGGTTGTCATCGTTTGTTTTGTCGTCGGGGGTGGGGAGGGGGGGGGGAGTCCCCGCCGACAAATTAACTCGTAAAGAAAACTATTGTTTATAATGTTGGATTTAGTTAGAACCACAAACGGCTGTTTTGGTTTATAAAAAAAAGTAAAGTACATAAGTTTATCTTATTCCAGATAACCATGTTTCTAAATGTGTCATCTGTATTCTCGAGACATATTTTTTAATATTATGCATCAGCTACTTCTTGGCTTCAGATCACACATTTACATTTGGATTTGTGCGCCTCCTCTGATAAATTTTGAAACTAAAATGTTTAAAATGTTTGTTTGCCAAACTAACTCGCGTCATCAATTTGTCAACTTGGAAATGTTTAGTATTTATTATAATAAATGTCCCCATCAACATGTTTGGATGCACCTACTCGTTTCATTCTAAAGCCAAGAATCCCCGCGTATTTTTAGAAGTGTAGACTATATTCCGTGGAGTGAAAGAACTCCGCGAAGCGAAGGCTCAGCTGTTCTCATCTGATGCAGGCGTCTATACTGACTAGGTCAGAGAGTAGTGACCTGCCGTTCAACACATCTGCCCCGAGTATGATGACCGCTAGTTTACGACTACCGACTCTTAATACGCTACTATACAAATGGATCTCAAAAACATTAATATACCTGTTTTAATAGACTAACATATAAAATGTATCTTAATAACATTAATGTGTACAAGTAGGTAATGAATGTTACTTATTAATTAACCGGTCGTTGGTTGGGTATTATCATTGAGTACATTAAACTAATTACACAACTTTTATTTTACTCTAGCTGGGCCCTGATTCCGACTTCTGTACATTTTCCTAACTCTAACCCGTTTAACCCTTGACTACGTACTAACCCCATCAGCAAGATGTAACAATGTTTGTTTGTTCTTTTATATATCCTTGGAAATTAACCCCTCTGGGTATTGTACAAGATAACGGTTTAATCTCTGACTCTTAACTCATAACTCCGCGAACTCGGGGTTAAAAATATGTACATGAAACCGGCCCCATCCTAACTGGCTGTTTTATAAAACAATCCATGTATTCGCATTTGGCGGTCGAAAGACAAAAACCTTGAGAGTAGGCTACCTTTATTTATTTACACGAAATAGTTAGAACTAAGTTATTATTATTATTATTATTATTATTATTATTATTATTATTATTATTATTATTATTATTATTTTATTTATTAATATTATTATTATTATTATTATTATTATTATTATTATTATTATTATTACTAGGAAAACGCTAAAGTCCCGCCGCGTTTATGGATGAGCTTTTTATAAAGTTTTTAGACTGGGGTGGGATACTTTACTTTTGCGAGTGCTTTGTTGCTTGTTTTGCGCCCACGCATTTTAGGTGATTGTTGTCAAGTTTCTATTGTTACTTGTCAATTGTTATTTTACCGTTAAAAATTATATTAAAAGCTTTATTTCTATGGATTTGGGTAACTTGTCAATTTTCTTTCAAAAGGTACTTATCACCATAACCTTAATGTCCATGTATAATATGAACGTTGAAAGCCCCACCCGTTGGTCAGAATTGGCCCAAATGGCACGAAAAAAAATCGCATAAAAATCAAAAAAACTTATATTAATAGCTTTTTTCTAGGGAATTCCGGCTAACTTTTTTAACTTTTTCTTTCAAAAGGGGAATACATCACCATAACCTTAATGTCATGTATAAAATGAACGTTTTAGGCCCCCCCGTTTGGTCAGAATCGGCCCAAATGTCACGAAAATATCCACTAAAAATCGAAAAAAAAAAAAACGTAAAAGTACGATATTCAGAGAAAATTTCTTCGAATTGTACCCAAAAACAATACACCTCTAAGTTCAGAGATTTCGAAGGTCCCTCAAATTTTCATCAAGATCGGATATGCGTTTGCCTGGTAGAGAGTTAACAAACAGACAGAAAAACAAACAAACAAAAAAAAAAAAAAAAAAAAAAAAAACACCGAGCTAAATTTTTGGGGGTCAGTGAAATTGAAGTCTTCTCTTCGCTCATCCAATTATTATTATTATTATTATTATTTTATTATTATTATTATTATTATTATTATTATTATTATATTAATTAACACAATTTATTGGTCGGGACATTTCGCCGCGTCGAATCTGCTTTAATTGCTTTTGACGTTTCAGCCCAACTGTGTGGGCTATCCTCAGAAAAACAAGATATTAATTCTAAAAACTTACAAAAATAAAAGCACAGACAAGGCGTTACATAGAAAAAACAAAATCACAAAACAAACAGTTACCATGACCAGGCCCGCCTTCTATAAACATGCGTTACATTCTTATGAAGACCAAAATATCACATTTGAGAGATTGAGAGATTTGAGAGATTGGTTAGAGGAGTCCATTGAAATTGCTAAAACACCAAACAATTTTAATGGTGATTGTTGGGTTTAAGCTGAGCGGGTCGTGGGCGCCTATATTGAAAAGGATTCAAGACAAACTCCAACGCTGGCCGTATCAAAAATAGTTGCATTATCCCCGACATCTTACTTCCGGTTTCGAATACAGACCTTCTCGTCCTCCCTGTCCAGAACTGGATCAGCCCCAAGAAAGTGGAGTCCGACGAAGTGATCGATACGTACCAGAAACTCTCAAATGTGATATTTGGTCTTCATAAGAATGTAACGCATGTTTATAGAAGGCGGGGCCTGGTCATGGTAACTGTTTGTTTTGTGATTTTGTTTTCTATGTAACGCCTTGTCTGTGCTTTTATTTTTGTAAGTTTTTAGAATTAATAATCTTGTTTTTGTGGATAGCCCACACAGTTGGGCTGAAACGTCAAAAGCAATTAAAGCAGATTCGACGCGGCGAAATGTCCCGACAATAATTGTGTTAATTATTTACCGGGCCGCGAAAGCCTTAAATTTGAAATTATTAATTATATTATTATTATTATTATTATTATTATTATTCTTAGTCTTATTATTATTATTATTATTATTAATTAATTTTACATTTTACATTTACATTTATTTATAAGCTTACAGTTATACAAATTTTTGTATGGTGGCAAGGTACAATATTAACATTTAAATACTAAAATATAAAATTTCATAATATTTACAAATTTACAACGATAGGCCTAATTGATTTATTTAATTAATTAATTTATTTATTTATCTAACGTGTTTGTACCCTAATCAGTTTATAAAGGAAGACAATAAAATAACAGTAAGATTACATTCAGAATTGCGTATCTCGATAACCGGTATCGATCCGATGACCCCCCCCCCCACTTCAGAGTCTCGTGTTTATCACGTGAGCTACCTCTATCGGTTATCCAAGCTGAATAAATGTGTAGGCTATGACCTGAGCTCTTGTGTTACTTGGCAAGCTGATAAGTCAACGCATTCACCCAGCAATGTTTACTCTCAAGTGTTTATTTATACACCACCCGTGTTCTCTCAGCTCTTGTCAACACGCAAAGTTGTATGTTATAAATGCAACTCATTGATTCAAATAACACGTCTACGTGCAGCTATCGAGTTTCTCTATATTATTATCGCTATCGCGTGTGTGTGTGTGTTTGTGTGATTAATTAGACGTTACCTCTCTCTTGATTGTATTTAACGAGGAACTACTTGGATGTGAAGAGGTTAAAAAGCAAACAGTGACGGCGTAAATAAATACAAAGTAGTGTTTACGCGCGTCAAAACGTCATGCCGGGTTTTAGTGCGGTGATACTCGCGCGAGGAGCGTTGACATCGCGCGCGTTCACACTTCCTGATGGGATTGGTCAACGCTCGGGTGCTGCCTTGACTAGTTCCGCGTCCGACGTCGATTTAGTGATTAGATGTCAAATGTTTCAAGTTTCAGAGTTTGTTTACAATAGTTAAAGTTACCTACCACTACCAGGCGGTCGGATTTTCCAGGAATGTCTGGAATTTTATTTTTTAACTTTATAAAATTTAATTCTGTCCGGGCGAAATTATCTAAAAACATAAAAATATCCGGAATTCGTAATAATTCCTAAAGTATGCCAATCAAAGACACATTTCAAGTCGATGTATCGTCATCAAAACGTTTAACGACGTCATACGAAGTGAAGTGAACCTGATGAAAAAAAAGTTATACTTTACGTTATTTTAATAGTTTTTCCTATAAGAAACTACATTTATTTCTAAAATTGGTTCCCGAGCAATACCTCCAAATTACTTGCTTTTTTAAAATCCGCATAACGCCAACTAAAATTGCAAAAAAAAAAAACTCTAAGTTTTTTACGTTTGCTTAGAGAAATTGGTAATTCAATTTTCCAAAACAGTTCCCCGGTCATAATGATAATCCACAAAAAAGATTTAATACATTTATATTTTGTATTATGAGATGTGTTTAATTTTTTAAACACTTGGGACGGGTTTTTTTAGTAGGAAAAAGGTTTGAATCGTATTCAATGGCAAAAAAAACGGAGGTTTCGAGTTTTAGGGGTTTCTGATTTCGTCCCCCCAGGGTAGGGGCAAGGTTTTTTTCCAGAAAATTACGTATACAAACAATAATTAAATAAAAATTTTAAATATTATAACCACGGATTTTGGATGAGGGGGAAGAGTCGGTAGCAAGGGATGAAATTGATCACTCCCACAAAAATAGTTCCCTTTATCAATCAAAAATAAAAGCAATCCTCATTTGGCATGGCAGCATCCGTGGTTGTCTGATCGTGTGACGCAGTGCAGCCCTAGGGGCGTCTGCCTCCCCGGCCTCAGTTCCAGCTCCAGACGCAGGAGTTGAAGACTGCCGAACTGTCGTGATCCCGGGAAGACGGAAGACAGTTTTAATGTTATACAACTAACGAACTCTCACGTCTTTTTAGTTATTCACGCGTTTCATAGATGGACAATACGTTAGATTTTTATTTACAAACGTGTGTGATGAAAAATGCTTAATAATATATTTTTTGTATTTCCCGATAGACTATACACTCAGGGCTACTAAACCAGCAAAAAGCTGTCACAAACAATCAACAAAAATTGTAGATTTTAGCCTTTTTCACACAATCCAAATTCGAAAAAACCTATTTGCCCCATATCGTTTACCTAAAATTATTTTTATATGTGTGACTTTAACCCCTTTGCACCGTTGTCCAGGGTTTTTTTCACAAATTTACTAACCTCAATTTAAAGAGGGGAAAAATTTTAAAAATTTGTTTTTTTTTTTTTCATTTTTTTGTAACTTTTGAATTTTTGCCAATATTTCGGTTTTGAAGGATTTTAATAAAAGGAACTGTTCCCCCGCCTTCTAAAAAATAAAAAAAAAAATTTCGAGTGGAAAGGGTTAAGCCCTTTATTTCCTCATCCTTGACAATAATTGTTGTCAAATTTCGAAGAACTGCGATTCAGCCCGGTTTAATTTCGATGGCAGTGGTCGCAGTTTTCCGCAACAATGGGAGTAGGAATTTAGTAATTTTCCTATTGTCACGGTTTTCGATCACTAAAACACTCTAGAGGAATATGACTCACGAAAAAGCTCCCGAAAATACCAACGATGCGATAAAAAAAAAACGTTTCCCCAAAAAACCGGCGTGAGGAATTGGTTGGGTGAGGTTGTGTTGTGATTCCATTAGTCCGCTCGCCGTCACATCACGGTTGACCGGCTGTACTCGCACCCACACGGGGGCAATGCCAGCAGACAATCTGACTAACCTCTCTAATAAGAGGTTACAATAATGTACGCCGGTTGAATTACCGTTTAATGTTTTGATACGATGTTACGGTTTGGGCTTTATACTCGCCTCACCCTGTTATCGGAATTTAATTATATTTTATTTAATATACCCATTATGGGAGCGAAGCTCTCTGTGGAGTCTAGCTCACGATAGAAACGGAACACAACCCCCGATGTATCCTGTTTTTCCTAGACATTGCCGTCAAAAAGGGAGATTAGAATATTTTTGGTGGAGACCCTGAAGGTTGGGGGATGGGGTTTTCCCCCAAAAAAGGGTTTTTTTACCGAAACTACCACAAGTAAAAGAGATCAACGCACGACGTTTTTTAGGGGTATCTTTGTGACACGCTCATTTTTTGGATAATATTTTGACGTATACTTGGATGTATAATATATACAAATAAGTTTTTTAAAGAGTAAAAACATTCCACCCGAAGAAAATAGAAAAATGAAAATGAAAAAAAAACATTACCGACAAAAGTTGGAAAAAAAACGTTTTTTCTTTATATTCTCTTTCTTTGTTTATTAGTACGTTTTTAATATATTTTGAGGTCGTTTCTTGTGTGTACTGTGGATGTGTTATGGATCCAGCCCCCCCCTAGGGAATTTCTACGGACCCGGCACCTCCACCAAAAATATTTGTATTATAATTTTAAAAAACTTTTAAACCCCCCTTTTTGGTTTCCTCACTATCAGCTTGTACCTGCTGTTATATAATATCCTGGGAGGAAGGGGGTGTTCTACATTCCAAACGTGACCCCTCGATCATCCGGACCACGTGAGGACGCAACTTGCTGCAGAATCGTTAGGATGACACGTATACTTTATTTTATTTGGAGTAATAAAAAGAAAATAAAAAATGCTTGGAGTCACGTTTAAAAAATATATGTACAAAAGAAGCTCATGTAACTGGGTTTCGGTCTCCCGGCGAAAATTAATTTTTATCTTTAGTATAAAAGGACCAAAAATAGGTCGAAAAAGAACACACAAATAAAATTATTACCCTTTAAAATTTTTTTGATTTTTTTTTTCGAGCCGTTGACAAAAAAATTTAAAAAAGGAAAACCCCTGACTCCAAGCCAGCAAAAAATTTTTGGAATTCGGTTTGAAGAGTAACCCAACCAAAAACAAAAGTAAATTGCAGGGAGGTTTTAAGTTTTATCGTGGGGACGTGACACCCATGATGTTTAAAATCTTAGTATGCTAGCCCCGTCTAAATACGCCCGACGGGCGCGAGCGTAGCAAATTAAACCCGTCAATCTACCTATGCAAGATTCGTTTTGGCGTCTCAATTCATGCTTTACAATTTAATATTTTTTAAAGGGATAAGTATTTTCTAGGGGTTTTTGTTTGGGTTTTGCTTGGCAGCAGGGGAAGCACAAACCGAAACAATAAAAAAGTATTGATAGGGAAATTTTAGTAACATTTGGTTAATGGCTAATATGCTTACCTGTCCACTTGACAGCCATCTTAAAAAAATATTTGGGCTACAAATCGCTCTTATCTATTTTAACATGCAAACTGACTTATTTAAGATGGCTTCAAATTGTCACGGAAGTGGACCAGTGACTTGGGATCTAGCCTTCTGTAGATGTTAAATATTGTGACACACGCACAGACGGGCGGATAGACAGAAAAGTGATGCATGGGGGGGGGGGGAAGCTTCGCTTCGAAATAATTTGTTTACCTCTTATCTTTTTCAAGCCATCACTTTCATTGATCTCGAAATAGCTTGCAAATAGTTGTGCACATAATATAATTGCGTGCAAGCTTTAATGCTCGTCCTAAGTGGACCCCGGTGTCTCCACCCTAAAACGCGCGAACGAAATTTCCAAGTGTTTGGCCTTTTGGCACTTCGGTTTGGGACGTACGCGCGCCGGGCGGGAAACCCAAACCCCCGCCCTTAGATGATTGGGTTTTTGAAAAAGTGCTTAGCAAGTGGCGACCTTTTGCAAGGATGGACATTAGGGGGCCCCCCTTGCACAGAAGTTTTCCAAAAAAAAGACAACTAAAAATTTTACCCAAACTCTCACTCTTTTCCCCGTTAAGCAACAAAAGGTTCAATAATGTTATATGTTTTTAAACATTTTATTTAATTTTGAAAACAAAAATGGAAATATTTTTACTAGAAAAAAGTAAAATTTTCAAAGTATGATATGATAAACACTTATACCCCGGGAAATGACAGCCCCAAAACATTACTACTTTAAAGTATATAATTATTATAAATAACAAGGTATATAATAATATTATTTATTTGGTAATACCCAAAACTTTTTTGTAATAGAATTAGGGTTTGGCATCTATTTTATTTTTTTAATGCAATTTTTTCATGTTACACTTTTACCCGCATACAAATTAGGTATACCTTTTCCATGGAGTTTTGGGGCCCTACATGCACAATGCGCCTGTCAAGTTGAATCAAGTTATTTTTATTCCATTCTTATTGTATGATACGTTACTATTCCTGAGGAGAAACAAGACAAGTCCCATGATTACAAGAAAATGAGATTTGGGAATACGGGATATGGTGTAGGAAGAAAAGAATTTAACAGGAAAGGGGTTAATAACATATTTATAGAACTGGGAAACGAAAAGTATAAAAAAGAGAGAAAGAAAAGAAATGGGAAAGTAAAAAGAACCCGACTAGATGCGGCAAAGTAAATCATCCCGCCTAACTTGATGCACCGCTCACCGCAATAGAGATCGCGGGTTACATGGGTTCACCAGAGTTTAACTTTAATTAGCTAGCCGAGCATTTACCCCAGTGAGTTGATTGCGCCGCGGTTAGTTTCCCCCATTTGGGTTTGCCTATAGTGCAGTTTTTTTCTTTAAATCACGCGTATTAGCACTCGCGCGGTGCAATCTAGATTTTTAGAGCCGCGGAATAGAAAATAATTCTTTCCCGCACCGGTAAACTTATTCTGAAAATTTCGGGAAAACATTTGGGGTAAAAAAAAGTTTTCATGATTTCTAAAAACGCTGTCGGTATTTTTAAGACAGCAAATCGATTTAGCTTTGAAAATGCGATTTAAATAAATTGATTGATCGAAATCGGTTATTTTTGTTCATAATTATACTGCATTTGAAATGCATTTTTCATTTTATTACAATCCCGAAATTTCAAAACTTCCCCAATTAAAAATGAGCAAAAACACCACGGGAGACGTTTTTCCCGTTTGGGTAAAATGAAATTTGACTTTTATCCTGAGTGCATCTCTATAAATTTGAAATATTTAAAATATCACATTTTTTTGGCACAATAATTTCATCAATTTAAAAAAACGGTGTTTTAAAATTTATATATTTTTTCCAATTTTACATTACCCTACATTTAAAAAGGGACCACCTCACAATCCCCTGCCTACATTTTGAGGGGAAATTTTGAGTTTTCCCCTAGAGGTAGCCAAGCATGTTTCGCAAAATTTTGATTGGGAGGTCGGGCGGACGGCCCATACCCCCCACCGGCGTTTAAAATTTTGAGTCCATGGTTTTTTCATCCCCTAAAAAAATCCTTTACAATCCCTACCCAAATCTTTCACACCATATGCCTAGTTAAACACCGGACGGGGAATTTTTGTCCTTTCAGGTTTTCCCTTGAAGAGAACTTTTTTTTTCAAGGTAGAAAATAATTCCCAAAGATGGCTCACGGAAAGTAAGGGAGTGATAGATCTACAACAAAAATAATACGTTTCCAACCAAAGGTTTCCCCACCGTTTTGTTTTTTCCCCTCCTTCCTACATAAAAGTTCGTATTGCTTTCAGCTACACACAAATCATGCTTGTACGCGTTTTAATGAGCTACGGGCGAACTGAAAGACCCCCCCCCCCCCCCAAGCAGAGCCCAAATTTAAATTCTGGAACACGTGTTAATGACTTCACAATGCACAGAGTGTTCCCCTTTGCGAATTTGCAATCTCAGTTTTTCATGAAGTGGTTAGTTTTTTCACCCCTTTTACAGCCGAAACCAAAAATTCAATGAGTACTGCTGGACCGTATTTCCCTAATATTGAGTGCGATACGCAAATATCTCCCAAATATCCCGATAATGTTCGAAGTTCGAAATTGAAACGCAAGGGTAGAATAAATTTTTGAAATGCTAAAAACGAATGAGTATAGGTGTTTTAGTTTCTTATTTTTACTATATTTGCAGGCGATCCCGTGGCAATTCCCCGATTGTGGTTTTTTAGAGAAGATTTCCAAATTTGATCTTCTAATATGTAAAAATGAATGGATTTAGAACGGAAACTATCACTATAGTCGTATAGGTCCTAGAACTAACTGAAAAGATGAATTTACAACGAATATAAAACAAAAAATTGTAAAAAGTTGAAATTGAATTTGAAACCCGAATGTGAAGTATAGGACTAACACAAAATGTGACTTTAGAATGTAGGTATCATCAAGTTATGTAAGCGAGATTAATAAGTTGTGTAGGCCCTATTGTCTCCGACTTAAAATCAGTTTTCGTAAATGAGTTAAAGAATATAAAATAAATTTTCTGGTACTTATATGCTATCGTTTTTATTTTCTTCAAATCTTGTACGAGCTTATTAATGTGGTTGATATTTAGCTTAAAATCGTTAAAAACTAGTATGGGTAGGGCAGTACTCCCATAATTCACCGTGCGTTGATAACTTTGGTGGCGACGCCGGGTAGGCTTGGCACTAAAAAGGTTCGTTGCCTGTTCGCACGTAGAGAATAATGGTGGAGGTGCCGGGTCAAGAATTTTCAAACTTTCTGTGGGGCTAGACACTAAACCAAAACATTCTTATCATCCTTGTTGGAGAGCGATGCTAAGCTTAACACGCGTGCCCATCGGACGTCGTGCTCGGTTTTTATCGTGAGACGTGACACGCGCACAGACGGACAGAAAAGTGATGTTTATATGGGAGCTTCGCTCCCTTGAACAATAATTAACCTTTTCATATTAAAGGTGTATATTGTAGCATGTTGGTTTATATAGCCACAATCGTATTTTTTTTTTAAATGTTGCAATTGTTGTAGATGTTAGTTTGCCTCATAACACGCGTTTCCCTGTGCAAGTGTAGTTAAGTGCAGGCCAGTGCAGATGGTGGCAGAAGTGCAAGACCCGGTTCCCACAACCGTCGTGAGAAATCCGATATCCTGATTGGTTAGTAATGTTTTATTGGTCTGTCATAATGAAGTTACTTCTCTTTATTGGTCGGTCGTAAGGATTATTGACGTTTGATTGGTCTGTCGTAAAAATTTCGTGGTTGTTATAAGCTCTTATAACAATTTCTTATGACTAAAACAAAAGTCATTCCCTTATAAGCAAACAATAACAATTATTAGTGGGAACCGGGCCTAATCGGCACAATTTTTTAAGGTGGCAGTCGGGTATAGGTTACGGTATAAAATATAGAAGAACAACCGTAAAGCCGTCCGAATGCTGCTGCTTGCTTGTGCTGGTTTTCGCAAATGCTCATCTCTCTATGAACGCACAGTACTGTACTTACAGATAGGGCAGACAAGACCTTTGTGCTGCAGCGTTCATTGTGACGTGCAGAATCTAATGAATGGGGGTATACATCCAGGGAACGGGTGTAAAGCGAGATTATTATGAGGGCATTTTCGCACGGAAAAACCGCCGCCATGTTTGCGAAGATTGCGAAATCTTCTCTTTGGATGCCATTGTTCGTTCAGATTTGCATTCGCGCCTCTCTGCTGGTGTTTGTTCAGCGAGCTCAGTCATGAACAAGGGCGTCTGCAGAGGGGGGGGGGGGGCAAGGCGGGCACTTGCCCCCCCTGGAATCCTCTATAAAGCAATTTTATCAAGATATTTAGAGACTAATAATACATACGTTTTTCTTTACAATACTACTCAACATTAAATTAATATGATAATATTAGGCGGATGTAATATGAACATAATCAATCTCGTCTGGACGTTAGCGTTCTAATTTCTGTTGGTGGTTTTCCAGTATCGCATATCGATTGCGCAAAAATTACATTATTTTGGTATTGCATTCAGCACACTACTTTTTTCTAAAACGCACCAAACGCATTCTAAAAACCTGAAATCAAAAATTTTCGCCTGCGGCGCTATTGTTGGGGGACTTTTCCCCCCATACCACCCATGCTTGTGCCACGAAAGTACAAATTATAATTTTTGCCTCCCCCCTCCCCGACAAAATTCCTGCGGACGCCCTTGGTCATGAATATGCTTATGGTTAGCATGAGCGAATCCTAAAATCGCTATTTGTACGGTTGTTAAAAGCAAGAGATCTCATGTTGAATTTCGTTGCATCGAAGATATCAATGTATAACATAGCATACGACTGGAGAGTTTTAAGTTTAGAATGTCCCCGTTGTTTTAAACATAGCCTAATTCTCACAATTTTGACTTTGAAGAAACTCATGTAAAATCAAATTTCAAATGCGTAATAATAACGTACTATTAGAAATGATTTTTTTCTTTGAAACGTATAATTGCCCCCAAAAAATAATACAATTGTATCGTTTAAGAAAGTTACTGTACAATATTTGTTAGAATTTAAAAGAATAAATAAGAAGATACAAATTTTAGAAAGAATATCATCTAAAAAAATCGGGACGGTTTTCAAGAATGGTATGTCATCTTGTATGTTTTTATCACCTCAAGATGGATGGGGAGGAGTATTCTGGCCACCTCCCCTCCATCTTGCAACACATTACACCATCTGCGGTGATGTCTCACACCTGCCCCCCCCCCCAGTAAAATGTTAAGAGGTGAGTCGCCTCCGGCCGGCGCGCGCCATCCTGGCAGATGCACCATCATCATTCGCCGCAGCTGGAGGATAAGTAATTACATCCAATGATGACCATTAGAATCCTCTCTACAAATATACGACGTCCTACCGTCAATTTACAAGCCAATAACTATTGTAAGTCCATGTAATATGGTGCGAAACCTTTACCAAACAATAAAACCCTACCCTATAGTATATATTTTGTAAAACTAGGAAAACGCTTAAGTCCCGCCGCGTTGTTGGATGAGCGTAATTGGTGCATTGAGCTGCCATGTGTTATGCGAATTTTCTGTTGTTCTGTGGCAAAATCATTACTAAGTTGAATTTTTTTTAAATTAAATTTAATTAAATTAAAAATTCACTTAATTTTTTAATTTTTTTGTAATTAATCGAAATTGGTAAAAAAATGAAATATTGCGATTTTTATAAGAAATAATTTCTCCGATTGCGCTCAAATTTTACACTAATATATTAATTCATAAAATAAAGGTTCTGCGAAAAAATCATTACAATCGGATAAAGCATGTAGGTGTTATAAGTCAAAGAATTGTTTAAAAAAAGAAAAAAACTGTAAAATTTCGATTTTTATGATAAATATTGTTTCAATTGCGCTCAAATTTCACAAAAATATCTTAATTCATAAAATAAAGGTTCTGTGCAAAAATCATTAAAATCGGATAAAGCATGTAGGTGTTATAAGTCAAAGAAATTTTTTTTAAATCGAAAAAAATCGTAAAATTGCGATTTTCATGAGAAAAAATTTTCCGATTGCGCTCAAAAACGTGGCAGTTCTAAGTTCAGAGATTTCGAAGGCCTCCATAAAATTTCATGGCAATTGGAGTATTGGTTTATCTGGAATCGTGTTAACAAACACACAAAAATACAAAAACAAAAACAAAAACATTCCGGATTTTTTTCACCAGTGTAGTGAAATGGAATCTTCGCTTCGCTCATCCAATTACAACTCGCAACCTTCTCGTGGTTTGGCCAGTGATTAGGGGAGCTTTTCTCCCTGAAACTAATGGCGAGCTCTGGGTCGTCGTCGGGGAACTTCCCCATTCCCTTTGACTACCTCCCCGACGGCGACGACAATGACAACACGGACGGATGATGACACAGACAGAGACGACCACGACGTGGGGGAACCTCTGCCCTCCCCATACGCTTGTGGCTGGTTTTGACCAGCACAGGCTTGTCCACCCCTTGTCCCCCCGCGTCATCCCTTACGTCCCTCCCTTCGTCTCGATTAGCCAAGTTGCATAAATATGAGACGTTAAGCAATATCTAATAAGAAAATAATTATACCATAATTTAATTGAAATTTGTGTAATTTTGTGATGAAATCATTCTTAGTATTACGTACGTACGACTGGACAAAGTTAGAAAACACAATAAAATTAGCGCGGTATAACGACGACAATCCAACTGAAAATGTGCATTAATTCTTACTTTTGGTAATACGACCAAATTTTTTCTTGGAATAAGATGAGTTTTGTGTGCATACTCAGAAATGTGATACTTATATCTTCGTATAGTCTTCGCCATTTGCTGAGAGCTACCGGCTTTTGCTCTCCGAGTGGGAGGTTGATTGCTACAAGTTGTCGTCTTTTGTGCGATCCGTGTAAACAGTGACGAAAAACTCCGCACTACCGGGAGGCTAAAAATAATGTGTACCGGATGAATAAAAACAACCAAGAAAAACTTTGAAATGTATAGATAGCTGATGAAAAAAACGTAAATGAAGAATACAATTATTATGATTATCACGATTAAAATGCTGTTTCCCTAAACATCGCATTGGGCATACTAAAATGTAAATACATTTAAACACACGCTACGATCTATGCATCCTCGTCTTCGCCGGAAGATGTATTGCTGTCGGTGTCGTCTTGAAGGTTTATTATAATGTTATCATCGTTGAAATTGTCCCAATTTGCGTATGATAGCTCTACTTTTTCAGTATGCTGTGCGCATTTCAACCACAAATCTCGTCCGATTTGCTTTCTTCCCGTCGTATTGTGTCCACTACCTCCGCGTTAGCTCCGGGCGACTTGTTGTTGCGTCTTACACCTTGTTTTAAATTACTCCACACCATTTCATTGGGGTTCAATATGCAATAATAAGGAGGGAGTCTAACAATTTTATGGCCAAGTGTCTCTGCTAATTGGTCAATCACATACCGTCGCGGAATATTTGCAAGTTTTACCAATTGTAGCAGCACGGGTCTGGTCAGGATTGGATTGGGATAACTATATTATTTTGGGTCTTTAAACCCACGCATTAAACATAACATAACACTGAGCTATTACAACTACACTTCATACTTTATAGTCAAATCACACACACAAAAATGAGTTTCGTCTTTGGTATTTCAGAGTTTAACTATACATACATAGGCCTACACAAACTTTAAAATAAATAAAGTTGAAAGCTTACACCATCGTTTGTTGCCGTCTACAATGTCACCTCATAAACCAACTTTGTACGGAACAAGCCAACCAACTGAACACTCTTCTAGCACCATTTCCACTATTAAAAATTTCGTTTTAAAACAGAAACAACTAGTTTACCACTATTATCACACACCAAAATGTATTACAGACCATCGCGTTAGAACAACTGGCACATTGGAGTGCCAGACAACGACTGGAAACAAACAACGGAAACAATATTGACAAACATTTAGGGATTTTGTGCATCCTTCTCCACCTACACATAACAACTCTAAAATGTTGCCAAAACAACCCTTGGTCGTGTTCGTCTGTCTGAGTCAGTCATTCAACACATTCGCATGATTCGTTTCTTCCATCTGCTAATCCTAAACTGCAAAAAACCATAAAGGGAAGGGATTCCCTTTACTTCTCGAGATAGAAGTGAAGATAATATGACCTTGCTTTTAAAAGTCTGTGTTCGAACAGGAAACCCCAATTTCCTCCCCCCTCTTCACTCAATAGATTCAGGATGACCAAAAAGACAACAACCTTTCGTTTTAACACTTATGATTTCGTTGAGTTTATTTCAGATACTCTTGTAGCCGCCAATTTACTTGTCAACATGTTAAAAGGTTAGAGATACAAGTGGATTTACAGTCAAAGACTTTTCCGGTAGCTCTCAGCAAATGGCGAAGACTATACATGATTTGATTTCCCCAACTTTGGTCCCGTTTGATCACACGAGATTTAAACGTGGACCAAAAATTTAAGTTTGTATGGAATTTGATGACTAGTAAGAAATAATCTGTGACGAAAATGAAAAGGGGAAGTGCGAGAAATCGATCGTAGGGAGTAAACAGAACAAAAATTTCCTGCAAATAATACGAAAAGTACAAAAATAGTACGTTGCACCCGAGGCTTAGATTGTTTATAATACATTCTCTCCAAGTGTTTTTTTTTTTTAATTTTGAAAATTTTGAAAAAAGATTTTGGAACCAATTACGAAACCACACAAATAAAACAAATTGGAAAATCCTCTAGCAAGTCAAGCAAGAAAATTTGTTTTTTAAAATTAATGGGCTACCGGTACGTTAAATCCAAAATTAGGAAAAAATAGGCTACTGTCCCGAAAATTAACTCTTCGATTGTTGATTGGAATAAAAGCCGTAAGATACGGTAATAATACTTGTAAGAGGAAATTCTCTTGAACACTATATTATTCCTATTCGTGTAAACAATCTAGTATTTCAGTGTTTGAAAAAGTCTTGGTTATACATCACATAAACATGTTATTAAACGATCCAAGTTACACATAACATATCAGTATTTATATTATATATATCATTCTCAGTTCTCGACCAGCACAACTATACTCTGTATAGCGTGGGTGAGATTCCACAATTTATATTCGCCTACTTGTGCTAATTTTACGTCATGCTTGTAATTTGCACCAGCGCTTGCCCGAAGTTGGGCGTGGTCATATCATATCACATGCATATGATGCACTTACATCATGCATCATAATATGCAACGCCAGATGGCTAGACTGGCTCTTCATAATTTACCGTGGCGATCTTAATAGTTTTAATCGTCAGTGTTATTAATAACTGGGCTGGGTAGATATTACATGAAACATGAGATGCTTTTTATTAATATTAGCAACATTGGGCGGGGTTATTATTATAATCTCACAATATTATTCTCTTACTGGGTGTGCATTGCATGATCCCACGCAACAAATGAATAAAATAGGTGCGTAATTAACTGTGTAGGTGTGGCAAAAGTAATCATCTTATAGTTATGAATTTATTTATATGCCCACAGGATAACTGCTATAACTTAGGTCTATGTAATTACAGAACTTTATCCTCCCATGTCCATGAATTTTTACACTTTGTTAAAAAATATAGAAATACAATATCTATGCAATGAATTCAAAGATGTATTCAATTTCCGAAGAAAAATTTCGGTGTTTTAAGTGGTTTTACAGATGAGCTTAAGTAATATTTGTATTGTGTGATGGTCCATTCTTTATTCATAAACCAATTATCTATTAATATTCTCAAAACAAGAAAATGTAACATTTGCATTCCGTTTTAAATGATAAAAGTGATTTTTTTGTAACCCTGTGGTTTGGTAAGAAAGAGGATTTCAAAACCCGGCACCTCCACCAAATAAAATTACATAAAGATTAGCTTTGCTCCCTATTTTTGGGTTCTAATTCCGTACATGTTCTTGTTTATTATTCATTATTCAAATGAGTATTGCAATGTTGGTGGTGTTAGCTATTTTAGGATAAATGGAAATTACAAGATCCATTCATTGTTATAAAACTTTATGATAAATAAATAAATACGTCTATAAAGTCTATCCATCTCAGCCCATAAAACTGATTTTCAGTCAGGAGCGAGCGTGTGAAACACAACTGACGGCACGACAGAGATAACATTCGTCAAATCTACCAGACGTAACCATGAGTGTTATCAAGTGTCTAATCTGTAGCAAAACAAACGATAATGAGAAGGTTAGCAATTTCACTACGCGAAAACGAGGTTTTATTGTAAAATAAAAAATTATTTATGGGAACTGTTTGCTATTTCATATAACTACAGTAGTTCACATGATTATCACAATTCATAATCAGGTTAAAGTTAAAATACAGACACATCTCAGAAACCCGCAAAATACGTGTTAACAAAACACAAAGTAAACTTATCTTTCTTCAAATCTAAAAACAAAAACACACAACTCATTCAGTGAACTCTCTTATTAATCTATCTCATCATAACTTTCATCTTAACTATATCTCACCGCACTTAGGAAGTTGAATATACATTTGTATGTGAATCCATGAACATTATTTTACAAACGTCTGAAATATACATGGAATATTGGAAAATGTTCTAAACATGATGAGCGGGCAGACAATTGTGAGAAAACAAGGATTATGCACGTATTATACATTTTAATTTTGAAACAATAAGAAGTTATATGTTTGTATACATATTAATCGAGTACAAACCGTCGCACTGTTTATTCGGTTTCTGCATTTATATCAGTTTAAAGTGCCACCAGATTGGTTAATTCGGGAAAAACAAAAAGTGTTTTCAGGTAGAAAGTGTGTAATATCTTTCTTTTGGAAGTAATATTTTTCCTTGGTAAACAATGATACAACCAAGAAGATTACCATAAATTGGGTGCGAAACTAAGTAATCGACAGATTGTCAAAGAAAAACACAAACTATATAATCTAGAATTATTGATATCTGTTGGCGGAGGTGCTGAGTTCACATAAATGCTTCCTTTAATACGTATCGCCAAGCCTCCTTGGAATGGAGAGTGAGAGAGGTAGCACTACACACTTCTTTTTAATGACCTGGCCGCAAATAGCTCCGACAGGGGAAGCCCAACCGCGGACGAGAGGTGACTAAACCAGATTACACTTCCATACTACAGGTGTACCACATCAAACACACCATCAAAACACTTGCCAATTCCTCTCCACACACATTCATCAAATCACTATTTATAACGTTGAATCAAAGCAAGTCGGTGTCCGTAGTTCGAGAATATTGTGAAACTGTTTTTAGACCCGCGGTTCAAAGATCCGCGTCTTAGTCACTGACCTTCGCAAGAGTCACAAGGAACTTACTAGTCTTTAGCTTATTGGCACGAGACCCACGGACGTCGACAATCCCGCCAACTAAGATTTATTATTAAAAATAAAATAAGCACTGAGTTGATCAAAGAAGAATGAAGCTCCAATTATAGTGTCTCAGTAAATGGGAGAAACGATAAATTATCATGTGGAAGACGTTATTATGCCACAGGGCGAACACATTTCACTGTCACCCAATACACACATGTGTTTTACTAATGTTTAATTCGTTAACTTGCAATTTATCTTGTTTTGCTTGTTGCCTGTGGCTCCAAAGTCACACCACATTATCACATTGATCGATTAAAGATTATTTTAATAAATTTAATTATGCCAACCATAATCGGATTTGGAAGGGTGGACCTTCTGCATCGAAAGCAGGAATAAATCCACATTTTTTTTTAATGTCGTATTTTGAATCTATTTACTCGGTCATAGAATTGATTGTATGTTCGGTTTTATGCTCATCAAAATTCACTTTTCATTTGTTTTGGGTGATTTTGATTTTTGTTTTTTTATCATTCGTGTTACTAGACAATTTTCGTGAATATAACAATTCAATCGTTTTATACGTTTTTAACCCTCTGATAACGGTGTAGTAAAACTAATGGCCAGATAAGTCAACTCAAACGTCTCGAATACTAGATTTGCTGCACGCTCCGGTATTATACCTCGTTGAACTCTGGAGAGTAATGAAAGTACCTCGAGTTCGACCGACAGATTAATGAATCTCTATTTCCGTCCGGTGCTGGCAGGTGTAGTAGCTGGTAGGGTGTGTTACGTGCATGCACCCAGGGTTCAGCGGACGTATCAATCAAGAGTTCATCACATCCCACCGCACTTATAGAGCTCGTTACTTAGCTGATGCACCGCGTTGCATGCCGGGTGTGGCGGGCGTCGGATCCACCGTACTCCACTAGTCTAGTTCCTAACTTAGAACCATGCACCTTTTCACTTTATTTTTCACATATTATTTACTATATTTTCCAAACCTGTTTTGCACGTTTATGTAAGGTTCTTAGTAAAATATGCACACCTCTATAATGCATGCATAATTTTGAAGTTGGGTTAAATTTATTTTGAATTTATTATCGTTTCTAAAACTGCACTTTTAATAATGAAATAAGTAAACACCCTATAAATTGTACAATCATGAGAAAGGTAAATTAATATTATTATAATTGATTTCCATGAAATTGGAAACAATATTGTGAGGTTTTTTAGCTGGGACCCCGATTAGCCAAATTCAAAATCCAGTTCTTCGTACCGATCGTACTAATTGAGCTGTAGTGGCCACAAACAATTAAGGCAATTCTGTACTATATAAGTTAGTGTTTTGTTGTTTGCCATGATAGGAATCCAATAGAAGAGTGCCATGTTGCTGTAATATTGAAGGGCACGTGGTGTTATATATTTCTTTATTTTATTGTTCCTTGCAAATATGTAGTTCACATGGTTTAACCAACCAATCTCGTCTCCAATGTCTGGATGGGTAGAATTATTGAAGGATTACCTACAGGGCTTGCACGTGGAGTTTCCAAGAGTAACAGTATAAATCTTCGACAATGTAAAAGGGGGATGTGTGCAATACATCAACCCGTTTATCTTGTAAGCTCGGATTTGAGACCGCTCATTTGTGCTAATGTATATCCGGTCTAGCTACACACACTTAGACGATTGATGGTTCCGCTACTTGTGCACGGATTAGACAGATAAAGTACACGCTCTCGGAAGAAAGAACCGTTTCGCTAACATTCAGGAGTCGAGGCAATTGACGCTTCAATTTTGCCGAGCAAAATATCACAGTTTAAAGAACAAATTTGTTACGTTATCAACATATTTGATAAGCATGTATTTATCATGTTATCCAATATATTGTATACACATTTAATATTCAACGGCTTAATCGATACATCATTACATTTTAAACCACTACAATCTAATTCTAAATAGACACGCCTTCCGCTGAGCGTATGGCTCTACGCTAATAGGACATGGGTTCGAATCCCGCATAAGACTCGTTTTTTTTAAATCGTTTATCATCATATATCACCACTCATCGTTTCGAATAGCCTTCTTAGTGGATAAATATGAGACGTTAAGCAATAAAAATCAGCATCATCGTCTCTAAATAGACACAGCCAAAATTGGCAAAGTTTCTTGTTTCTTGCAAATGTCTATATTAATTCAACGACGTTATCTTAAATTTATGAGTACAGATTTATGAACAAGAATGACAAACAATAAAAATTCACGCCTTTATGAGGAATCGAACCCACGCCCTTTTGTTTGTATAAGCTTCAAGCATCGAGCCTACGCCTTAACGGTACGAACCACCTAGGATGGGAAAATTTATTATACCATGTAATAAGCATGTACGTTTCAAAACAAATGTAATTATTATTCTATACTGTGAAAATATATTGAAGTGAGCAATTTGTTTAATATATATTCTCCATAAACTCAAGCATGTGGTTGATTTGTTGTTAAACAAGGTGATAGCTGCATACCCCCCCCCCCCCCCCCCCCCACACACACACACACAGTCGAGCATATCAACAACAGCACGGGTACGAGAATAGCCAGAATAGGGAGCGAAGCTTAAGTTATTGTTGCTGACTTCAATAATATGGTTAATATTCAAACTTTTTTTGATGTGAGAGATATTTCCGTTCCTCTGACACCCAGCGTCTCCGAAAACACCCTCTCTTTATCATTATTGTCAAATGAAAACGTTTAAAATACGCATGCCAATCGGATGTCCCGTTCGGTTATGATGGTGTCGACTTACTTGACACACGCCACGAACGGACGGACATACAATTGTTGAATATAGAGGAGTTTCGCTCCCTACTTTTAAAAATATCTTAAATTGACATCATCAAAGTTATATCACATATATTGCTTTCATCACTTTTAGAAATGCAACTGCCACAATATTATAAACCATCATTTTTGCGACCATTCAAATGTCAGTCGGCGCTCAAACAGGTTTTTACATTTTATTTTTTTACATTTGTAGATAAAATAAAAATATTAGTTCTAATAAAAATTTAAAACGGTAAATTAGTGATGGCATGTTTTTTTCTCGTCCTCCCGCTCCTAAAGGGTCTCGAACCCGCGATATGCACCTTGGTGTGCCGCGAGCCCACATCTCACGCCCTCTACAATCATCCGAGAAGCTTTAAGAGGCCTCAACACAGCTTGGATTTATGACTCGTATCGTGGGCGGAGGAATTAATGGCACCATGGCCTGCCCACCTCGCCCACTCATTACATTCAATCTGGCTGTTGTTAGTTGGTTCCCCAGTTACGCCGACAAGCCTCTTCACTTTCCGCAAACACAATACCTAGAGTGTTAGGGGCGCTGGAGTTTCGTAAATTATTTTTTCCATTAAACTATGCTATACGTGTCCATTTTTAACGAAATATTTAGCAAAAAAATATCAAATAATTTTACAATAATTGTTTCGATCCCCATTTAGGCAGAAGATTTTAATGAGTATATCACATGCGTTTTAGGCAAAAAGCTGTTCGCTCGGCCGACTGACACCACAGGTGTTTGAAATTTTGAACATATGTCACAAATGTGGAAATAATACATTTCCTTCCAAATTTTGTTTTAAAATAATTTATAAAAAATTAATTAGTTTTCACGAATTGTTAAAAACTCCAAAATTAACCATGTTCGTGATTTTTTCGGGCTGATTAAGACAAAAATTTGAAAATCTATGACCACAGGGCTGTCCATGTATGCTTTATTGACAACTTTACAACGTTTCATACGTCGGATACATCTTGGCCGAGCAAATACCTATTTGCTAACTGCCAAATGTGTCCCATTCCCTCTTATCTTTTGATATAATATTTAAATCAACCAATTCTGGTGTTAAGTATGTGTGTAAACGGTGACTTTGGAGCCGTCCCAGCAACGAAGCACACATTTGTATTCACATTATTATACTTAGTTGTTTTTTTTTTTTACATTTACGAGGTTGTTTAAGAAGGAGAAGAGCGTGACTATCGGTCTATCAGGTCTTGATGAATAGTTTTATCGGTTTTATTGAATCCGATTTCTTAAGTTGTGCCAAAGGCAAAATTTATAATCTACTAATTATTGAAAGGTGAAGTATGCGACCACGAAAATCCAGAAATTTACATAGCTTTGTTTACAACCGCTAATTGGACGTAAACGTATCTTTCGGCGGTGTCAGGTATCAATAACCTCAGCTGAAGAACAGCGCGCTGGAAGAAGTCTCGCGTTTTTGAAAGCGCGCGTAAAGTAGTCCAAACCGTTATGCAGTGGCAGGTCACAGTATCAATAACCTCAGTGTGAGATGCTCGCGAGAAGTGCAGAGCGTATCTGTCAATGTATGGGTGATGTGATGATCAACGATGAGAGATGAGCGAGCAGTGGGGGTCAAGAGGGTTGGGAGGTCAACGGCCGGGGTCGTGAAAGGTCGGGTCTTCTCGCCGCTCCACCTGTGGTACGCCCCCCCCCCCCGTGTCACAGCGACCCCCATGGGCCGATACCGGAAATGAACATCTCACTCTCTCTCGCACACAGCTTCCGTATCGATCTACTAGCTACTTGGCCCGCCTGCCGAAATAACAAAACACATTACAAGTTACATTCAACTTCCGAGAAACTGATTTAATTCGTTCTCCTTTGATACCTGCTTAGTTTGCGTAATCGGCCGCGTGTCAAAAGCCGTGGAAACAATTTATTAAGTGTTTTATCTTCACTGGGTCAATCTCTCGCTGAATCGCTACGTATAGTTCATTGAACCGAAGGTTACGATGTTGTATATACGTGCGAGAGAGAGAGACGACCCTTTCGGCACGTGACAAAATTTGATTTCTATAAAATATCCTATAGCAAAAAAAAAACTCGTTCGAAATAACAATCTCACATTTTTATGCATGAGAAAATACTCGACAAATATTTCGTAACGCAAATATATTAAACGAAACATTACAGTCAGATTTTGATGATTCATTTCATACCATTGCGATAACTTAATTATCATATTTTTATCTTTGTACTGTCTTCCTTCCTTATTAATGTTGACGGTTTTGTAATTTATAATCACCGTTCCTGAATATGGCTCAACACACGTGGAAATACCTATATCAATCTCGAAGCAAATACCTCATTAACAGGACGCGGCATCTTGTAAAGTGGAAGGAATGCTTTTCTCAACAGCCCTTGGCCATGGTTGCTAGATTGATAGATACATGTGGTAGATAATCAACTACAATTCAACCAAACTAGCAACTCAACTGGTGATTGAGCGGATGACTGATGACACAGACCGGAACAGGTTTCGGGTTCGATTCCCAGCAGAGGGGAACAAGTTTTGGGGTTCGATCCCAGCACATAACCTGTCCGACTGAAGGAGATGTTACATAAATAATTAAATTATGCGAACTAGCCCACCTTATGAGATTGGGGGATGGGGGGGGGGGCGAGAGGGGAAGAAGATTTCTTTTAATATTTCCCTCCCTAAGACATAATTCGATAAAGTTATATATTTTGAGTGCGATCTTTTGCTTTAGCTGGGGAGATTGTCTTCCATAACTCACTTACAAGAATTTCAAAACAGTTCAATCATGAAGTACTGCAGAACTTCCAAACAATCTACCCGTCTTCACTATAAAATAACGATAAACAAAAATACAAAAATATAGTAAAAATGAATTTTAATATTAAGGATCACGTATTCTTCTGTATCGCTCTCAGCGTTGTGGCACACATTTTATCAAACTATTTTGGCCCAACTTACACCCCCTTTCAATTGTTGACCATAAACAGTAAGTTCTTCATCTAAACCTCGTCTAATTTTTTTAAAAGTATGTTCACCTCGCATAACCTTCCTCATTTATACGTAATACAAGAACAGGTGCAATATTTGAAAAGAAATACATAATTTTAATTTTTAATTTTATTTTGTGTAGGTATATTTATATCTTATTGACAGAAAACCTGCACTTACTGAACGAAAATATGATTCGGTGGAAGTGTAAATGTCACTTAGATGTATTCTTCCCTAACACAGGATAATGCTCCCCCCACCACCCTGATATCTAGAACGTCAATGAAATTTATAGAGGATGAACATAGACATGGATAAAAATAAAGTAGAGTGAAGAAACCCTGCATAAATAAACAAGTCCAATCCTTACAGGAGCTCGAACCCAAGACTTCTAATTAGCCGTCGTAGTTCACACTTTACACTAATTACACCCAAGAGAGTGATAATTACATCTTCAATTAAAACTATTCAGTGATTCACGGGTGTAGTTCAGTCACCTTAAAGAGAGATCCGATCTTGGATTACGTACTTTCTGATGGTTGTGAATGTCGTTTTACTAGGAAAACGCTTAAGTCCCGCCGCGTTGATGGATGAGCTTTTTAAAGTTTTTAGTTTGCGTGGGATATCTTTACTTTTGCAAGTGCTTTGTTTTGCTGACCTACGCATTGTAAGTGATTGTTGTCAAATTTCTTTTGTTACCTGTCAATTGGTATTATTTACCGTAAAAACTTATATTAAAAGCTTTATTTCTATGGATTCTGGCTAACTTTTTCAACTTTTTCTTGAAAAAGGTACTACATCACCATAACCTTAATGTCCATGTATAATATGAACGTTAAGGCCCATTCGTTTGGTCAGAATTGGTCCAAATGGCACGAAAATATCGCACTAAAAGTCAAAAAACTTATATTAAAAGCTTTATTTCTATAGATTCTGACTAACTTTTCCAACTTTTTCTTTCAGAAAGCAATACATCACCATTACCTTAATGTCCATGTGAAATATGAACGTTGTAGCCTCACCCGTTTGGTCAGAATTGACCCAAATGGCACGAAAATATCGCACAAAAAGTCAAAAAACTTATATTAAAAGCTTTATTTCTATAGATTCTAGCTAACTTTTTCAACTTTTTCTTTCAGAAAGCAATACATCACCATTACCTAATGTCCATGTGAAGTATGAACGTTGTAGCCCTACCCGTTTGGTCAGAATCGGCCCAAATGTCTCGAAAATATCGCACTAAAAATCGAAAAAAATCGTAAAAGTACGATATTCATGAGAAATATTTCTTCGATTGTACCCAAAAACGTGGCACGTCTAAGTTCAGAGATTTCGAAGGTCCCCTTCAATTTTCATCAAGATCGCATATGCCGTTTGCCCGGAATCGTGCGAACAAACAGACAAAAAAAAAAAAAAAAACAATCGAGCTAATTTTTTTGGGGGGTCAGTGAAATTGAAGTCTTCGCTTCGCTCATCCAACAAATCCCAAGACTAATTGTTTATTAATTAAATAATTTGTAGACTACTATTCGAGACGTTGAGATTAGTATGAAAGGGCAATTACAAAATTAAAAATATTGTGCTTTTTCCATGATTTTGACACCACACATTCATATCGTTGAGCGGTGATATCTTCGGAACTGCAAATAGGCCATACACGTAAAACGGTAAAGTAGTGCATAGCAGTCTTTTTTTTAAATTGAGATACTGGTATTTAATGAACACAAAACTAATTTTCATTTGGTAACTATAACTAAAAGTGCTCACTCAACGCTATAAAGAGATATTTTGGAATTTAGACAATTATAAAAACCCTCGTGGAAAACTCTCAGTCAGGATTGCCGGTGGAGAGATTCGATCCCGGGAAGCCATGAATCAGAGTCTCGCGCTTTTTTCCCCGTCTGTGCATTGAATTGTAATAACCAAATACATTATTTCTCAATTTCATTAATCGGGAAACACTCCATCCAATCCAAAACAAATACATTATAGTATGGATAAGATATGGAGGTAGTAAATTATCCTCCAAGGGCTTGTGCAATGTTTTATATAGTATGTATAATAACCAAGAAAATATATTTAAAAAAAAGTTTTTTAGCTTCTGATATGGACTTAAGTCCATCAGTTCTTGTCTTAGGAGTTTGTAACCGGTGACTTTGGAGCCGTCCTAGCAACGAAGCACATAATAAATTCAGAGTTGTTCTGAATCGGCCTTATTGATTATGGCGTTGATCCGCGGGTGTTCGCACTGTCCATACCACTGATTGCTATATTTCCTATTAAAAATATCGATCTTTGGTTGGTTATCGCTCACTCGTCGATTGCGTTGGGGCCTACAGGCTACAGCCGGGTTGGCTTGGTCGCTTTGATTTAAAGTCCCCCACTGAAAATCATTTATATAACTGAGTGGGTAGACTCTAAATACAATTTATTTATTATTTATTTATAACTATTGTAGTTGTAATTGTACACAATTTTTTGCATTATTTTCCGTACAGTCTAGGGAATGTAGGGGAAACATGTGAATACACCTGTACGCTTGGTTCTCATGGACCAACGTCAACGGAACAACGACGTTCTGAGATGTGATGGAGAAGAACAGACGTAAAAACGTCAACGTTAGATCATGGGAACCGGGCGTTAGTCACGACAGCTGACGGCGGGAATCGAATCCGCGACCTACCGAGGATCGCTTGTGAGCAAGACGCAATTTCGCAATTTGCAGTTCAATCAAATGATAATTGTAGACTTAATTCATTTGTATTTCACCAAGGTATATAAAATCAAGGTGTCTTTCACCGGTACCGTATTATAGTTAAATTGCTATACGTTAAATATACCGAGCCGAATACAGAAGTAATTCTCATACAGCTAGAGTGTTGTACTGCACGCTATAGACATTTTTCTTTCTTCCAAGAGTTATTACAAAATTATTTCTTTTCAAAAATTTCTGTATCAAAATAAAGCAAATTGTAGCGGGTACGGGCACCAGAAATATAATAATTTTCAAATGATGTAATCACACTTTCTGAAAGAGATACAGACTCAATATTGTTGGTTACGACATTCATGACATTTATACCACTGTATTTTATCAAAATGTACTATTTTAGTTCGAAAATTAATAATTGTATCATTCATAAATACATATTTTTATTTTATGATTTTCTAAATTTTGTCAACATTTTATTTTTCCATGTATCTAAAGTCCTTTCCTAACCAAACTAGCTTACTTATGACTAAATCGCCATTAGTATAATTAGCTGCGTAATGCTCTACAGTAGACGACAGATGGTGGATATACAACGTAAGCATAATGATGATAGGTGATAGTACGATGCGCCCAATGTAGTGTGATGTGTCAGGTGTGATGGCCTCTACGGCGCGAGAGGGGGTAGGGGGACGCCATTGATCTGCGTTGACCCAATGCGGGTACCGTACGAGAGTCGAAGCGTGGACCCCAGCCCAGCTGAGCTCAGGGCAGTGCAAGCTAAGCTAGTTCGTCCTCGTCGTGTATTGACCCCCAAACCATGCAGGCATTGCCTTGATTCACCTGCCTTGCGAGCCGCATTGCGATGCGAACCTCTCTGCGCTCTCGAAATAACGCTGCAATGAGGAAGCTGAACTGTGGTTTAGTTGGATGGCTCTCGGGTTGATGCGGTGGGAAGCGGATCGGGAGGACGCGAGATCGACTCCCGCCACCTGCAGGAGGTACGGCCACCCGAACCCAAGGTGGGCTGTTGTTTCGAAGAGTGCTGTAGCTTGTCATCAGGATCATGCAGGATCATCTATCCATAAGTCTAGATATTCGTTTTTGATTCACTAATACAAAAAAAGAGTTATTTCTCTCCACAAAGATAAATATACATTTTTCCAGTGAGTGTTCATAGGAACACGGTATGGACCTCTAGGCCAAATTGGGCTTAATGCTCCACATATAGAATCAAGAGGCATCAGGATCATTAATTGTCAACCTCACCTCGTCGAAGCTATGCCCCCCCCCACTTACGGTCTTAGGGTCTTATTTAAGTATTTTACCTCCAATAAAAACTCACTTTCCAAATACTTAAAAAAAAAAATACAAATATATTTTTACTGAAAATCAGTTATCGCAGATAAATTCTTTCTCTAGTTAACGTAATTAATTAGTTCTTGTTGGTCTCAAAATCCACGGCTGTCCGGTGCTGTGTCCCAGGTTCGAATCCAGCCCAACATAAAATCTCATATGCAATTTTTTTACTCCTCGCCCATGTTGATTATTTGCTTCTTTTTTATTTCTACCAACTCCAAAATCGTTTTGTTCTTAAATTATTGTGTATATATTAATTTTCCATTAGATTAGTGTATCTTAATTAATTGTGATTCCACGGCTAGTTTGCATGTAGTTTCGGACATGATAACAGCTTCGGTCTTACTATCGGATGAGCCTCTATAAAATCTTCTTCTGTAATAAGCAATCCAGGACTTTTCTATCTAATCCACCGTTGGACTGTTGGGAATCGAACCCACAAGAGTGTGCCTTGCTAGAGCGCGCGATTCAAATATTCGGCCCGTTACGTGGTTTAGTGAAACATGCGCGGCCGGGCCAGCCCGGCTAGACCAGCCGGCTATTGAACTGCCAGTAATTATCAGGAATACCGTATAAAGAGAGCTCGCGAGAGAAAAAAAGAGATTATGATAATTGCGATTTATGGTAAACACAAGCCCACTGTTGAACTCGTAATTTTAGTCGGGCGGCGATGAGGCAAGGTGTTGGAGCAGGCATTAACATTATGGTGCGCTCCAAACATTGACCCGGCGATGTCATCATCTGAGGAGGGACTTGCCACCTTGAACGTATTCCAGTTTCTCAAGTCTTTGTCGACTCGTAAGTCGTAACCGTCTTGGCTAAAACAGCAGATGGTAAGCGGACAACGGAACCGGGTTGGAGGAAAGGGGACGGAAGTAATTGGTGTGCCACGTGCTACCGAACGCTGCTGTCGCATCCAACATACTGTTGCTAACCAGAGGAAAATAATAACACACATCTGATATTATGTATATCGGGTTCGATCCCCAGTTGGAGTAAATATTTAATTTGATTTTTGTTGCTTAACGTCTCTATTAATGCACTACGGATATTCGAGAAATGAGTGGTAGATGACGATCAAGGACGATTACAAAAAGAACATGCCGTATGTGGGATTCGAACCCACGTCCTCTGAGACTTATATCATACTCAATGGTTATACACTTCGAACCAATGCCCTAATCGTATATGCCACTGCGGACAGCGCCAAACCATATTTATATGCTATGCATGTATAAAAATTAGAGAAAAAAACACAAAAAAGACAGACAATAAATTCCGGATCAAAATATCTCGGGTGATTTTGTTTGTTTGTATGTTTTTGATTGTTCGCTCTCTTCAGGACAAACGGCTGCTCCAACCTTGATGAAAGTTTCAGGATATCTTTTAAATCTCTATGAACTTAGAACTGCCATAAATTTGGGAACGATAATTGAAAGTTTCCTAATGGAAATCGCACCATATTGATATTTTTGGATGTATGGGTTCAGTGAGACGCAGGCCTTATACACTCATCCATCAACGCGACTGTCGGAAGCGATCGCGAAACAGCAGCTAGTCATTGCCATTGGGCATGAAGATTTGCTTGGCGTGCTAAGGTTCGGCACCTACCGACAAGGTCCCTTGAACCCATCATATGACCAAAGATTACAAAGATTGGTACGACTGTGTTCAGATTTCTTCTGCGCGAAGGTGAAGTCACGTCTAAATGTGCAACGTGGCTAATAGGGACGTGTTTAGTGAGGTTATAGGTCAGCTACACCTTCGCCATGATACACGGAGGATGAGCTAGTGTCTTTGTCGGTACATGCTGTGCTGTGGTGTGGTCGAGTGTACAGTAATCTAGGTGCGTCGGAACAAGCTATGCATATCTTTAGAATACCGTCGGCTCTTGCGAATATATTTTTAAGATATGCATAATTTGTTTTTAAAATAATTTAATTTGTGTCTCTTATTCGCTTCGCCCGATTTATAACAAAATGAAAATAAATTAGCAAATCATACTTGACCGATTGGTGACAATTGCATTACCTTACTTATATATATATATATATATAGTTTAACCAGTAAATCTATACATTACAAGGTATCAAAGAAATACATTGCTTTTTAAATCATAATTGAAATAATTTTGTTGTGTTTTTGTTTTTTCCCATATAATCTTTCAAATTCTACTCGTCTTTCTTTTTAATTAAATAATGACATGAAGCAATAAGCATATTAGTATTTTATTATTTTCATATTTTTATACGTACTGTCAATTCAGAAGAAAATCAAAGCAGCTCTAAATCTCCACGCGCTCGCCGCACCCCCTCGCTCCTCCGGCGAGTGCGTGGAGATTCAAAGGACCTTGGTATCTTTGAGTATACTCATTGGTTTTATGGAATGTTTGGCTATTTGCATTCCAACAATGACAGTTACGGTAAACGGGCGCAATGCTAATTGTATGGCGTTAAATTATTTATGTGGAAAGGTGAATGTATTGGAAGGTCGATCCCAATGTCGCATTTCGGCGGCAAAAGTTAAAAAATTATCGGCAATTATTTGATTCCGTTAACATATTTTCTTCCAGCCCACGCGGGGGTATACTTCATTATTTAACGAGTCGAGCGGCTATGTATGAGGAAAGGGGCAAATTGCGAAAATCATAGCCTAATTTAATGTGGGATTCGAGCTATACCATAAAATACTCATAATTCGCATTGTTATTACTGGTTGTATTGGCAACAGGCATACACTGACGATACATAATCAAAAAAGTATATAGATATTTGAGTATGTAGACACTTTTTGACATCATCATCCCATCATCCCGTTAAAAAAATCTTTCGGTCATATTTGGATATCAAATAAAAGGTTTTTTAGTTCATCAGTAAACATTATAAAACTTAAATAATTTATTCGTTAAATAATTTAAAAAAGTTTTAAAAAAATGTCGCATTCCAAACAAAATTCGCTCTACCACCTAGGAATATAATCTAAATTTTTCTTCATAACGCTCTAATTAGTTATTTCTTTGACATTATTTTTGTTCCTACGTTTACTTTGGTTGGAGTTCTCAAAGTTTTGGTACCGGTAATGAACAAATGTGTTCACTTCACATCCACAACAATTTAACGGCTAATTGATCGTGATCGTCCAAGAGTTGACTAGTTGCGTCTCTGTGCGTGGACCACACGCGTGATAACGTTATAAACTTTATTATCTCCTGACGATTTTATTATCATTTATGGCTTAATTAACGACCACTGTTATAACTGACATTGTTTGAAACATTCATAGTGATCATTGGCGGCTGTATAAAAAGCAATAAAAGGTTGTTCATTTAGCGTATGTCGTCTTGTCGGTAAAATGTAAGCAGATGTTTTGGAACAATTTGCAAGTTTAACAAGGGGTGCAGAATCAGACCACGGAATGTGGGTTCGAAACCCGCGTAATCCAGATTTTTTAACATAGTCGTTCAGGCTGACTCTTATGCGGTTGAGACTTAATTCCTAAACGTATTGAACGTAGTAACGTTGGTTCGACCACTCTTAAAGCATGGATTTTTGTAGTTGCCCTTTATAAAACTCATCTACTCCCTCGAACAGAACAAGCCAATGTAACGAATATCAAGTTACTCGCTTTCGGAGATTATCTGGTTGTGGAATCATATTTTGACATCTAGTTTATCTAATATGATTAATATTTTTATTTTTATACTTAGCTAATATCACCTTAAGCTTTAACTGCATTTTATTGATATAATAAAAAACGCAATGTTGATATGAAACTTGGACGCATTCATATTTTCGTCCAAAGATGTATTTTTTTTAAATAACGCTATCACCACTAAAAAGCAAGTTTTAAAAATTAGGAATATTTTTCTCTTATATGTTTCGAAAATTTCCTATCCGCTATTATTGAGAAAATTTGATTTCTTATTAATTAAATAAAAAATATACAAATTTACAGCAGAAAAACCTAATTTAAATCAACGCTCAACTGTTGAACTTCACAAATGTATATTATTTACACGTGTAGCACAAAGTACTCTTAAATCGCTAGATTTCTTTTGGTTGGTCAGTAATTAATTGGTCACAAACAAGCTAAAAACTAAAAATGGTCCAAGTGACCAAGGAAAAATGGGAGTGAAAAACGAATAGAGTATGAACTCGTAGCGAATAGGTTAATATTATGGCAACTGGCAACAAATGTATATTATTTACACGTGTAGCACAAAGTACTCTAAAATCGCTAGACTTCTTTTGGTCAGTAATTAATTGGTCACAAACAAGCTAAAAACTAAAAATGGTCCAAGTGACCAAGGAAAAATGGGAGTGAAAAACGAATAGAGTATGAACTCGTAGCGAATAAGTTAATATTATGGCAACTGGCAAGTATGTATGGAGATGCCACACTCCACACCCTCTGATTTCGAAAAAAACATTCTTCTTTTTATGACCTTTAGAATGTTCACCTTTGACCTTCCCGTGGCACCTTAAGGTCGTCATATCTGCAAGTACAGCACCGTTACGGGGCGTTGCAACAACGCTTGGTAAGGTGACCGAACCCAGAATATCGGACCTCGCCTCGCGAAGCGCGACCAACAATCTCTAGACGCTGATTGGTAGACAGCTGGAAGATACCAACGAGAAACAATGAGCGATTAACACGTTTTTAATCAAAGGTGTTGCGGTAGGTTATAAGGAAGAGCCGGATGTCTCTTTAGTCTTTACCTGAGTTAAATGAAAAACCTTTTTATTTAGAGAGCACCCAATCAGTAACAGAACATTTTTTTTGTTAAAGACAAATGAAATAAGCTCCAATGAACCCTGTCGGCACCGACGTCATCGACGTGCACATGGCAGAGACAAACGATCATCTGACATGAGGATAGCTGGTAGGCCACGATTCACCCGCGGATCTATCATCGACAAAGCTAGTTCGGAACAACTATCTAGGAGTGATCCAAAGTCACATTTTACAGATTATATATCAAACTAGCCCATTTCTGAAATTAAAAAACTACCTACTCAAGCGGGAATCGAGCCTGGCAATCATCTGCTTAGGAAGCAAGAACAGAATGTCAGACATCTTGTTATTCGTCGCTTGGACATTGACCGCCAGAGGTCGCCACAACGCGATGCTCCATTGCGCGAGGTCGTCAGTTCGATACCAGACGCCGGTAGTCCAGACTGAAGGTTTTCATAGGTTATATGCGAATTTTGGGAGCGAGTACGTAACTACCCTTGTTCATTAATAATTCCTTCCTATAAAACTATCCGTCGTATACCATCTTATCTATCTATTATGTTTATATCACTCTGAAAATGGGCCAAACCGGGTAAAAATTATATGCACCCTGTTCAGCAGGCATTCTTTAAAAAATATTTTTGGGAGGTAAACTATGGTATCCATATATTATAGACTTAATCTATTGGCAACAAAGTTCATGAAAATATAGAATATCTGAACAACACAATACATGGTGGGGTTCTAACTCTATTTACTATTGCCCTATTCAATTTGAACAATTTATTCGAATGTCCGACCAAATCGAATGACACAAATCTCCTGAGAATGGAACAGAACTCGCCACGAGTTTTCCCGCCAAACGAGTCAGTCAATGATCTCCGCGTACCTCGTGGCTGCCATGTGCGACGCTAGTCCGCCGCTCTAACGGTACAGACACTGTAGGACGACGACCCGCGCCGAGTACCAGTCATAGTTCCGTTCGTTGGGAAGAGCCGTCTGATCTCTGCATTGAGACATCTCGCGCTGAGTACCTCTTCCTTCTTCCTAACTTCCTGATCGTATGTCGCTCGGGTTCGCTGGAGGTAGTGCCGCCCGGGGCGGGGGCCCACACCGGAGGGAAGAGCCACACTAAACTGAGACCACATCTCGCGCTGAGACCTCTTCCTTACTCCCTGATCGTATGTCGCTCGGGTTCGCTGGAGGTAGTGCCGCCCGGGGCGGGGGCCCACACCGGAGGGAAGAGACACACTAATCTGAGACCCAGACTCATGTCAAACATTCTTTAAATGGCAGCCCAGTACACTTCGTGTGAAATGTTTAAATTAATTTTTAATATTTACATTTAAAAAAATCAAGTTATCTTTCTGTCTATACGTCCGTCTAGACGTCTGTGCGTATATTACGTCTCACAATAAAAAATGAGCAAGCTATCCGATTAAGATACGTTTTGATGACATAGCCCTTTAACAGGGATGATGCAGAATGTTTTTAGTAAAGGGGGCAGAGCTAGACTCACTTAAAAGGGGCAAAATTCTGAACCCGGCACCTCCACCAAAAGACATCAACATGTTATTATAAAGTAGATCGTTACTGTTGATGGATATTGTGCTGGCCGTTTGTATGAAAAAAAAAAACGAATAACAATATAACAAAAACCCAGGCCTTTGCGAGATTTGGCTCTTGAATCTTATAGCATCGGACATTCACCCCAAACCGAATGAATCATTGTGAACGACGAAATACAAACGTTATTCACAAGATTTTTTTTTTGCAATGTGTTAGAAATTAATCTAGTTGTAACAATTTATTTTCGAAAGAGTTGCTCCGACTCGGAAAATACTTTCATCTCCCCACAAACTTTTTTGTGTTCCTGCCGGGTTTACTTTGAGTCATCGCGGACGGATTTAGACTCTCAATAGATGGACCCGCTGGCGACATTTGAACCCGAAGTGGAATCTACGGAAGAAACTTCTCCGCTGATGGAATAACTAAACGAAGAATGTGTTTTTTCTCCTGTGTCTTTTACAATGACTCTCAATGTGGATGCTACTATTAATTTTTACGATGCGACGCACAACAGTTATTTTTCCTTCACATCTGGTCCCAACAGATTCATGGAGAGGACAATGAGTGAATGACCTGACACCTGACGTATAAATGGGTGAAAGGGGGAGTAAAATGCAGACATAGCCAATTTTAGATCCATCAATACTTGCGTTTAGAATGTAAACGGTGTCTTTGAAGCCGTCCTACCATTCGAAGCACTACTAAATAAAGTTGTTCCCAATTAGCCTTGTTGGGCACGATTCACCCGTGACCGACACAATCATCAACTTGGCTAATTCGAACCTTCACTTCGCAAGGACGACTCCATAGTCACTGTTTCCATATTTTCAACTCATCAGTAGTCTGTAATGATGGTTTTAACTCCATATCCGATATACAAAATCTTTTGCCTGAAGCAAGATTGAAACCCGGGACCTTCCACAAAGGAAGCATTTTATTTATTTATTTATTTTTTATTTATTTAAAGTGTATCATGTTAAGTTATAGTAATTGTATATATTTTATTATTGTTTATCCTTATCATTACATTCAACAACAACAAGAAACGGCTTCGACGCCAGCAAACATTTTCTGAAACAATTAAAATCCATGAAGAAAAACGGATTTACAAAGGAGACTCCACGCTGATTCAGTGGCTTATAGCATAACACTCTATCCCAATCACTGCAATTTCTTTTGAAAGAGGAAACCTTAAAATATATTTCAGTAATGTTTCGCTGGTAGCTGGTATCGAACCTACGACCGCCGTGAGAGCTACCCCCCCCCCCCCTCTCAATGCACCAGGTCCACGCCTCTCTCCCGCTGCGTGAGAGAGAGAGAGAGAGAGAGAGAGAGAGAGAGGCTGCACTGCAGGGGTCACGAGTTCGATCCTCTCCGCGAGTACTCGACCGAGTCTAGCCCCGCCCTCGCCATGTGCTCACCATTCAACACACACACACACACTCTCTTCTCGACGTCACTTAGAGCAAGAAGAAGAAGGCTTCGCCTGCCTTTTAGAGGCATTCTTGGCCACTTCCAGATATGGGGAATGTCGTGTGCTTAGTTTATATGGACAGTTCGGATGAACCAGTGCAGGAAGCTAGCTGTATAGTGTTCACTGGTCATTCACTCACTCAATCAAGACTCTTTTGTCTTGAGGTTCAGGTCATTCAAGAAATACTTTTTATGTTATATACGGGGTATTCAAGAAATACGTTTGATGAGCACATAATACAACCAACACATACGAAAGCGAAACGAAGCACATAATAAATTTCAGAGTTGTTCTGTATCGGCCTTGTTGATTCTGGCGTTGATCCGCGGGTGTTCGCACTGTCCATACCACTGATTGCTATATTTCCTATTAAAAATATCGATCTTTGGTTGGTTATCGCTCACTCGTCGATTGCGTCGGGGCCTACAGGGTTGGCTTGGTCGCTTTGATTTACTGTCCCCCACTGAAAATCATGCAGTTATATAACTGAGTGGGTAGACTCTAAATACAATTTATTTATTTATTTATTTATTTATATATATGAGATGAGGCACAGGGCATTCAAGAAAACATTTTATGTGACCACGGGTCATTCACGAAATAACTTTTTATGTGATACACTGGGCATTCAAGAAGTAATTTTTATGGGAGGCACGGGGCATCCAAGAAAAAAATATTTAGACACAGAGACACATGTGTGAGCAAAGCAATTGGCTATTCACGTATTTTTCAGCGTGAAGCATATAGGTCAATTCATACACTCATTGAAGCAATACACTTTCGTGTGATGTTAAATATAGATATGCCGAGTGAAATAAAATCAAACTTAAATTCATAGATTTCGAAGAAGAGTTTTTTTTTTTTAGATAAGCCAAGTAAAAAAGGAATCCTTACAAGAATCCTATTTTGATCAGGTCAATAATCCTCTTATCTAATAATAATAGCCCTACCTCAAGGTCTATCCCGCAAATCGATATCATTATTTATTTATCTAATCATTGGTTATTCATTGACTCATTTGTCGTTAGTGAGTATCGATTTGGCGATTAGGCATCCTTCCGCATTCCTACTTTACTACTGCAAGATATAATAATTACTACACAAATTCGTATCGAGTAATTAACTCGCACGTCACTACAATAAGCAACACGATTATTAAATTGGGTTGGAGAACAACCCAGAAGTTGAAATATCTGGCCCTGGTCGGGAATTGAACCCAGGGTTGTGCTTCATGTGGCTTGTTCCACCTATACGGCACCACAGAGTGTGGCTCGCATCTCGCACTCGCCTTATTACACATTACACTTTGAATAGCTTTTGAAGTGAATACTAAACGTTTTAACTTAAAATACATTTTCAGACATTTTCAGACATACTACATCACTTTTCAGTCCGTCCGTCTGTGCTTGTATATTACATCATATCACATTTCACACGACCCGACGTTCGATTGACATGTTTTCAGAAAGTTAAACATAAATGGCCCGGCATCTCTATCATCATCAACGCACAGCGAATTATTTTATTTTTGTGAAATATATTATATTTTTTGTAACAACGTAAAAATTTTGAAAAGCTACTTTTTATAATTTGCTCCAAACGAGTTAAGACTGTCAATCACAGATGCGACAATCAGACGCGACTAAAATGTCAATTATTGTACGTGCCAGCAATTATTTGGTAACCGGTATACCAAGCAAACAGTCCCTACTTGCTTGCTAGGCTAAAATAAAAACTTTTTAATTAAAAAAAAATTATATTTTCGGTTGGGGACATGTCATTTCTTCCATCACAGTCTCCGGTGACGAATAGAAAAAGGACTAAATAATAGTTGAACGAGGTGAACAAGTGATATTTAAGTTAAACTTAATTCCTAGATTTCGTCATATTGATTGAAGACACTCTTTTAGTCATGAGCCGGTGATGGGCCTCGAGCCAATGACCCCAAGAATTTTTCGGTATAGTAGCCCCCCCCCCCCCCCCCCCCAGAATTTGGAAAAATCGTACGGGATCTTTATTAAAGGTTTTGCTGGCAAAATTATAAAACGTTGCTATGAACATTCAGCTGCAGATATTAGGGTACTCTTTCGGATGGTATGCCCCAACTTTACAACACTAGGCCTAGGCCTCCAACATGGCGGTCAGTACTAACCTTTTTCACTAAAATACTCCACCTACAAAACCTTTAACGTTGCTAATTTAAATATAAACACTTTCAGAGAAAAAGTACTTTCGTTTGAAATAGCGACGTTAAAGGTTGAATTGTTTTAATGGAAAAAACAGTGTTGTAAAGTTGGGGCATACCATCCGAAAGAGTACCGATATTAGTGCTGAAAAATGCTGTTTTGCTTTATATCCAAATCAGGTGAATTGTTTTAAAAACTATTTAAAAAACGTTTTCAGTGTCCGTGTATTTTTCGTTTTACCCTTTAAATGCATCTCCGTGCATGAGCTGGTGCAATTACCTTGTTATGTTGTTTGTAGTTGTTACTCGAAGGGCCTTGGTTCGATGCTCCTTCATGTTGAACTGCGAGCGGTCGACTCCACGGCCACGAGCCAACCTTTCAACACTAATGTTATTCTTGCGTCGATTTTAATTTAAACCGTGAAAAAAACACTCAGGCAACAGCTATTTTTCTCACGATTTTGTATTTAATCGAATACCTTATTACCACTACTGTTTAAAAGGGGCCACGTAAAAATTATTAAACACAAGATACACAATAATTTTAAAGGTGTCTTTGCATTATTTGCTAAATACTCCACTTGTTATTTTATCCAAAATTACACTCCAATCGAATCGGAAATATTATTTTTCTTCGCCAGCTCAGAGGTAATTGACAAAAAACCTAAGTTGTGGTTATGTCGCCCGGGCGTCGAACTGTACGAACACGTCGCTCGCGTGGAGTTATGGGAGGTCGCCGACAACCTCTCCCGTTCGATGCCCAGCCAACACTGTGTTCACAACTAGCGAACGCAGTTGAAGACCCTCGTACGACCTTACCCGCTACTACCCGGGTAGAAAACATGGCGCGGTTCCGCAATCCTTCGTCGACAGTTCGACACCCGGTTAGTCGGCTAGCTAACATTTCCTGAATCATATTCACAGCTGACCTGCGCGGTAGCGGGGTCGACGTTAGGGGGTCGTCACTTTCCCCACGTTGCAAGGGGTGAGGCATCACTTTCACCCCAAAACTCATCGTACAAGGGCAAGGGACATCACTTTCACCCTGTTGTAAGGGGGCACAGACGCCACTTTCATCCCATAATGCGTTGTAAGGGAGCACAGGCTACACTTTCATCCCATAATGCGTCGTGAGGGGCTGAGATATACTTTCACCCCACAATGAATCATACGAGGGCAGAGGGCAAGGGACATCACTTTCACCCTGTTGTAAGGGGGCACAGACGCCACTTTCACCCCGCAATGCGCTGCGAGGGGGGGGGGTGGAGGGGTGCTACTTTTTCACCCCACAATGCGTCGTGAGGGGGTGAGACGAAACTTTCACCTGTCAAAGTTTTGTCCTGGTCTTTCCGCTGATGGGATAATGCCATTTCCTTTCACCCACAGGTACACCACATCACTGAGATCACTCAGGCTTTGACTCAAGGGATATTGATCGGACACTGCATAAACACCTTTTCGAAGATGCCTTCTTTACATCACCAGTTCTCTTAGAAATTATTATACGATATACTTGCCCATAATTTGTAAGTGACAAATTAAAAAATGACAAGTTACCGTGTGAATTTTAAAATAACATATAAAATAAACAAAATATCTGCGCTTTGTGTTCAGGTGCTCTGATTGATATTAAGTGAAAACGATAAACACTTTAGTTTATTCCTTTTGATCATTGTCTTCGGCGTAGGCTTAGTTTTAATAAAGCATTGTTCATAAATTTTCTTACGATAAGAACGGGACTTTTGAATTCCCCGCGAATTTTACTGTTGGCTGCGTTGAATTATTTAGCGTGTGTATTTTCGTTATGTTGGATCAGATTATTTGTGTTGGATAGCCTGTGTAAATTCTTTAAAACAAAGATGGCGGCGTCAAGTGTTGTTGGCATGAATAATAATTGGGAAGGTAATATTATTTATTTTACTCTCTCTTTAAGATAAACGTATTTAATAAAAAGTTCATTTATCTTTGTGGTCGTATTGTAAAATAGAGCTTCTGTTTTAGGCACTAGGCTCGAAGCAAGTTGGCTTTTTGGCCTACCCTAGTACGCCCATCAGCCTAAATTATGACTGTTCTATTTGACATTTGCCCCCCAGGTTTTTTTTTTTTTTTTTTCTGCAATTGAGTTTTCACTCGGTGGCAGACTCTTTTATCAAACCAATCCCTCTTGGCACTCCTTGACTAGGCTTAGGCCCTATTTGTCCATCATTCTAAACCTAAAGCCCATGGGTAGGCTAGGCCTAGGCCCTAGGCCCTAGGCAGTCGAGTTTACAATTTGGTTTTGGCCTAGGGCGTAGGCTGCCATTCGTTTTCATTGGACGGACTCTTATTACTAGGCTTTGGCTAGGCCTAAGCCTTTGTGTTACAAAAGATATTTCATACATAGGCTACGGAACATTCCCTAGCCTACGCCTATCGCTGTGACTAGACTCTAGCGTAGCTTGTGTCTATTGACAGGCCTACCTACAGTGCACACCCTAGGCCAGTGGTACTTTAACTTTTTCCGGAGGGCCACTTTTCAAACAATCCAAGTATAGCTGGGCCGCATTAATAAAACACAAGTATACCTAGGCCTATATGTTTTGTGGCGGGGTGGGGAATGAGGGGGCAGTAATATTTGAGGTAGCTATTAATTACGGATGTTAGTATGCTAAATATGGTACTTTTTCGGTTTGGACGGGACAGTTTTTCTACTTGTTAAACGGAAAGGATTTCGGGTGCGCTCTTATCGATTATATCCTAGAACTAGCGCGGCGTACTACAACTAGGCGGAAAGTTTGACTAACCTAACGAAAGTAGGCCTACACCTTTAACATATGTAGTAACAAAGCAATATAGCAGTGTTAACAAGGTGTTTAAAATCTGTCCCGTCCCAACCGAAAAAGTTCCCTAAATAATTGTGTTGTCGTTTAAACAACACATTCATTTAATATTAATTAATGGTAAAGGGGACATTTATTTTTGGTTTACTAGGCCTAATTGAAGTCGTAGGTGTAAAATTGTGATTTCTTTTTTACCTGACATTAGTACTTGACAGACGTTGAACAATGACACTGTGTCTTGGAGGCAAGAATGCTGTCAATATCTGCTTTCTTCTCAGAGATGGCAATCCGCATAAGGTTGTCAACGTGTTGGTTCGTTAGTCGAGATCGATGTTTATTTTTGTGAATTTAATTTTTGAAAATGAAGTTTCACATAAATAAGTTGAACAAAACAGTGTGAGGAGAAGTTGAGCAGCTGGTCTCAAGGCTGTGAATTTATCATTAGGTAACAAAGCCCAGAATGAGGGGATGTCACCGATCAGTTTCTTATCTATGAACACATCTTTTAATTCTGTATCACTTTGAAGATCAACAAGGTTGTTTTGCAGATCTCGGCGATTGAATCCCAGTTGAATAAGCTCTTGAATATCCCTTAATTTTCCATGGATTTTCAAGTAGGCCTAGTTTAAATCCCCTTCTCAGCGACTTGAAGTCCTCAAATCTTTAATCCATTTCTTCAATCAATTCGGAAATGAATCTGAGAAAGATTGTACCAGTTGCTGTTTTGTCTGGATTCTCATTTATAATTTCCTCCATTGATGGAAAATTCAAGAAATCGTTACCTTCAAGTTCATCTCTGTAGCCTACATTTTTATTTTTTCTTGAAACGCCCACACTTTGGCTATCATTTGACTTATTATCTTTTGATTTCCTTGTAGGCCAAGGTTTATATCGTTTAACATGGCAGTTAAATCGGTCAGGAACGCCACATTGAGCCACCATTCAAAACTTCCAAAAACGTCAAGTTCTTTTTCAATTTGTGTGAGAAATAGTTGAAGTTCGTGACATAGCTTGAAAAATCGATCAAGAACTAGAAAATTAAGGGATATTCAAGAACCATCGCACTTCGCAATGGTAAAGCACATCACCGTATTGAGAGTCGAGTTCTGAAAGAAACTCTTGAAACAGACGATGGTTGAGTTCGCGCGCTCATACCTGCGTAAGGTAATGACATTATAAATATGTTTGTTTGGTCAATTCAACAGCAACAGTTTTTCGATGCTTTATTGTTCCATCCATTCAAGTTCTATAATGTAACGACAATACAGAAGTTAAATAGTTACCGTCTCGGTGGTCTAGTTGGCTAAGGTGTCTACCCGGTAAGTGGGAGACTCGGGTTTGTACCCCGATCGGGATGGATTGTTTAATTTCTGGATTGTATTAAATATTAACACTAACCACGTTTTTCAAAACTTGATTCAAATCGTTGTTACCCAACTTCGACGCAAGATTTTCTTGGTGAATAATACAGTGATACTCCAATAAATTCGGCTTATTAAGTTGCTTTTTAAGCAAAGAAACTAAACTATTATTAACTCCCACCATTGAAGGGCATCCATTGGTACACAGACACACAAGCTTGTCCCAAGGGATTTCTATCTCAGCAAAAAAGTCATTTATTATGCTTAAAAAATCACTTCCCTGAGTTTTTTCTTTGATTGGAAGAACAGTTAAAAAGTCTTCTTTCACCACACCTTCTACAGAACATAACCCATCAAACAACGACAACTGCGCAGTTGCAGTAATATCAGTTGAGGAATCGAGGGCTAAAGAAAAGTATTTGCATTCGCGAAGCTCTTTGTTTAGGTTGGTGCTTAAATTATTGGCCAAGTCCTCTACCCTTCTAGCGCAAGTTGAATCAGAGAGCTGTAAGTTCTTTACCTCATTTAAAATTTGTTTGCAATTCAAAAAAAAGTTTCACACTCAAGAATCATACCTACCTTACAGTCTTTGACCATTTCGGCGTCTGTAAATGGTTCAATTTTTTTGCTAAAATATGCAAAATCTCGTAGGACGCTCTAGTGGTGGCGTTACTCTTGTTTACTGACACAGCCATTGTGGAACATTGTCTTTCAAATGCCTTTTTCATTTAAGTTAATTTTTCTGACCGAATCACGGATCCTTTGGGAAACTAGTTCTCAAATGAGCTGTGTTTCGATGAGTGATGCCGTCCTAAGCTAAAACGTTTCCAGCCCAAAACTAGCTCACTACAAACAAATAACACACACTGAAGTATAGGTTGAACCAGATAAGCTGGCGGGCGTCAAGGTCAAGTGAGAGCACGGACGCCAACGTTGACAATTAACACAACTGGCATTAGGTAGGGCCTACCGTATTTGGTCATGTTATCGTGATATGTTATCGTGATATGTTATCACATAAATCAACATTTTATAAGCTGTGAATAAAGTAGTTCGTCCCACAGAGTCAGTATTTTAGCGAAACAATGATTTTAAGTAATCACGATTACGAAAGTGTTTTTTTGCCTTGTTGGTCATGGTGTGTCCAAAGTTCCAGCTGTTTATAATGCCAACCTCGCCAGATGTGATGTCAATGTTTAGGAGCATCAAAATGCCTTGATTTTATTCGTACACTTCATAATACTTAATTTTTAGGATAATATTGGGCAAGGCTTGGCTTTAAAATAGTCGTGTTTTTCTCCGAAAGCAGTTTTAGAGACCGTTATTTTCCGATCCTGTGGCCATAGTGCGTGGACGACAGTGCTGCGATTCCTCGGCGACCGCCACCTTATCTGGTTCCACCTATATCTTCTTTCTTACCTTTAACAAAAAATAAAAAACACGATTTTCATCTTCTAGCTTCCTTTTCTTTGTGCACTTTGAATTAACACGACATTTCAGTGAGATCAACATGGATCAGCGACAGTATCGTGGTCTGCTTCATATACGACATATACATATATGGAGGGCCGCAGTTTGAGTACCACTGCCTTAGGCCTAGTTTAGGTTTTGCTATGCCTAGGCAGGCCTGCTAGTTGCTATATTATATTCATTGCCTGTTTTTTTTTTTTTATTTTGTTTTTCAGCCAAGGTAGGCACAGCACAGGCCCTAGTTGCAAACCCAGGATTGATAGGGCTAATTGCTAGGCCTACCACCGGTATCTTACCACACTTATTTGGATGTTTTTATCATTTTCAGACCTGCGAAAGCAGGCTCGGCAGCTAGAGAATGAAATTGACTTGAAGCTCATATCCTTTAGTAAACTGGGCACGGGCCATGGAGGTTCCAGTTTCAAATCCGAGAGGTGGGTTTAAAATTTCAATAGTGCATGGTAGGCCTATGCCTCATGTCCCTACAAGCAATAGCCTTGAGTTAAAGGAGCCATCAATGAAGGTCTACTTGCCAATTTAGAAGATGGCATGCCGCATATGTAGGCTTAAAACACTAATGAAAACAATTTTACATTATGAGGGAGGTTAACTTTAATCTTGTTTCGACTCGAGCTTAAATAATGTTGCACCTGTTTGTGCTCGACTGATAGTGGTACAAATTGTGTTTCAGTGGGGACACTGTACCCCTCCTCAGCGGTGAGCACATGTTTGAGACGATGGCATTGGAGATCGAACAACTGCTGACTAAGGTGAATATTTGCATTCATCCTAGCAACTCTAAATGGAAACATTTGTGTCACTGTAGTCCTATTTGAAACTAGGGATATGGCATGTACGAGTGACTGCCTGCTCTCTATTTCAAAGCTACAAAATAGAGGCTTTATAAATGAATTAGACTATGACTATGAACTATGATTTGCTTAATTTTATTGTCCTTTGTATCAGACTTTCTACTCAAATGTGTAGGTCAAGCTAGGATAATCAATTAATCATACTCGGTCACACTCTCACACATAGGCCTATACCATCAAACATGTTTATTTTTGTAGGCTATTATTACATTTATAGGCATATGTGTTATCTTTCTTATTATGTGTAGGTAATGTATTATGAATTATGATTTATGTGTTTTACTTTTCTTACATTGCAATTATCGTGTACCTAGATTATTGTCCTGGTGGTAAGACATTTTTTGTTATGGGCTAAGCTTATTGTTACCACCAGCAATGTGTCCGACGACGGCTAGGCCAGGGTACAAGCTAAGCTACTATAAACACAATATGAGAAAAACCGATTTACGTGATTGGTTGTCACTTGTCACTCGCTTTTATTCAACCCCAAATCCTTTCCACAAAGCTGTCACAACAGTTTCATTAAAAGCACAGGCTTTAATATCTAGGGGCCAACCTAGATTCAATATTGTTAAATGTTAAACAATGACTCTTTTTCAGCTGTCGTCTCTAAACGAGCGCATGGGCGAGTCCTGCTCCGGTCAGCCTGCCTCTTCTCTAGAACACACGCTACAGCGTCACAGAGAGATCCTGCAGGACTACAACCAGGAGTTCCGGAAGACGCAGGCCAACTACAGAGCTCGTCGGGAGCGAGAAGACCTGCTGAAGAGCGTTAGGAAGGACATAGAGTGAGTTGGTTCTCCTAACTGTAGTGTACCGGTATTTAATCATTAATGTTAAAACAATTGTTATAGAATTGTATAGGCCTAATATTGTTTAAAAGTGTGTTTCCTTCCTTCCTTCCTTCCTTCCTTTATTTATTTATTTATTTTTAAAATTGCCAACTGTTAGATAAATCCTTGTCCTCCAATGTCTATCCTCCTTATGTCTTGGCGAGCAAAGTCTCCCGTCACACAGTTGTCACTGTTCTATGTAGGCCTAGTCCCTACCTAGTTTCCTTTATAATCATTAGATTTCATCATCCCACTTAAGTTTTTCAATTTAAAGCCACCCTGCAATACTGTAATGTATATTTGATGTTCGTTTAAACATGTGGTCTTCTGACTTGGTTCCAGCACATACAAGAGTTCATCTGGTGGCCTCAACAGGAGAATGGACATGTACATGAAGGAGAACGAACATATTCGCAGGTATGGTATCTTTGTTCAAAAGCATGCTGGAAAGTTTAAAAATTGAGTATTGCAACAGTGCAAGTGCTTATTTGTCGACAACCACAACAAAAGCCCCATTTACAATGTAAAAAAAATCGTTACGTGAATCGTGACTTACACATATCAAACTGTGACCTTCACAAATTGTTTGTTTCAGCTCTGACCGTCTGCTGGACGACCAGATTAGTATTGCGGTAGACACAAGAGAACACCTCGTCTCTCAACGCCTGACGTTCAAACGGCTCCAGACCCGAATCAACGACATATCCAACCGTTTCCCGGTCGTCAACAGTCTGCTGCAACGCATCAACATCCGCAAGCGCCGCGACTCCATAGTGGTAGGCCTGGTGGTGGGCGTCTGCACTATTCTACTGCTTATGTATGCCTTCCGTTAGACTGTGAATCTGAGGTTGATGCGAGGACCATAGTGCTGCTGTTTGGCTGTGCTCGAAAACTCATCACAACAATTTGACATCACCATCAAATCTGCACTCAACCAAGGTAACCTGAGCCTATGGTTGCTACTGGGGGTTACTCTGTACCTGTAAAATTACATGCTGAAGCAGTATTGGTTGTAGCAGAGCTTGATGTTCAATAACTGACTAGTATTGTGGTTGCATAAAGAGAGAGATTTTTTATTACTTTACAACGGCTGATCTCTTGAATTTACACAAGGTGGATGATTGAGATAAGGGAGCAGGACGGACTGAATTTAATATGTTAGATATACTGACGATGAAATATTAATCAGTAAAGTAATCAGTAAATAGTCCATGCCACTATAATGGCATGGACTTTTAGGGTAGTCTATTTTACTAAAAATCAAGATGGGTTTTCGAACACACCTTAAAGGATTTTGTTGATCAAAGTCTGTTCAGATTTGGACTACTATTTTGTATTTTGTAATCTTGTGTCACTACAACAATGGGTCGGTGATAAACCGTCCAGGTAGTTTCACAGACTGATGGAATCCTTCATCTTTCAAGCCACCTAGGCCTGTATAAAATAATTCATAATCACTGAATTATAGTAGTACCGGTAGGCTACTCGTATATTATGCTATTTTTAAGTTCACAATATAGGCCTACAGTACATATTTATGTAGCCTTGTTGCCAGTTGGCCTTCATATGAATGAATGTGGAAGCCTTTTGCTTATCAACCCTCTGCTCACCTGGATTATATCATGCTATCCAATAATCCAAGGCTTAGTTAGTCTATGTACCGGTAATATACTGGTACTATGCTTCAATTTACAAGCTTCTATTCTACCCTCTCGTATGGGAGGTTTGTGACTGAGGGTGAGTACGGTTCAGTTACTCAATCCAATAGCGGGCATTAATGAACCTTAGTGCAGGTGCCCTTTAACTCAACTAACTCAATTAAATAGGGATGTGAGGTTAAAACGCTGAAACGCAGGGTTTAGTACCTACATCAAATGTTTTCAACTTTCAACTATACTAGGCCTACTATACGTAAAACCTTTTCATTTTTCAATGCAGGAAATGGATAGCCTTCATCAAATTGTTCTAGAAACCATTCAATATAAAATTGTGATTCTTGTATTGTTCGTTGATTGATTGGAAAATGTAGACATAGTTTGAAAAGTACAAACGCACATCTTTTGCTAGATTTGTGGCATTCTTGTGTTTATTTTGATTGTGATTTAGAACTTTGTCCAGTCGTCATGATGCTGTTGACTGTTGAGAGCCATTAGTTGAACCTGGGTAGTTGCTGTACATTGTGATTTGAGTGTTGGTGATATGGGAAATGGGAACAGATACCAGCAGCTTACGTAAAACATAAATGGTAACTGCGTGAGCCTTGAAGACACATAAAATAAACAAAAAGTACTGTATTGTCCTGAATAATAAGCCTACCCCTTTGATTTTTCTTTATTTGAAGTTGCAAAGTCCCTTCTCAGCTATTATGCATGTGCATACTAATATGCTAATGCAAACCATGGTGGTATATATCTTTAGGTGATTTCACTTGCGTATCCAGCAATGCTATTTTTGTGGTCGCTTAATGCACGCAGTTCAGACGGAATCCGCCAGGATCGCGACGTGTCAGGTGGTAGTCACGTGACGAGAGAGCCGATAAAGAAGTTTGGAAAAACTTCTTTGTCGACTCTAATACCTCGAGAGATGGCAGTGTGTATGCACTTTATTGAAGGCCGTGCATTCAGATCCGTAGGCGGGACATTCGAATTTCCGAATTCGAGCCATCTGATTGGTCCCCAAGGCCGCCATCTTGTAAGTTCTATGTCACGTGACTACCACCTGACACGTCGCGCATTCTGTCGGCGACCGCCTGCACTGCGTGCATTAAGCGACCACAGAATTCTGGCAGTGAAATCACCTAAAGATATATACCACCATGATTCAAACAGTTTTTTTATATTTTAATAAGAAAAGTTCGTGGGTCAGCTTATATTCAGGTTTGGCCTATATTTGGCACAATACAGTTATTCCAAAATGTTTCGGCTTTATATCATTGTTTTTTGTGGGTTAGAGTATTTCTATTTAAAATTTGATTGAATTGAAATTATACACTATTTTTTCTTGTGTGTATGCAAAATAATGTAGACCTATCTCCACAATGGCTTGATCCACTTAAAAATTAAAATCCCCCACTAACAATTCTGTGACTGAGTGGGTGGACTCTAAAATACAAATATGTACGTATTTAAATTTATGTACAATATAGGCCTACTTATTTATACAAACATTTTTGCGATTTATACATAATACGTCATCTCAAAGCTGGTCTTACAATTTGTCGATAACATATTGGTACATTTATTAATTATTATTCAATGTTTACACAAAAGTAGGCCCTACATTGTTTTTAGTGCATTGATAAATGCTTCCCTCTTTTAAGATTCTTGATGCAACTTTGCTTGCAAATCCTTCTTGGCTATGTTTATTTGTGATTGAGAAAAAGCTATGCCAGTGGCAATCGTTGGTCTGGGCCTGGGAAATGGGAAGAATATTGGATATTTTTACTGGTTAGTGGTTAGTAAAATGTGTCCCAACCAGTCATATAACATTTTCATTAATTATTAGTAGCTGAAACTTATCTCTTGCAAATACATTTCAGGACACCACCAAGCTTCAGTCTTTGTGCAGGTAATTGTTGTTGAAATCATGAGTCTGTTGTTGGTAATGATTGAAGTTCTACTATGCAACTTTGCAGTATTTATTAATAATTAATATATTTTTGAAGATATTGTAGTTGTTGTTTGATTAATTTAGGTTTTAACAAAACTACCAATTAAGGAAATATTTACATAAAAATGTACCAAAGAAAGAAATATAAATTACATACAATACAACTAAATGCTCGTTAATTAATTGTGAATTTATTTAACTTAGTACTTTATAATGTCCCCTCATAAAATAAACATAATATTATTTATTATTTACTACCTGTTTGACTGACCTTCACGGCGATATTTAACACCACCACATTAAACTTATCGCACGTTAGGTTAACGCGTGATTCCCTAAAATAAAACTGTAAGGTGCAATAACCGGTGTAGCAGACCGGCACCTGTTAAACATTAGTTTGGCTATGTTCTCGGGAAGGCTGTGTGATTGTGATCACTTCATAGATATCTTAACACCTATAGTAGGCTAGATGCGCAGTCTCCAATACCTCCGCACAGGCGCGAGTGTACCAAATTGAAGCGTCAATCCCACCCATTCAAGATGGCGGCTTGGCGTTTTAATTTATGCTTTTTTAATGCAATAAAGTACTTTACTGGATTGTTTGATATGGTTTTAGCTTGTGCAGCATGGTATTGAACAAACAGAAACAATGCAAAGTTATTGCATATGGGAATTGAGTAATCATTTGGTGTTAAAGTCTGATATGCTCACCTGCCAAAAAGCGGCCATCTTTAAAAATATTTTTTCGATTAATCGCTCCCATCTAATTAACATGCAAACTCACCCATTCAAGATGGCTTCCAATTGTCCCGGAAGTGGACCGCTGACTGCTAGTCTAGCCAATTATATGGGATGTCTATGGATCACTTGGCCAACGAAAACGCTGGAATGAAGAGGAATAATTGACCAGAGTCGATAAAGTCAATATATATCGACTCAAATATTTATCAACTCTTGTCTTGACGGAATTGAGGTTATGTTATTATATTTGTATATTTAATAAACGCAGTATAGAGGTTACTTTATTACACTAAAATATAATACATAATAACCCCAAAATTGATTATTTAGATAGCTAGGCCTATTTCTACAAAATACCATTATTCAATGCTTCTAAAATTTGAAGTGGAGGTGAAAATCAAAAAAAATATCATCCATATTTTTTATCTCTGGGCTAAAGGCAGGGGCTTGGATTGTGTTAAGTGTGACGTCACATTTAACACCCGCTGACGATAAAATTTGTTGGTGAGTCACAAACTTGCAATGTTATCGTTAATTAACTTAAAAGTGATATTTAACGTTAACGCGGCCTTAGGGAATCGCCGTGCAAGATGGTGTAAAGCCCTGTAGAAATAATTCCCATTTGCTACGTCTCATGCGTATGATAAAAATTGTACAATGTTATGTACCGGTATGTATTATAAATGATTAGTAATAATAACTTTGATCATGGTTGTGTAGTATGCATGCACCAACAATTACAATGGAGCCTTCTTTAATTTTTTTTTCTTTTGCAAAGTTGGCCTCTTTAGCCATTCTTCTGTCTTGCTATCCAATATAAGACTGAGTTCATCGGGCAGGGAGTCTATGTCACTTTTGAGGGCGGCGCACTCTGTGTTGGTCTGACTAATTTGACAATACTGACTAGTGACTACTACTATTTACTATTTTGTTAATGCTAACAAGTTTACTTGTAGTATTGGATTAACAAGCATCAAAATTACTTTGTTAAATCAATAATTTTTTAATGTAGATAGGGTAGATTGGCTTTATCTTCCATAAAACCTAGTCTTATGTACCAGAGTTCTTAAAAAATGGCCTTGACTAGTTACAAAGCCTGCTTATTAGGCTACAACTCGACTGTTGTAGCATCTTGCGTCCGTTTACAAGACGGATTTTACCTACGTACCCACCCTCCCGTGTAGAGCGCTTGTACGTAATATAAACTGGGTCTCTGGCATCACTACAATTAATCAGCACTTCATAATTTGGTTAGTGCTGCAATGAGATGGTCACATGTGACTGTTGTACCTTACAAATTTCAGCAAATTTGTTGGTGCATTGAATGAATACTTGTAATGTTTGATTGAAGGTATGTTTTAATTTATAGTTACTACTTATGTCGTATTTTACTATTCAATATAATTGTTAAAAATATTAATTGTGCATTGTGCATCACATCGTTATTCATTACGTCACATAATTTTGATACCAACATTTATATTTCCTATCTCTGATAGCATTTTTGTCGCTGTTTACAGCTTCATCAATCTAAACTACCCTTTAAGGCAGAGTTGGCTTCGAGCTCAGTCACTGGCTACAACCTGTCAGTCAATGTTTGCCTTGCGTGGAGGGAAATGGTTATTTATTTGAACTGGAATAATTACACAACTTGTGTTGTGAACAGAGCAGACCACACTGCACTGGGCTGCCCTTGGTTGCACAGTAATGTGATAGCTGTGTAATTTAACTAATTTTTCTGAAGCTTGCCGAGAAGTATGTATGCAAACATAGGTTTCAACTTGCAGGTCTATAAATTAAACAAGGTTGCCCATACAATTTCTTTACTAAGAAGTCTTCTCATTTTCCTTGTGTTTTTTTGTTGATATTACAATATCATTATCAACACAATATGAATTTTATTTATTAAATATATGTGTACATTATTGAAGTATGAATGTGAGCTACGTGCAAAGAGTATTTGGGTAAAAAAAGAAAAACCAATACGATTTTTATCAGCTTTACATAATATCTACTCCTAAGGTTTTACAAATTTCATGCCAGTGAGAAAACTAGTGTCCTCAAAGTAAAGAAAAGTATTTTCTGGTCTTGATCAGGCTCCATCCCTCAACATTGTTTTAGGTTGGGGGAAAATAAATGTAAAAGCCATATGTATTTGGTACTCCCTCATGCATATATTTATAAGAGGACCAAATACAATTTATGTTTTATGTGAACTAGTATTTTTCTATCAATCTTTTTTCACTCTGCTTCATTTTTTCTTCTAGGTTAGTCTTCTAATTTCATGTCATACACGTAGTACGATCGCAGCGCACCCTCGTGTTGTGCAGGACGACAGACGTCTGAAAGCAAACGCATCACAGTTCCCGGTAACACTCGCCCTCCTCCCGGAAGAACATGGGCGGTACTGCCCTCTGTGGATTATCCTGGATACAGTCGAGCCAGGGTAGCCAGCTGAGCCAGTCGTGCCTGAAACATGTCGGGGTTAGGGCGAGGCCTCATGGATTGTTCAGAACTTGTCATGTAGTGAAGCGATTCACTCAAAGCGAGAGAAGTGTTTCAACACAGCAGTGGCGTTTCCTGCGTAGGGGCAGGTGGAGCTCCACAATTTCTAGCACAGCACAAATAATAAAAAATTACTTGAATTATTTATTTTATCACAATTGTATTCAATTTCCGTGCCAACAATAGAATTCGAGTCAAGAGTAGTTAAACAAATATCGCAATACCGGCCGCCGCGTCCACGTGAAGCGTTCCTACGATAGCTTCACGTGGGGCTAACTCTAATCGGCCTATGCCTCAGCATGCACGTGTAGCTCCGCCCACACCGAGCGGATCGCGCTGCGTACGGTACCAAGAGGGGCAAATGGGACCTAGCCGCATCCCGTGTAAAACACTGACGGGCGGACAAATTCGATGCAAATACTTTGCGTAATCGACAGCATGGTAAAAGTATGACTAAATGTAGTTATTGGAACGGTATTCTGCATCTATTTTACATGTGGACTCAAATGTTTTACTTAAAGTTATTTTGAACAACGTAGTACTTTTACGACTTTTGAATTCACTATATTTCTGTAGTTAAATTTATTGTCCTAATAATAATAATTATTCATACTTTCTACATTAATGCTTTAGCATTTATCAATATTCAAATTGAACAGGTTGGTCCTGGTAGTTCTCTGAGAAAATGTGTGTGAAAACATGAATTAAATCTACTTGCCCCACCTGACTTTGAAGGCACGAAACGCCACTGACAAAGATGCAACACTTTGTGGAGCTCTTTGCTAACTCCACAGTAAGAGTAGATCAAGAGGTCCTTGGAGGGAATTTTTGTTTTCAACACAATCAAAAAGAAGCTACCCCAATTTGAACTGACTTTTTTCTTACTAGGAAAACGCTAAAGTCCCGCCGCGTTGATGGATGAGCTTTTTTTGTAAGTTTTTTGTTTGTGTAGGACCACTTTTCCTTTGCAAGTGCTTTTTGAATGCATTGTAGGTGATTGTTGTCCAGTTTCTTTTGTTACTTGATAATTGTTATTATAAACCTCAAAAAACTCATATTAAAACCTTTATTTCTATATATTTTGGTTAACTTTTTTAACTTTTTTTTCAAAAGGTACTACATCACCATAACCTTAATGTCCATGTGAAATCTGAGCGTTGTAGCCCCACCTCTTTGGTCAGAATCGGCCCAAATGTGACGAAAATATCGCACCAAAAATCGAAAAAAAATCGTAAAAGTACGATATTCATGAGAAATATTTCTTCGATTGTACCCAAAAACAATACACCTCTAAGTTCAGAGATTTCGAAGGTCCCCTCAAATTTTCATCAAGATCGGATATGCCGTTTGCCTGGTAGAGAGTTAACAAACAGACAGAAAAAAACAAAAAAACAAAAAAAAAACAAACAAACAAAAAAAAAACACCCGAGCTAAATTTTTTGGTTGTCAGTGAAATTGAAGTCTTCGCTTCGCTCGCTGCGCTCATCCAATGAGCTAGAATTGGGTACGACAGTAGAGAGTTGGTCAATTATATTGATTACAATTATTACTAAGTCACATTTCTCGATTTGGTTAGTCGCGAAATGCTCCCGTAGGTGTAATTGTTATTATTTACTACAATTCAGATCAGATTCAGGTTGGGGCGGACTTTTTTAATTTCTGAATTGTTGTAAATAATACTAAGTCACAGTTTAACATTTTTTTTTTTTTACATATTTTTGTCTTAAACTTTAAGGCTCTTTAACTTTGTAAATCCTATCAGATAAGTTCCGGGGCTTTTAGTAGCTGCCGGCGATTAGAGCATAAGCTCATTATGTAATTCTGTCCCATGTTGCTAGCTTTGACCTCTGACAAGTTTTGTTGAAGTTGTCAATATGAGCAGCAATTTTGTACATTTTTGAAATAGTCTAATATTTTGTGTGTATTTGTATTCCAATATTATTTACTGTCCTTTGCAAATAATTTTTTACAAATAAAAAAGTATGACATCAAATAAATAATTTCTAGTCCTCTGATTCACTTCAGCATTAATTTTTTCAGTTATGTAGAAGATTATAGCATCACTTTCAAAAGATGCATAGGCTTAACTGCTATTACTAAGGCAAAATATTATATAACTTGTAATCTTGTTTATTGTATTTTTCAGGACAAATACTAAGTCAATAATTAGCTCATATTGAGCATCAATTTTCCCAAGTATGAACCCTAGTTAGACTGAACATCATATTTTGTAATATACTCACTGACAGAGTACTGGATCCTCCCAGTCCTCGTTGAGCGCTCTGCTAGTATCAACCGACTGTTGCAGTACGGCGTGTTTCACCGTGTCCTGAAACTCTGCGTCTTGTAGGTGAGCTAGAAGCTTCTCCACCTGACGAGAGTCGCTCAGATCTGTCGTCTCGACTAGAAGGCTCGACGGTAGACCGGCCTTGTTCAGGGCGGCAAACGTTCGCGAGAAACTTCCCGTCGCCACAGCCTGCACATTGTTAAACGAGAAAATTTGGACAGGAAGATAATATAATCAATATTTTGATACTTGATTTGGACTCCAATGTGTAAAAAAAAATAAAAAAATAACTAGTAATATTTAACAAGCATTAATTTTTAACAAAAATAGCATTTTGTAGAAAAACTAAATATCCACTGAATGCAGTGTAATGTTTGACTCACCACCAACATTGCAGTTGAGATTACGACAACAAACGACAAGTGTACGGTCATAATGTGCCCACGGTTTGTCGTGAATGTTTCTTACTTGTATTAATATTATGAAGTGCTATGCTTCCAGACAGTTACAACCAAGTGATATGCCGAGGTGTCAGTAGCTATTATGTATACATTTAGATAAAACAATTATCTAATTGTGCTTTATGAATTAGGTCATACGCTCTGTTTTGTATTTCCTATCTCCTGCAATGCAAAAAGAGAAAGTCATTATTTTCTACTTTGATACATGACTTATTTTTATTCAGAATATGATTGTGCTTCATTTTATCAAGTACACCATTATCAGGGTAATATATATATAATGTTAGAATAGGGTAAGCTTGTTGGTTTAGTAATTACAAATGTTGATATTTTAAGATCAACTATAGAATAGTATAGAATCAAGTTGATTTGATCGAAATTTGGTTTTGCCTTGTATATAATATTATGCAATGTTATAGATGCAAGACTGAACGTTGGTATTAATATTGTGTCTGTCAACAAATAATAAACATTAATTGGACAGATTTTATGAACAGCCCAGGAGCCCACATACATAATATGTGCTTGGACAGTGATTTTATCAACCAGTTTTAATACCGGGTGCAGTCAGGTTTGTATTTCTGTCTGAAATACCAGAGATGCATCTACGGCACAGTGATGGTCCTTGCCATTACATTTACACGTCTACGGGCCGAGTTTATTCTTCTTTTTTGGGGTGTTCTGTAGAAATTGGTGCCATGAGGAACTCATCTTCGAAATAACCTTATGGCTTATGTGATCGATCAATCAGTGTTACGATAGTTGTACATGTTGCACCATCTCTTATGTGATAATTTGAATAAGCTGCAAATAAATACAATACAATGATCCTTGCTGCCACACACCTTCACTTTTCTGTGCCGATCATCGCTCTCAATTTTAATACGTGCTTTTTTGTTCAGTCACCTGCATCATGGTGGTATTATGGTAATTTACTTCGTTTTTAACTAGCCTCTCTACCTCGTCTTGTCTATAGCAATCTTGAAAACAGTTCAAACAACAGTTTTACAACTGATATTTTAGTTCGTTAACTGATGAAAGATCAATGTTGTCGGTTTGCTTTTTCTATCAGCGAGATTAGGAATATTTGCAACTCTAGATCAGTGCTCTTCTAATACATAATGATTTATGAATGATAGGGGCATGAAAGTCAAAGCTTGATTACTGAGCTTGGCTTGCCAGACTCTGCGTTTCTTCCTCAACTCTTGCATATCCAACATTTATTTTACTCCTTTCTGTTCTCCCACAGCTTCACTTGCCACACGCTCCCACGATTCTGTTCTATATATTTTTCTTTCTCATATTTAAATATACTAAATACAAATGACCCGTTAAGTATAATAATATGGTTTTTGTAATAATATGGAGATACTCTAAATACGAAAACAATATATAAATATTTATTATTTAATAACTTTTGCAATAAACTATTTGAATATGTAATGGTGTAGCAAAATGAGGAAGAGTAGAGCACTTTAGGTAACTTTCATGTCCCTACCAGAAAGTAATCCATTAATAAATAAATATACATTTTAATGAAGAAAGTAGGCCTACCTCAGATTTATCATTAAAATTTGGCATTGTAATTTGTTAATTTTGTTTTATTTTTTATTTAACGTCTATCCTATTAAAAAAAAGAAAAAAATATTTAAAAAGGAGGACAACTTAAACAACAATGAACTACAGGAAATAAATATTTGAAAAGTAATATTGCAACAATGCATTAAAACACAACAATTTTGGTAACAAATTAAAAAAGGGTATTAAAATGCAATTAATTAATCAAATATAAAAAAGTGGTGGAAGAAAAAGAAAAAAAGTAAGGAAAGAAAAAAATCATTTAAAAGAAAAACGAAAAGAAAAAACCATTGGCCATTGTATAAGTGTATAGGCAGAAACACATTTCAGTAGAACCAGACCCTCTACCACATTGTGTTGTATATTTGACCCCTCACACTTATGCTTGGGTTAGCCATTTTGTATTCTACTAGAACCGTTGAGTAGATTAGCCCTAACAACGAGACACAATTAAAAAATCGCAGGTTTTCTGAATTACCCTAGTTGATTCGAGCGTCGCCTCAGGTGGAATCGTGTTCAATTTGTTTGGTCGGTGTTTCTCGAGTCATTTGAGACTCTAGTTGACTATTGATTGCTCGTCGGCGCCGGCAGGGTTGGCTTGATTGGCTTTAAATTAAAGTCTCCCACTGGAAATCAATTATGTGAGTGTGTAGACACTAAATGCAAATCCATTTTTATATTTTTGATAATTTTTATTGTTAAGCATCATTTGAGAAATTCATCAAGATACAATAATATGCCCCTTTTTTATTTATTATCTAGGGCGACGGTCGTTCGCCCGCAGCCAAGCGCACGCGACTGCTAGAAGGCGATGACTAACTCGACCCTGTTTACTCCTACCCGAGTTGGGGGGTTTTCAGCTATCTGCACACACCGTCCCGAAAGATTTAGAATCTTGAAACTCGGTATATGACCTGATATGTGGTCCATGACATACCAAAAAAAAAATCAGCCCGATCCGATAACCCGTTCTATGTTAAAAAAGTGCGTAAAAATCGACGAAAATATTCCGGCTGGCTGGTTGGTTGGTTGGGGGGGGGGGGTCGGATTCTGCCAGAGAGGAATAAGAGCCTACAGAGAAAACGGTACACCTTAGAACTATGAAACTTGGACCACACTTAGATGTACCTCAGACTCACATATTTCCGTCGAGAGACAAGCAATATTCAACCCCCAACCCCCATTAAATCATCCCCTAAAATTAAAATAATTCATAGCTCTAACCCAAAATTGAATTTTTAATCAAATTAGTTATTAAAATATGATCTTATGTGTTTTAACCCAATCGGCCTATTCTCATTATATAAACCACATTTTGTCAACCCCCATCCCTAATAGTTTATATTATTTTTACCTTGATTTCCAGCATTCACCACGAAGGCACCTAATGAGTTATCATCATGAAATTTGACATGATGGTACATAATAATATGAAAAATAATCCGCCGAGAGGCAAGCTATATTCCACCCCCAACACCCCCTAAAATTGGATTAATTCATAGCTCTAATCTCAAATTGATGTTTTATTCAAATTAGTTAAAAAAATTATGTTTTAATGTGTTTTAACCCAATCAGCCTATTCTCATTTCCTAAACTACATTTTTCCAACCCCCATCCCTTATAGTTTATATTATTTTTCCTTGATTTCCAGCATTCACCATGAAGGCACCTAATGAGTTATCAGCATGAAATTTGGCATGATGGTACATACGCCCTACTAATATGAAAAATAATTCGCCGAGAGGCAAGCGATATTCCATCCCTAACATCCCCTAAATCATCCCCTAAAATTGGAATAATTCATAGCTCTAACACAAAATTGAGTTTTTATTCAAATGAGTAAATTATGTTTTAATATGTTCTAACCCAATCGGCCTATTCTCATTTCCTAAACCACATTTTTTCAACCCCCATCCCTAATAGTTTATGTTATTTTTACCTTGATTTCCAGCATTCACCATGAAGGCACCGAATGAGTTATCAGCATGAAATTTGACATGATGGTACATAATAATATGAAACATAATAATCCGCCAGGAGGCAAGCGATATTTCACCCCCACTCTACCCTACCACCCTTAACTTTGGGAAAAACATTAGGTCGTATTTAATAAAATTTTAATATTTTAATTGCTGATTGAAATTATGCGTCAATGTGTTATAGTCCGGTCAACAAATCATTCACACAAACACCCAAGAAGACATTAACCATAGGAAATTTAATAAAAACATTGTATATTGCCAACTACAGATTGTAAACAAAAACAAAAGATGGTAGCTTTTGTTTCTAGACAATCTGTTTTAAAAGGCACTGTATCCACCTTTACACGTATTTCACGCCTTGATATGAAACAAACAACAAAAAGATGTGATATCCCCCAAATACAAAAATTTGTAAAAAAAAAAACGGCAGCCAAGCTCTCCTTCCAAAGTCTTCGGCTGTGAATGCTGTGAGATATAGAAGTTGAGCCAAGCAATCAAGCATTTCATTCTTTCTCCCTAGTTTCTCATTGAAAAGAAGTAAGATCATTTCGCCTGTTGACGAGCGCCAAGCCAACCATTTTCGTGGTAAAAAAGTAATTTTTTTAAATTTAAAATCATAAAAAAATTACTTGGCCATTGAATTTGGTACGAGTCAATGGCCAAGTAATTTTTTTTTATGATTTTGAGTTTAAAATTTTTACTTTTTTTACCACGAAAATGGTTGGCTTGGCGCTCGTCAACAGGCGAAATGATCTTACTTCTTTTCAATGCGAAACTAGGGGAACTAGGGCTCAAGTTCTATATTTCACAGCATTCACAGCCGAAGACTTTGGAATGAGAGCTTGGCTGCCGTTTTTTTTTTTTTTTTTTACAAATTTTTGTATTTGGGGTTATTTATACAGCGCACACCAAAGATCCTATAAATAACTACGTTGCGCACACTCTACAATTATTTCAAATCATTTTGGCGGGTATTGGGTATTTGGTACAACAGTAGTACCAACAGAGACATGGGCGTACGAGGGTGGGTTGGTAAAGCTGAAGCCAAACAATCGATTTGATTCGCAAAGTGACGTAAATAAACAAAATTAGGTTAGGTTCGTTACTTTGGACGTTTGAAAACTCAAACTATCCTTATAATGCAAAAGCAATTAGAAAATGAGCAATCCAGTGATTGGTGTGTATATTGTTCAGACGACGAGAAGTACGGAACGACAGCAAAGGTGAGTAAGGCCCCTCTGTATGAAGCAAGGCCCTGCGCAGTTCCTTGCTTGCATGTTCGTACAATTTCAGCGTGGACCCCAAAGTTAGTCCAAATGGATGTTTATACACAAAGGTCTCAAGACAGGGCCTTAGCTTTCAGAACTCTGAAACCTAGGTGCACTGGTTTCCTTCTTATTTGGTCCACTAGGCCTAGCCTAGGCCTACGCCTCCGCACAATAAATCTCAGCAATGTTTTCAATCATTTTCTTGTTGGAAAAACACTAAAAAAAACCTTAAAGGCTGGTTTATGATTGACATCAACGTGGGGAGACGTGAATGAGAAACGCGAATGTGATGGAAACGGAAAGCGAAGCGTTTATACGATTGATGGAAATCGGTACCACTTCGTTAGTCAAATGAACCCCTAGTGGCAGTGCCTAGATGTACAAGCAGACGTTGTAGGTTATAAGGTTATGTTTGTTTCGTTTTTTGTTCTGTCACGAGGCGAGTACAAAGCATTTGCGCATGCGCGACGATCACATCGCCAAACGGAATGTGACTAGGGCCTATAGACGCCAAAGTTGGGACTTGACGAACTTTGGCCGCTCCGTTCTCCATTCCCGTTCACTTCCAATCAATCATAAACGCTAAGCTGTGCATGCTATGTGTTATCTTTCGCGTTCACGTCTCCATTCACGTCTCCCCACATTGCCGTCAATCGTAAACCAGCTTTTACGAAGAAATTATAATTTTTTTTTGTGGACACAAAGGCCTAGTGTCCTCAAAATAAAACACAAAACAACAGACACTAACAACACGTAAACAATCAATCACCATCACCTTTACACTTGGATCTTCAAACGCAAATCCGTGGAACCAACTAGGTACCCAGATGCCAAAATGAAATTTGCAGCACAAATAAATCCACCGGGGCGCTGCCCCTTGACCCCAACAACAAAACACACCAAAGTACAACCAAAGCATTTCGCTATCGCTGAGTGATTCTTTACAATTACCAGCCCTAGTAGGCTTATAAATGATATCACTCCTGCAACACTTTAATAAATAATAAATAAATTTTATTTAGAGTCTACCCACTCAGTTATATAACTGATTTTCAGTGGGGGACTTTGCTTTGACTTGCGGGAACCCCTGGAACCTAGGCCCAAGCCTCGTGTTGTGTAGTTAGGTAGACCGACCTAGCCTGTGATTGATTGGTCTACATATAACATACAATTCCTTGACCATCCACATTGGTGCACTTAAGGTGCTAGAGCCTAGGAATAGGCATAGTGAGATGAAGGGAAAGGTACCCTTGCCTGGCTAATGCAAACCTTCTTTCTTTACAGACCTCTTGGGAGCCGCCGATCAAGGAGATAGTCAACCTGTTCCAGGTTCTGGACAACAGTCGGGACGAGGCATTTGAACTGGAGTGGCAGTGTCCCGGCCGTCGGGGTCCATCGCCATCGCCAGACGAACAGTACCAGCAGGACGACGCTTCACTGGAATCCAAGTGAGTAGGCCTATCTCCCTTGCTTGCCAGGCACAAGACTTTGTTATTTCAATTGACGACTAGTGATTTACCCGCCCTTGACGTCACGAAGCAACGTGGCGGAATGATGTGGGATAGATCCTCATTCAGCAAGATGACGCCTGCTGAACGGCGCAACACTTATCACGCTCTAACTTTTATTCTATTCATAATTTAGAAAAAACCTTTGGAACAATACGTAGTAAACATATAATTCCTTCTAAAAGTGATGATCTCGAATTTTTAGACACGGCTGTAAACTTTTTATATCGATTACGTATTACCTATACATGGAAAAAATATTAAAAATTATAAGTTTTGTCAACTTCTATTTGACAAATAACTTTCAATCGGATTTCAACAAGACCTCATTCAAAGTATGCATCTGACTCTTAACGGTCTATTTTCCAAAAATATCAATAACTTTTGCCAATAGATGCCTCTCGCGTCGATTTTACTCCAGCGCAACCTAGTTGCGTTTTCGAGCACTGAAGCAGCAGATATTTGCTGTACCGACCCTACCTCTACAGACCAGACATGGCGACAGAAAAGATGAATGGGGAGGTTGACAGAAGAAGTCTGACAACCTCATTAAAATTCTTGTTTCTTTCAATAACCCTTCGTCCAGCTCACTGCCTTGTCTATTGTATACGCCAAATCGGCGAGCGCTGACCGACAAGAAAATTCCTGTCTTAATAAACACATTTTTTTAATAATTACTAATTTATGAAATTATATATGAAATCAGCAACTCGTACACATTGCAAAATGTTTTTAATCGAATCTCTACGACGAAAATTGGCATTTCACATCAAATAGGATGTCGGAAGTTGAAATGCTAATTTTGGTCCTAGAACTTCGATTAAAAACATTTTCCAATGTGTAGGAGTTGCTGATCTCATATATAATTTCACAAATTAGTAATTATAAAAATACGTGTTTAATAAGACAGGAATGTTCTTGATGGTCAGTGCGCGCCGGCTATTCGGCATACAATAGAAGAGCATCTACTCAAAAGGTTCATGTTCTTGAAAGCCAATTCAAAGAGTGATATGGGGCTTATTCTTTGACGCAGCTGCACGCTACCCCTGCCACCGAACCTCGGCCCTGTGGACGGAAGCAATGGAGTTGAATAGAACTTGAAAGGGTGGCTTGAATTCATAGTTCACCTGTCATTGTTTACTATCGCTTGTGCATAAAACATATTAATATGAGGGAAATTGTTGCATTTTCCGAAGAAATCGTACACAATATAGTAAATACGATTGAAGCTAGCTTTTGAATTAAAATTTTCAGGCAAAATTTGACTATTTGTCTTACACAAACCCCATGTGTGTCTCCCTTTGAATACACATGTTACGTGATGTCCAGGAGAGAAACAAAGAACCACAACAACGTTGCATCCTTGGTATTATACCTCCTCTAAGCTTAGTACTTAGTAAGCGACGTGTAATAAAATTAAAAATGGTAATGACAACTTGATAATAAGCCTACAATAATTCAATCAATAAAACGGATTGCAGAGCGCGTGATACAATTTCATTATCAACAACAAGACCTAATAATTAACTCTTTTCATCAGAAGTAATTAGCCTTACTGTCAATAACTGTACATTATCTCCGTATTCGTTCCTAAGTTGGGATGCTGCCGTGCCGTCTGTTCTATGAGAGGGCAAACAACAACCGAGATCAAAAAAGGGCCAGACAAAGACTGGTCGAGGAAGACGGCCACCGCCCATTTCCGGCTTGTAACCGGTCACGACGTCTTGCAGCACCACCTGCACCGCTTCAACATTACCAACGAACCGGCCACCTGCAAACTTTGTAATTTAGAAGATCAAGACAGAGCGCATCTCTTCAGATGCGCCGCCCTCAAGAATGACATTGACTCCCTGCCCGATGACCTGAGCAGGATAGAAAAGGAGGCAGTCTTATATTGGATAGCAAGACAGAAGAATGGCTGAAGAAGCCAACTTTGCACAAGAAAAAAAAAAAAAAAAAAAAAAACATCGCGTGAAATGAATGAAAAATATTGCCAAACATAGAATCGATTTATGGCATATTATTGGATGAGCGTAGCGAGCGAAGCGAAGATTCCATTTCACTACACTGGAGAAAAAAATCCGGAATGTTTTTTTTTTTTTTTTTCCTGTATTTTTGTCTGTTTGTCCACACGATTCCGGCTAAACTGATACTCCGATTGCGATGAAATTTTATGGAGACCTCGAAATCTCTGAACTTAGAACTGCCACGTTTTTGAGCGCAATCGAAAAATTATTTCTAATGAAAATCGCAAATTTACGATTTTTTTCGATTTTAAAAAATTTCTTCGACTTATAACATCTACATGCTTAATCCGATTTTAATGATTTTTTTACAGAACCTTAATTTTATGAATTAAGATATTCGTGTGAAATTTGAGAACAATCGAAAAATTATTTCTCATGAAAATCAAAATTTTACGGGTTTTTTCTTTTTTTTAACAATTCTTTCACTTATAACACCTACATGCTTTATCCTATTGTAATGATTTTTTTACAGAACCTTAATTTTATGAATTATTATATTCGTGTAAAATTTGAGCGCAATCGAATAATTATTTGTTATGAAAATAGCAATTTTACGATTTTTTTCTTTTTTTAAAATTACGATTAAGAAAAAATAAAAGAATAAAGTTAATTTTTTATTTAATTTAATTTAATTTTAAAAAATCGACTTAGTAATAATTTTTTCACAAAACAACAGAAAATCTGCATAACACATGGCAGGTCAATGCACCAATTACGCTCATCCAACAACGCGGCGGGACTTAAGCGTTTTCCTAGTATTTTAGTCTTGTGTGTGTAATTGTCGCTTACCCCGGTATAAAATCTGGAGGTATTTCTTCTTGCTATAAGTATTATAATTTATTTTTCTTATTTCATGACGAACGATACGCCTTAGAATTCGTCACATGTGAATATTTTGTTGTCTGAAAAACCTTTTGTAAATCCAATGACACGCTTGACCAGAATACTATATTCCCATGCCTGCATAAGATCATTGGCATAGCGAAAAAAAATTATGTGTTTATTTTTATAAAGTATGCGAGTATCAGGTACTCAATCGACTCATTACGTAATCTAATTAAATTTGAAGAAAATTTGTTACAAACGTAACGAGGTAGTAATTTTAAGTAGGCCTAGTTTAGCGGGCTAATTCCCCCCCCCATGCCAATTAAAACTTCACTTTTGAAAGACATTAGATAGACAGCCGCCTGCCAATTGTACGACTCACTACCAGAACTCACGTAGGCCCTATGAGAGTTATACTTTTTACGGTTGTCATTTCAATATAGGCCCACTATTATTGTATTTAATTTTAATTCATTATTTGGTTGTTTGACATTATTAATCCATGTGATAAGGTACGGAATTTATCACCCAACGATTGAAATCACTTTACAAATATCTTGTTCATGTATTGTTTACAGAATAGTTATTAATTATATGAGAATTATAACCGTCGTATTATTACAAGGCATACTGTTATAATATTGAGTTTTTCGCGAATCATTTTCAGATTTTCCCTAATAGCTTCTCGGCGCCGGCTTTCTTACTACGCAGCCGACGGCAACCGCGGACGTCGTGGAAACGTTAATCCGTCCCCAAATGTATTATAATTTTGGCCACGTGGTTTCACTTATCAAAACGAGACTGAAAGCTGTAAAAACTTCCACGTAAATAAAGTTTGTTTTGGTCATCCACTCACAATACATCCATTGTTTAATTCTGTCCAGTTTTTGTACTTCTTACTATTTATGTAACCGATTATTGTATACATTCACGGAAGAAGATATATTATCAGAAATTGCTAATTAGTTTTCACACTTTGAGTTTTAAACCGAAATAAGTTTTCAGTTCACCCAAATATGGTTTATCATGAGCATCTTTGCGTGCTAGTGCGGAGTGCGAGTGCATGTGAGAGCGTGTTGTTTGCTTTTAGTTTAGTTGTGTATTTGTTGGAGTGCACTAAAAATTATTTACTGAATTTGGTGTTAGACCAGTCGGGATGTGGGCCAGCGATATGTGAACATATTGAAAAGTAATTGTGACTATTCAAATTTCTTTACTCATATCAATATACCTAATCGCTGTAAATTATTTTTATTTTATCATTTATATCAAAAGACATGCGATTCAAACGATTGTATTTCTAAAATTGTATCATATCATTTATAATAATTGTAATTATTTTTCTTTCTTTACTCAAGTCAATATAATCAATGGAATTTACTATCATTTCTTCACTTATATCAAGAGACATGGTATTTCATTAAAAGTAATCCATTTATAATTTGATGAATGTTGATCATATTTGGAAGGACCCCTCTTCCTACATCCACACCAATTTCTAAGAACACTTTATGATACGGTTTGTCTATAAATTAATAATAAAAAAAATTATAATATAAATTTATAATGTTAAAACTGTATTTTCGATTATTAGTATGTAGGGGGCCTATGTGCTAAAAAGTAATAGTTCTGTAGTCCAAAGAGGATACTCAAATCGGACATTTGAGTTGACAGATTCTAAATCCAGAACTCGTCTAGAAAAAGCTGTTTGGTCATGGTAGTTGAAAACTAATTTATACAGTCATTGTAGTCACATGCCATTCATAACACGACGAGAGACTTTGCTTTTACCTGGAACTGCAACCCGTGAAAGGGTCAAGAGCTCCGCTTGGCTCGCCTTTCTTCGGCTGCTCTTTTGTCTGTCTGGAAGGAACGTTCAACGAGTTCCTAATATTGCCACAAAACCCAGAGCGCGAGCTCACAGACGTACATTAGTAAAACGCGCGAAAACTGTTTATATTGATTTAATAGTCTTCCATATTAATGAGAATATTGATACTTACTCTTGGAACTGGTAATAGTATTTAAAATATTGTGTGAGAAAACCACACATTTATCTCATGATCCAGTCCATTTCTTATGAGAAATTAGCATATAGGTCTGTCCCATTTAAAATCGAATCAATGTATGCTAATTGTAAAAATAGTATGACAAATTTCAATCCTTCATCTGTTCCTCAAAGTAATTTGAAAGATTTTAGACAACAGGAAAGTGCTTTAAAAAAATAATTAGTAGACCTCTGCACATACAGAGCGCTATGGGGACATCCAGCCTTAAGACAAGAAATAAATTAACTTTCTAGATAGAAAGTGCACTGAACGAAAATTCACAGCATAGACTTATATGCAAGGTGTGTGTTTTCATAACAAATGCGCACTTTTGACGTGCGGGTGAGCCGTGAAAAACTACACTCTGCATATTACTCTATGCTGTAAATTTTCGTTCAGTGCACTTTCTATCTAGAAAGTTGATTTATTTCTTTGTAAAATAGTCTGATGCATATTTAAAAAGATATCATGTCGAAATCCGAACAGTAGTTTTTTGTCGATTGAAGATGAGAAAAGTTATAATCTTTGATATTTTTTTCATGTATAATACTTACATCGATATACCAAATTTACGGATGTGTCTAAAAATTCGAGATAATCACTTTGAGAAGAAATGATATGTTTGCTACATACTATTCTAAAGGTTTTGTCCAAATGTCGAATGGAAACAAAGTTAGAGCGTGATAAGTGTTGCGCCGTTCAGCAGGCGTCAACTTGCGAAATGAGGATTTATCCCACCTTCTCGTCACGTGACTTGGCGATCCGCCCATCACCAGTCGTCAATCGAAGGTGGGTACGGTATGGGTCTAGTCAAATTGCAGGGTGACGATTCGATATTAAAGTGAATATAATTAACCGTGGGTGAGCCTGCAATCCATTATTAATTGATTTGTAGCCTAAGCCTACCTAGGACAAATTAGTAATAGTAGGGCGTAGGCATATAGGCCCGCCTACATACTTTTAATTTGATCCATTATTAAATAAAATTAATGTTATTTTGTAATATAATTAAATTTTATTTATAATTTATATAATTAATTTTTAATTTCAGAACGGAGGAAAAATCTGACTTCGACTTCTCCGACGACTTCTCAGTTCAAAAGTTTCAACGCGCAGTCGGTGGACCAAAGGGAAGCGCTAAGAAGAAAACAACTAGTTTGGACGGTATTTTATCCAACATGCGGAGGCATCGCCTGATGGAAACACAGGCCAGCAACAAGTAGCCTAATCGATAGGCTACAAGACAATGTGAATTTGTTCGTAGTTCCTTGTCTCGCTCTTGTTGACAGTGTGACGTGACAAGTGTACTGTGGAATGACAACAACTCCTGACTGAAAAAATACATTATAAGGTCGCTAGAAATGGAATATTTGTTTGTCCATGTCTGTTGAAACGTTAGAAGGATTTTTTTTTTTTTAGAATTAAACTAGGCATCTGCCTAATACCGGTACAGGTTTGAAAAAAACTAAAAAAATGTATTTCTCATTTCTTATGTAGGGCCTATGCCAAGGCCCTAAAGTTGTGTCTTCTTTTATTTACATTTTGTACTATAAATAAAACATGCACAGTATTAGGTTGTTTTGATGTTTTTATTTATTTATATATATTTTATTTAAAATGTTGGCCCTAAACCCTAAACAGACACAAAAACAATTGGTATTTTTAATTCAATTTTAGAAGATCTTGGGCCTAAATATGTGCTCGCAATAAATGTTATCGTCGTGTAATAAAGACAACTCAATATCACTATTCAAACTTTTCCCTCCCCAATCAGTATCAAGACACTTGGTCTAATTTTTTTAGTCTAAAGAAAGACATTTTGTCTAACCATCTTTGGTCTAAACCTATATTTCGACTAGAACGTAATTTCATAAGTAATTTTTGTCAAGACATGTATTGGGTCTTATAAATTATGTTACCACATCCCTATTTCCAACGTTAGCGGTTTTCCTCAGTACTATTATTGAATGATTCATCATAATAGGGGCTACTATCAATTTCAAAGTTCATAGGACATCTCAAGAAATATCAGAGGGAAACAGAAGTCATAATGATGGAGCTTGCAGATGGACATAACACAGTAAGGCGGCCACTTAAGAAGCGCTATCTAGCCAACCAACAACAAATTGAAAATATTGCACAAAATTATGTAAATACCTAACAAGAATAACAACGACATTGCACAAGGTTGATTGATTTGATTTAACAATATTATGTAAAAGTGTATGTTTTTGCTGAAAGCTAAAAATATAAAGACTCATTTTGTTGCAAATATATTTTAGTCTTGTATACCGTTCTAAAATTATGTTTTTATGTAAACATTTTGTATATAACCTACATAGGCCTTCATAAAAATAAAATGAGTCATTCATTTGCATGCATAGTTTTTAATTTCATTACCCATTCTAAAATTAGCCTACGCATTTGTGTAGAAAATAAAATTCTTACCTTGCATTTAGGAGATGTTGGTCAAAATGTTTAATTAGACCACAATACATATTAGACAAAAGAACTGTAGACCAAAAAATACTAGACTTATGCCCAGTTATACAATTTGTCGCCTTAGACGAAAAAGCGGTGTAGACCAATGGACGGTTTATACCAAATGTCTGTAGACAAAGAGTCTGCATACCCCCCAATCATCACTGTTTGATGTATTATATCAGATATATAATTATAATTATTGTTTAAGTCAAAAACTGATCATACCTAGAAATCTCAACATTTTAAAGATATTAATATGAACTTGCAGTGTAATGGTGTGTTTAGCATGATAACATCCATTGTCTGTATTGAGCTCCCAAATTTGCCAAAACAAGAATATTTGGAGATTGCTGTAAGTTTGATGGAAAATAATAAGGCACAGATGGGTATTTGTATCACATCTGTTAAATATAAAGCCAATATTTGTTTGATAACTTTACTTTTGAACTGTCTGCAATTCAATCCACCATCTGCAATGTAGGCCTTTGTTGCGTGAACTGGCAGTGGCATCCATAAATAAATTAAAAATAAGTCTAGAATTTCCAGTTGTGTTTTCTTTCATTCTGTGTTCTAAGAAAGGAATAGTGCAGTTTATCAATTAGTAAAGCAGTGAGCCACTTACCCAACACCTACCTATGATGCCCACCACATGACGATTGCATGGATCCGTGAAGCATCTCTCCTCTCAGACTCAACTAAGATTACCTCGGCGGCACACATTGCATTTTGATCGGGCTTGGACTGGCATGTTGCGATGTAGTTTTGCTAAATGTTCGTGTGATTGCTTATTTTGTCACAACATGACATGTTCACACACCAAAAGTATTAATTTTGAATATATCTCAGAATTTGTCTATTACGAATACTTTTGAATCATCATCATTATCTGTTGCCACGTCCAACTCTGCGTTGGGTCGGCATTGAAGACGGGCCTCTCCATCTTCTTCTGTCCTGCCACCACTCCTCTTCTTCCACCACATAATATAATTAATATATATATAATACATAGTTATTATAATTAATTGTAATATTAACGTAAAAACGATAACCCATTATAGGGAAGTGCTCTTGGATTTTTTAATTTTATATAGGGTCTACAAACCGCAATAGGCCTACTAGTTAATCTTATTATAATGCATCACCTATAAGTGAAACATTCCAAAACATTTTGGGAATAAATTTTCGTGTTGAGAATTGAATCGAATCCCACATAAGGCATGTTTTTTTTTGTAATTGTTCTTTATCGTCATCTATCACCACTCATCGTATCGAATAGCCTTAGTTCATTCCCATCCTTTCAGAATAGTTGCTAGGCCTATTCAAATTTTAAATAGAATAGTAAGTCAATAAATATTTACAATATTTATTTGAATATCTTTACAGTCAGTATTGACGCGTTCAATGTGTGATACTATACTACAGTGTGTAATCGCAATGCAAGCCTGATTTTTTTTTTATTCATGAGATAAATTGATATCGTTTTGTTGAGGCATGTTAAAATAGTATTTTAGTTGATAACAAATTGGTCATTGTGATGATTTAAAACGTACATATTTTCACAAAAGTGACCTCGAAGGGCAATTTTTCTGGGGAGCAAGCCCCCCCAGACCACCCAACAGGCTACTTTATACGTAAATCTATATTGCCCCCACCCACCAACTCTGAATATATTAGGGAGCTTTGCAAACGCTTTTTCAGGCGCGTTGTTGGATGAGCGTATGTTTATTTTAAACGAAAAAAGTGTAAAACTGCGATTTTCATAAGAAATTATTTTTCGATTGTTCTCAAATTTTACTCAAATATATAAATTCATAAAATCGAGGTTCTGTGAAAATATCATAACAATCGGATAAAGCATGTAGATGTTAATAAGTCGAAGATTTTTTTTTTTAAACAAAAAAAGCGTAAAATTGCGATTTTCATAAGAAATTATATTTCGATTGCGCATAAATTACACACCAATATATTAATTCATAAATTTAAGGTTTTGGGTAAAAATCATTACAATTGGATAAAGCATGTAGGTATTAAAAAAGTCGAATAATGTTTTAAAAATTTAAAAAAATCGTAAAATTGCGATTTTTATAAGAAATAATTTTTAGAATGCGCTCAAATTTCACACGAATATATTAATTTATAAAATTAAGGTTTTGTGAAAAAATCATAACAATCGGATAAAGCATGAAGGTGTTATAACTAGAAGAATTTTTTTAAATTTCGAAAAATAAATCGTAAAATTGCAATTTTAATGAGAAATAATTTTTCGATTGCGCTCAAAAACGTGGCAGTTCTAAGTTCAGAGATTTCGAAGGCCTCCATAAAATTTCATCGCAATTGGAGTATCGGTTTAGCCGGAATCGTGTGGACAAACACACAAAAATACAAAAAAAAGAAGAAAAAAACATTCCGGATTTTTTTCTCCAGTGTTGTGAAATGGAATCTTCGCTACGCTCATCCAATTATTATGAATTGAACTCTCGTAGGCCTACTCCATGATAATATGATCATGGACTTTTATCTTTCTTGATAATTTGATGATCAAAGCCTACTATACTATTCCAACGTCTTTGCATCAAAGCATATTACATATTATTTTGTGAGTTGTTTGGTTGATATTCTCGAGTCGAATATCTTTATGCAAATAACTCGATGATAAACAAAAACGCTAGCAACCATTGTTACATACCCAATCAAACAAAATTATTTTACATCTAAAGACAATATTATTTTAAAACTTCTGCATTTCTGATCTATTGTGTTGTCGTTTATAAACTTTCATTTTGTTATTCTTTTTGATTTACGAATATTCTGCTCGTCTATGTGAACATTTAGATAGTTTATCTATGGTTGTCCGCTACGTTTGAAAGTGCTATTCAGAAAACGCGTCACACCAAACCTGCTTGGGCCCGGGACAGATTATTCCTCTTTCGATATAGTAGGAGGCAAAGTCAATCTTGAAAACACCAGCTAAGTAAGAACGGAACTCCTCAAAATTAGAGGCGAGTTCTGGCAGTCGTGGAGGACGAAACTAGAAGCAAAGTACATCTCTCAATCTAAAAGTACGATAACTTGGAGAGTATCTTTTCCCCTGAAACTAGAGGCGACCTCTGTCAGTCATCGTCGGGTATATCTCCCCCCTAACATCGACGACGACCGTATGAACATAAAATGGCCGGTAGAATTTGGTCCAGAGCATGGAGAAGATGAAAACATCAGCAAGTATGTAGGGAAGTAAAAGTCCCAGAAACTAGAGGCGAAATCGTACCGGCGACTTGAGGAACTCTCCCCTTTCCCTACCCTTGCCCATGGCTGGTTCTGCCCAGCTATGGGATCTTCCTCCACCACATCCCCTAAGCCAAAGAGGCGCATTATAAGTTTGACGTGTCCTCCCCCTATCCGTGGCTGGTTCTGACCAGCGTAAGACTTTCCTCCCCCGTCTGGACCCGGGGTAGAATTGGCCCAGAGCATGGCTCTGCTAATCGTAAAAGGCGATTCAAGAGAAAAAGTCCACCTCGCAAACATCAGCTAGAAAGAGCAGAGTATCTTACTCCCCGAAACTAGAGGCGAGCTCTGGCAATCGTCGTCGGGGACCTTGCCCCCTTCCCTTGACGACCCCCCGGCGACGATGACAATGACACAACGAACGATGACAAAGACGATGACGACCGCGACGTCCCCCGTCTGGGCCCGGGGTAGAATAGGCCCAGAGCATGGCTCTGCTAATCGTAAAAGGCGATTTAAGAGAAAAAGTCCACCTCGCAAACATCAGCTAGTAAGAGCGGAGTATACTCCCCAAACTAGAGGCGAGCTCTGGCAATCGTCGTCGGGGACCTTGCCCCCTTCCCTTGACGACCCCCCGGCGACGATGACAATGACACAACGAACGATGACAAAGACGATGACGACCGCGACGTGAGAAACCCCCCTTCCTCCCCTTACCCGTGGCTGGTTCTGACCAGCATGGGCCCCTCCTCCCCACCCCCCTTAGGCTAGGGTGGTGCATTATGACCTAACGGTTGACGCGTCCTTAATCCAAATAAACAAAAAAAAAACCTCCCCTTATACCCGAGCTCTGGGTCGTCGTCGGGGAACTTTCCCCTTCCCTTTGGGCCATCAAATTCCAACTCGCAACCTTCTCGTGGTTTGACCCTTTATTGGGGGAGTTTCTCTCCCTGAAACTAATGGCAGCTCTGGGTCGTCGTCGGGGAACTTTCCCCTTCCCTTTGACTACCTCCTCCACGGCGACGACAATGACAACACGGACGGATGATGACACAGACGGAGACGACCAAGACGTGGGGGAACCCCTGCCCTCCCCATATGCTTGTGGCTGGTTCTGACCAGCACAGGCCTGTCCACCTCTTGTTCCCCTGCGTCACTCCTGACGTCCCTTCCTTCGTCTTGATTAGCCAAGTTGCATAAATATGAGACGTTAAGCAATATCCAATCAATCAATCAACCAGCATGAGCCTCTCCTCCCCAAATCCCATATGCCCCGTCTGGGCCCGGGGTAGAATTGGCCCAGAGCATGGCTCTGCTAATCGTAAAAGGCGATTCAAGAGAAAAAGTCCACCTCGCAAACATCAGCTAGAAAGAGCCGAGTATTTTACTTCCCGAAACTAGAGGCGAGCTCTGGCAATCGTCGTCGGGGACCTTGCCCCCTTCCCTTGACGACCCCCGGCGACGATGACAATGACACAACGAACGATGACAAAGACGATGACGACCGCGACGTGAGAAACCCCCTTCCTCCCCTTACCCGTGGCTGGTTCTGACCAGCATGGGCCCCTCCTCCCCCCCCCTCCCCCTTAGGCTAGAGTGGTGCATTATGACCTAACGGTTGACGCGTCCTTAATCCAAATAAACCAAAAAAATCCCCTAGGATAGAGTGGTGCATTATGACCTAACGGTTGACGCGTCCTTAATCCAAATAAACAAATAGAGGCGAGCTCTGGTAGTCGTCGTCGGGGAAACCTTTACCCATCTCTTGACGTCGTTCGTGACGACGACGTACGACCAATTGACACCACGAACAATGGCTAAGACGATGACGACCACAACGTGAGAACCCCTCCTTCCTCCACTGACACGTGGCTGGTTTTGTCCAGCATGGGCTTCTCCTCCCATATCCCCTAGGCTAGAGTGGTGCATTATGACCTAATTGTTGACGCGCTCTTAATCCAATTATTAACCAAAAATCTGGTAGTCGTCGTCAGGGACTTCCTCCCATCCTTGTTAGCAGAATGTGCCTCTTATGATGCACGCACATCTAGATCTCTCCAAAATCATATCGTAGCCTTCTTTTTCTGGTTTCACTATTATCACTATCATTTTCTTTTCTTTTATAAACTTATAGAAAATAATCATACACACGACAAACTCATTTTATTAACTTATTTCAAAATTTACCGTTGACAGGCAGAGCCCCACTAGAACCATATAATAAAAACAAAATACATTACACACATACATTCATAAACATAACAATTCCAAATCACAAATATATCAATAATAAAATATCATAGGCCGCGCGATATGAGTTTATTAATATGTCGTCGTCGGTTGATGCTGTCAAATCACTTTTCATGACGGCCGGGTGACACCTCAAAACTGCGCCAACTCGTCTTACCGCGGCTTAGCTGTGGCGCCCTGACGAGTTCTTGGATAACAAATATTCTGGAAGATTTATGCCCCATTAGTTGTTTAAATAATTTAAATTTCAGACATTTAAAAAATTCAGACTAATCGAACTAGTATATTTTTCTGAGGTTAATGTTTCTAAAGTTCATCGATTTAACATGTAAAATCCTTCGCGCTTAGGTGGCCTTAATCCAAATAAACTGTAAAAAGCTCCTCCCCATATCCCCTAGGCTAGTGTGGCGCATTATGACCTAACGGTTGGCGCGCTCTTAATCCAAATAAACCCAACAAAACTTATTAGGGGATTATGGGATGCATGCTCTGGCAGTCGTCGTCGGGTACTTCTCCCCGTTCCTTCAATGACCAGCGCAACAAAAACGATGATACGAACGATGACTAAGACGACCACGACATGAGAAACCCTCCCTTTTCTACGCTGCCCCCGTCTGGGCTGTGGTAGACTTTGGCCCAGAGTATGGCTCTGCTAATCGTAATAGGCGAGGAAAGAGAAAAAGTCAATCTCGCAAACATCAGCTAGTATGTATAAGGGAGTATTTTACTCACCGAAACTAGAAGCGAGCGTCCCTTTTCTCTTGACGACCTTCCCGACGACGACGACCATGACAACAAAAACGATGACAAAGACGATGACGACCACGACGTAATGATTCCCCCGTTTCCTCCCTCTATACCCGTGGCTGGTTCTGATCAGCATGGGACTTCCTCCCCATTTCCCCAAGGCTATTTTGGCGCATTATGACCTTACGGTTGACGCGCTCTTCGTTTAATCTGCCAATCGTACAAGGCGAGAAAAAATGCAAAGTACATCTTCCAAACATCAATAGTAAATTAGTTTGTTTTCCCCCGAAACTAGAGGAAAGCCTTGGCAGTCGTCGTCGGGGACTCCTCTCCGTGTCCCTTCAATGACCACTGCGACAACAACGACGATACGAACGATGACGAAGACGACCACGTCATGGGAAATCCTCCCTTTCCTATGCTGCCCCCGTTTTGGCCGGGGGTAGACTTAAACCCAGAGCATGGCTCTAGTTGCCGTTCTGCTATAATCATAAAAGGCGAGGAAAGAGGAAAAGTCCATCTCGCAAACATCATGTAATATGTAAGGGAATATACTGCTCCCCGAAACTAGAGGAGACGCCTCCCCATTTCTATACCTCTGCCCGTGTTTTATTCTGACTAGCATGTGATTTTCCGTCCCACATCCCCTAGGATAATGACCTTGAGGTGATGCACCCTTAATCCCAATGAAAAAAAAAACTATAACCTAGGGTAAAATAATTTCAGGATGAGCTGTTGTGATAATGTGTTTTAATCGTTTTAATATCGGCGACAATATTGATTTATAATAATCACATTGGAAATACAATTCCATGGCAAATTATTGTCAACACAAAATATGTGTAATGTAACCAAGGAAGGTAGGCGTTGCAAGCGCACAGCCCACACGGCATCACATGGTTAGTTAGCTCTGCATTGTGAGTATTATTACAGAAATATGAGTCTACTTTTGTCTACATTTGTGATCAAATTACTCATATCTTCTCTAGGGTAGCCAATTTTGGATTTGTCTCCTCTCCTTTATGTAAAGGCTTCTTTAAATTAATATCCCTTTATAGGGTTTTAACTGTTAGTATGTAAAGTTCATCATTCTGCGTGTATTTCTTTCATTCCTTACTTTAGTTGTTACATTCTATGAATTTCATGGTTGATAAGTTTGTCTCCAAAACTGTTTTTCAATTCCAAATGTTTATCAGATAAGCCTTGCAACTTCTATAGGACGCGTAAACCGTTCCGTTACCTTTGTACAAAAGAAGAATTTTTAAAGTTTTGATTAATTGTTCTGACTCTTTGTAATTGAAGTAAAAGTTTATAAACATACACTTTTGGTTTATTCAGTCTGATCAATGTTAAAATACAGTTTTGAGCTATGCTTTTTCCCCGTCTGGGCCCGAGGTAGAATTGGCCCAGAGCATGGCTCTGCTAATCGTAAAAGGCGATTCAAGAGAAAAAGTCTACCTCGTTAACATCAGCTAGTATGAATGGTAGTATATTATTCCCCGAATCTAGAGGCGAGCTCTGGCAATCGTCGTCGGGGACCTTGCCCCCTTCCCTTGACGACCCCTCGACGACGATGACGACAATTACACCACGAACGATGACAAAGACAATGACGACCGCGACGTGAGAACCCCCTTTCCTCCTCTTAACCGTGGTTAGTTCTGACCAGCATGGGCCCCTCCTCCCCCACCCCCCTAGGTTAGAGTGGTGCATTATGACCTAACGGTTGACGCATCCTTAATCCAAATAAACAAAAACAAAAACTATAGGTTAGAAGACAATTAAATTGTGTGAAACTTATCATTACCGCTTCCCATTGAAGCGTAATCAAAAACAAATTTATCAATAGGCGTCTTGCCACCGTACGAGTTGTCATCTTTATATTTTATAATTGTTTAAAAATTGGCCACCCTAGTGTACATTCACGCGTAACATATTATTTGCACCATCATAAACCAGATTTGACCCAGTAAAAGTCTTAAACAATCACATTTACTTCTTACATTATGATTACTGGTCTATTAAAGAAACATTACCTTTACCTAACAAAAGGCACCAATCTAATTTTAGGTTCACCAAATGCTTTGTTATTTTCCAATAAATGTTTTTGCATGAGATAAACACAAACATACTACAAATTAACAACAAAAGCTTATTTAAAACAGTTACTACACATTCTAATGTTAACATACACATCGCTTCAAAAGTAAAGTGACATAAAAGTTTTCGGAGGCTGAAAATATTTGCCATAAAAAGCTTAGTGTGGTTTATAACATTGAGGGGAGAACTTTTCATTTAGGTTAGAATACAAATATTATGCATTTTTTCGTTTTGGTTAGTTTCATGCATTGAATGATATCTGGACAGTAGTACAATACATAGTTATTGATATTTATCAAACAGTCACACATGACACTAGATAATTGATTATTTCTGATAGGGTACAGTAGTCTATACAACACCGCATTGCATTAAGCAATAAATGTATGAAACAGTAAGCTGTGCTTATGTTAAGTACCTAGCATTTTTATTAATTTTTTAAATCTTATGTTAAGAATATATTATGTTTCAAGTGTTAATACTTGGGGTTCGATTCGAACTGCTAGCTTATTATTAGAACGTGGCTTAAATCAAGTAATACTTGTTTTGATTCAAACTGCTAGCTTCTTAACAGAACGTAGCTCCAACGTCATCTGCATGGGTCCGATGTATTCCTGGTTATTCCTCTGCCGATCGTTAAGCGAGAAAAGAGGCGAGGTTTATCTCGTAAGTACGGCAGTATTTCACTACCCGAAACTAGAGGCGAGCTCTAGTAATCGTCGTCGGGGCCCCCTCGCCTTCTCATGACGACCTCCCCGACGACGACGACGACAGAGTCAACGACGACCACAGCGTGAGGAAACCCCCTTTCCTCCCCCTGCCAGTTTTTGGATCAGTCCAGAATGGGTCTTTCTTTCCCACATACGCTAGACTAGAGTGGCGCATTATATAACCTAATGGCTGACGTGCCTAAAAAACAAACCTATAAACTTAGTATTTTTATTAATATTTTTTTTATCTTATGTTAAGAATATACTTTGATCGAGTAATACTTTTTTCGATTCGAGCTGCTAGCTTATTACCAGCAGTACGTAGCTTATTATTTAAAACACGCCTGAACTAGATTTGACACGATAGTTAGTTGGGACCACGCAAGCTCCATGCTCAAATGCGGAGCTTAGTGATAAATATAGTACAACTAATGTTAATGTTATCTTAATATATGTGCCTATTAGTATTTTATAAGCACCTTATTCTTAAAGATTAGTAGTAGTCAGCTTGCAAATAAAGATTACTCTTTTCCATCTATATCTCTACATCAAGCTTTCTTTTCCTCGTAGGAGGATTCGGACGATATCATTACAGAAATGACTGATTCTCTTGCAAAAATTAGCCTTTCTTTACCTTCAGATCATGTTTATCAATACCCTCGTGGTTAGAACCTACCTAGACTATTTTGCTGTCCCAGTTTAAAGTCATTTCGAAAGGGTTGGGCAATGACCTTGAAGGTCATACATACCGGCACTAGTTTGCTAGCCTCGAAAGGTGGTCTGACAATGGCCTTGAAGGTCATACATACCGGCACTAGTTTGCTAGCTTCTTTCACAATCATGACAAAACTCGAAAAGAGGGGATTGGAGTTTACGCTCAAAGCAAGTGACTAATTTGTTCGGCATAAACCTTTTTCTACAGTTGTGAGGTTTGGTGTAGGTAGATCACTTCTGGAGGAATGTTTAGATATCGATTAGTTTGGTTTAATCGCGCTTTGGATAATATAAATCAATGACGGTGCTATAACTGCACCTTAAAAATTAAAAGTGCTGTTATATAAATATTTTGGCATAATATATTTTTGTTTTTCTTTTGTTTTTCTTCTTTTGTGTACGTTTAAAAACACAAATCAGTGCTGATTATCAACATATCAAAATAACTTTCGAGCTTTTATTTGAGAGATGAAAAGTAGACTTTTTTAATATATGGCTCTTCAAAATGTAGCCGTCATCATTTTCGACTGGGTGTGCTTTAAAATATATTTTCGTCCTATAATGTTTACCTAAATGTTTGTCTACTTTAAGTTTATGACAGTCTATAAAATATAATAAATAAAAAAAATAATTCAAATATTATTTAGGTTGAATGATCTGATTTGATCAATAATTATTGTGTTCAGTAAAGATTTGCATTTATCTACATGCATACTATAACATTGTAAAAATAATTACAGTTTCTTGGCAGTTTCTCTAACATTTCTTATGTTTAATAACATTCTCGTCTCAATATATTTCAATAAATACTGTATGGTTGGGTCATAAGTCTCTATTTAACATCTAAAACTGTGTCCCCTACTTCATATTTTACATACAATTAGAAAGGTTAGAGTAACGCCTGTAGTTAACGCAACTGAGGAAACTAATATTCAGTTAATTGAATGTTCTTGTGTAGAAGATTCCCAGATGTAGTGGTCGGGAGAGATGATCTTTACAGCTTCTTGTACCAGAAGAGATAGTGGCCTCCGTCTTCCACTATAAGCCCGTCCACTCCTGCAAATAAAATTAGAATTACATGAAAGCCTTATATATATATATGTTACCATCTTTAAATAATTAAATTTACTTTTTTCGGTTTACCACGTAAAATATTCTTTATTTTGTCTGACGTTTCGATTGGATTTCACCAATCATTGTCTAAGACTAAAGTTACTCAAATATAAATACAAAATACAAAAACACTTCAAGAGAGAAACTAAAACAAAAACACAAGAATAACATCAAACAAACATAATAAACAAGCAATTTTCAAAGAAATTAACAAACAGGAATATTATAACATGTGGAAAGAGCTTAGAAAAACATGTCATGTTATTGATTATGCAAAGTAGTCTGATGGACCAGAACCTGTAGGATGATTCCTTGCTTGACTTCTTGTCATTGGGCCTTGACTTGTGGAAGGTAACACGGTTTGTAAGTATTTTGACCAGTATGGTTAGTCTGACTTCTTGTTACGGGTCGTAGACTTACAGCAGGTATCATAGTTTCGGGAGCATTTAGCAAAGTTGGAAGAGTCTGCATGAATGTTTTTGGTTTATGACAAAGGTTTATGATGGACTTCCATGTCTGAGGTAGACGTTTTCCATCATCCCTTTTGTTCAAACTATGAGGCCTCTTCTCAATTTCTATTGCTTCCCTTATAATCCTGGAATGAATCCGGTCCGTAGATGCAATTACTCTTGTACCCTCAAAATTAATGACATGTCCCTGATCTGCCACGTGTTGTGCAAGAGCTGATCTTGGTTCATTCTTTTCTACTGAGAGTAAGTGTTCCTGTCGACGTTGAGAGATTTTTCTTCCAGTCTATATATATATATTAGAATCACAATTGTAAACTTGTCGGGTTATTTCGCCACCTCGATTTGACTTACCCATGTCAACGTTTCTGGACCGCTCTGGGTCCTGTCATCAGGACGACTCCAAAAACGTCCAGAAACGTTGACATGGGTAAGTCAAATCGACGTGGCGAAATAACCCGACAAGTTTACAATTGTGATTCTAATACTTCGGGCCACGAAAGCCTTAAAAACTTAATATATATATATATATATATATATATATATATATATATATATATATATTTAACAAAGCCAAGGACATAAATATATTATATTGTTATAATTTTATCTTACCATACTCAACAATATGTAGGCCTATACTTTGTAGAGTGTATATATGCCTATTATGTCCTTTGGCTTTGTAATAAAATAAAATATACATGCAAGACACAATATAAAAAATGTTATGTACAACGATATCATAGCTCTGCTAATCGTACAAGGCGATTCAAGAGAAAAAGTCCACCTCGCAAACATCTGCCAGTAAGAGTGGAATATATTACTCCCCGAAACTAGAGGCGAGCTCTGGCAGTCGTCGTCGGAGAACTCTTCCCCTTCCCTTGACGACCTCTCCGACGACGACGACGACGACGACGACAATGACAACACGAACGATGACCAAGACGATAACGGGAACGACCGCGACGTGAGAACCCCCCCATTCCACCCCTTACCAGTAGTTGATTCTGACCAGCATGGGGCCCTCCACCCCATATCCCCTAGGCTAGAGTGGTGCACTATGACCTAACGGTTCACGCGCCCCTTATCCAAATAAACTAGACTAGCACCATTGTGTATTGAACCCTACTTAATACTTGCACTTACCGACAGGAGACACCAGCTGGTTCCCTGGCTGGTTGGCTGTGTCCGGAACGCCTGGTAGTACGTACAGCAGCCAATAGAGGTAGAGTGAAGGTTCTTCCTTGTACCCAGCCAAGGTATGGACATAGTGACCGTTTGGCCATTCAGTAGCAGAGAATCTGGAAATCAAAATATGTATTGAATTAACTGATTTGTGGTGAGCTATCAATTGAGGTCAGTTGTAATATTATTATCTTATTGTTTGTGGTTGTAGCTAATGATATAGGCGCGAGCTCTTGCGGTCGTCGTCTTTGACCTCTTTCCCTTCCCTTGACGACGATAACGACCACGACGTGAGAACCCCCCTTCCCAACTGGTTCTGACCAGCATGAGACTTTCTTCCTCATATCTCCTGGGCTAGAGTGGTGCATTATGACCTAATGGTTGAGGCTTTATTTAAATAACTTACTAAAGCTAACTTACTAACAATGATATAGGCGCGAGCTCTTGCGGTCGTCGTCTTTGACCTCTTTCCCTTCCCTTGACGACGATAACGACCACGACGTGAGAACCCCCCTTCCCAACTGGTTCTGACCAGCATGAGACTTTCTTCCTCATATCTCCTGGGCTAGAGTGGTGCATTATGACCTAATGGTTGAGGCTTTATTTAAATAACTTACTAAAGCTAACTTACTAACAATGATATAGGCGCGAGCTCTTGCGGTCGTCGTCTTTGACCTCTTTCCCTTCCCTTGACGACGATAACGACCACGACGTGAGAACCCCCCTTCCCAACTGGTTCTGACCAGCATGGGACTTTCTTCCTCATATCTCCTGGGCTAGAGTGGTGCATTATGACCTAATGGTTGAGGCTTTATTTAAATAACTTACTAAAGCTAACTTACTAACAATGATATAGGCGCGAGCTCTTGCGGTCGTCGTCTTTGACCTCTTTCCCTTCCCTTGACGACGATAACGACCACGACGTGAGAACCCCCCTTCCCAACTGGTTCTGACCAGCATGAGACTTTCTTCCTCATATCTCCTGGGCTAGAGTGGTGCATTATGACCTAATGGTTGAGGCTTTATTTAAATAACTTACTAAAGCTAACTTACTAACAATGATATAGGCGCGAGCTCTTGCGGTCGTCGTCTTTGACCTCTTTCCCTTCCCTTGACGACGATAACGACCACGACGTGAGAACCCCCCTTTCCCAACTGGTTCTGACCAGCATGAGACTTTCTTCCTGATATCTCCTGGCTAGAGTGGTGCATTATGACCTAATGGTTGAGGCTTTATTTAAATAACTTACTAAAGCTAACTTACTAACAATGATATAGGCGCGAGCTCTTGCGGTCGTCGTCTTTGACCTCTTTTCCCTTCCCTTGACGACGATAACGACCACGACGTGAGAACCCCCCTTCCCAACTGGTTCTGACCAGCATGGGACTTTCTTCCTCATATCTCCTGGGCTAGAGTGGTGCATTATGACCTAATGGTTGAGGCTTAATTTAAATAACTTATTAAAACTAACTTACAAATCCTCCTTCTCGTGGCTTCTCGTTTGAGCCCGCCCTAGTATTTGGCCCAGAGCATGGCTCTGCTAATTGTTAACGACGAGGAACGAGGTAAAGTCCATTACGCAAACAACAGCTTGTATAAGGGAGTATTTACTCCCTGAAACTAGAGGCGAGTTCTGGCAATTTTAGTCCTCGACACCTCCCCCATCCCACGACGATCTCCCCGACGACGACAATGACACCACAACAACGATGACAAGGACGATGACGACAGCAACGTGAGAACACCAGTGGCGGCGCTACGGGGGTGCATGGGGGGCAATTGCCCCCCCGAGATATGGCCTGCCCCCCGCTTGCCCCCCAGTCGTAGTACACTGTTCTAAATTAATGTATATCGATTGCATTTTATAATAAATTGTTCCTACCGTAATTCCAGTAATGCTTATAATTATAAAAGAAGCGACTGTTCCAGAACGAGTTTTTTGTTTTGTTTTGTTTTGCACTGTAACATTACTAAAATTAAATCATCAAATCACAAATTAAATACAACAAACTGTACATATTTGTGTTTATTTTACCAAGTGTTATATCCTTCATAAAAAAACGGTAATCCCCACAGTTGCCATTTTTCAGTTAAAACATGACGAAATAACTGTAGTATGGTGAAATTTTTTTCGCCTTCGGCGAAAGGGCCTCCGGCGGCTGGGGCTTTGCCCCACCCGACTCCAGCTACCCGCTGCTGCTTGACCCCTCACTTTATTACCTTGCCCCTCCTCTGCCCCCCAATGATTTTTGTCTGGCGCCGCCACTGGAGAACACCCCCTTCCTCCCCTTACCCTTGGTTGTTTCTGACCAGCATGGGCCCCTCCTCCCCATATCCCTTAGGCTCGAGTGGAGCATTATGACCTTACGGTTGACGCGTCCTTAATCCAAATAAACAAAAACACTTGAAATAATTATTGTTTTGTTTAATTTAAGCTTTCACAATCATCTTTATGTATATGCCCTAATGTTATTATATTTTATTTACCGAAAAAACAAACATTAAAACAAACAAACCTAAAGTTAAATTTATTAGATTGGAACATCCTAATCCGCGCAATATGTCCTTAAAGCACCCTATAGTTTCTCATGTCTTCTTGTAACGAGCTTTCCATCTGATTTGGCATATTATATTATATAACGATGACAAAGACGATGACGACCGCGACGTGGAAAACCCCTTCTTCCCCTTACCCGTGGCTGGTTCTGACCAGCATGGGGCGGCCTCTCCTCCCCATATCCCTTAGGCTAGAGTGGTGCATTATGACCTAACGGTTGACGCGTCCTTAATCCAATTAAATAAAAAACAAAAATCCTCCCCATGTCCTCTAGGCTAGAGCGGCGCAATATGACCTAACAGTTGACGCGCCCCCCGTCTGGGCCCGGGGTAGAATTGGCCCAGAGCATGGCTCTGCTAATCGTAAAAGGCGATTCAAGAGAAAAAGTCCACTTCGCAAACATCAGCTAGGAAGTAGGGTAGTATATATTACTCACCGAAAATAGAGGCGAGCTCTGGCAATCGTCGTCGGGGACCTAGCCCCCTTCCCTTGGCGACCCCTCGACGATGATGACGTCAATGATACCACGAACGATGACGAAGACAATGACGACCGCAACATGAGAGCACCCCTTTCCTTCCCCTTACCCGTGGCTGGTTCTGAATAGCATGGACCCCTTCTCCCCCCCTCAGGGCCGGATTAAAGCATTTAGCGCCCCTAGGCTATGATATTTTAAGCGCCCCCTGTATTTTCCCTACCTACCTACCTACCTACCTACCTACCTACCTACCTACCTACCTACCTAGTACCTACCTTCACAAAAAATAAAAATGCTGAATATTATGGAACTTACTGCATTGGTGACTAGCCCCTACTACAATGGCTTCCTGCGTGCTTTCTATTTTGAGCACCACTTAACTTTTTTTATGTCCCATGTTGTTTCACTGTTGTCACTCACTCCGTTTGCAAATAAAGAGTTATAATATTCAAACATAAAATCACAATAAACACTTAATCACTTTAATTAGTACGGTACTATACAGGTTTAAACACAATAATACAATTAATATATAAGAAAAAATTAATTTGTGTGCAGAGCGTTAACCCGAAAGTGAAAGAGAGAACTTAGCACTCGCGCCGTTTACGAATAACCATTTTAATATTTAATAAATTTGTTTGCCGCGCACAGAACTGACACGACTGTTTGGCCGGAAGTGTTAGTACGAACTGAGTGATGTCTTGGCTGTCCTCTTTTCCCCCAAAAATCAACTAGTTATTTTAGTTAAGGCTACTTTACACTTTGAGCTAAAAAGTACTCCTGAACGACATTCATTTTAACTGTTGTAAGAATTATGTTTACTCAAACTTAAAACATGTGAACAAGGCTTAGTGGTTTGAAAGAAGGGATGAATGCTGCAGGTCAGTGTGCTGATCGTGGGAGGGGGGGGGGGGGGGCGATGGGTGAGGTTATTTCCTGTCATAAATTTATTGAGAGTGACTATAATTAAAATATGCATTGTCGAAGACCCAAATTCCTATTTAGTCATCGGTTTCAAAGAAAACAAACACCATAAAGTTCTCCTATCGAGTTGAGAGCGGCTGGCATCCTATTGATATAACTACCCTGACAAATTAAGAGGTTGGCTTAGGAATACCAACTACTTTTTAAAATTCATTTATGTCTATGTTAAAATAACACTTAAGAGACAAGGCATTGAAGACAACTTTGTTGCGCGGAGCTCTCAGAGGGCGCTCTCAGTATAGTCTCAGAGGGCGCTCTCAGTGGGCGCTCTCAGTATAGTCTCAGTGGGCGCTCTCAGTGGGCTCTCTCAGTATAGTCTCAGTGGGCGGCTGGGCGCTCTCAGAGGGCGCAAAGCGCCCTGAGAGCTTGCGCCCCTAGGCTACAGCCTAGTTAGCCTAATGGTTAATACGGGCCTGCCCCCCTAGGTTAGAGTGGTGCATTATGACCTAACGGTTGACGCGTCCTTAATCCTAATAAACAAAAAAAAGTATTATATAAATTAACCAAAAAATTACCTCCCGAAATTAGAGGCGAGCTCTAGCGGTCGTCGTCGGAGACCACCTTCCCTTGACGACCTCCCCGACTATGACAACGAGCATGACAACACGAACGTTGACATAGATAATAACGACCACGACGTCTGTATCCCTGTTCCCTCTACACGGGCTGGTTCTGACCCCCATGAGATTTTCCCCCCCATATTTCCTAGACTAGAGTGGCGCTTTTTTATCACTATCTTCTTTATCATTTTTTCCCCTTTATCAACTCAAAAACTATAAATATCATACAATAAATTCAAGTTATTTACTTATGTCATATTATAGGAGGCGCAATATGACCTATCTGGTTGAAGCACTCTAGTTGCTCACTTCGTGGTTCACGGAAATTCATAGCAGTCCCAACTATGGCCAACTCTACTTACACAAAGTGTGGGTCTCGCTCCGCAGCCACCTGCATCACGTAGTAGAAGGTGGAGTTCCGTGGTACAGTTATCGGCAGGGTGTGCTTCTCCGTTACGTTTGTGCCCACCTTGAAATAAGCACAGGGACACATAAGCAGTTAAATACAATTTGTACTAGAGACTGTGGGTTTCACCTTTTTTTAAAATCTTATGTTGTTTGCAGTTGCACAAACAATGTTTGTATATTAAAGAAAAAGAATATGAAATACATGTCTTGCATGAGAATAAACAAGATACATAGAGCAAGTGATAAGCATGTGAAACTGAAATTTAAAATAACTTTAAGCTATTTGGATGGTTTCCTGTTGAATGGTACTGGTATTCAAAACTCAATGGTACTGGTACTTACAAATTTGACACGATGTGAACCTCTAGGCCACTAACTATAGGTAACTAGTGTCTTAGTGTAATTGTAAAGGGAGTGTTCTTGAGATGTTAAGTGGGTTTAATCTCTTGAATTCACATTCATCATCGACTTTGGAAAAACCTTGAGCTAGGATTGCTGGTGGTGGGTATCGAACTCGCCAGCTCCCACATCAGAGTCTTGCACTTGCATGAGCTGCATCTGTCTAATTCAAAAGGAAATGGATTTGTATTTAACCTTAAAGAACGAGGACGTTAGTTCTATTTATTTTATTATCGCTTTCAATAGATTTGTTGACGACCTCTCCGGCAATGACGACGATAATGACAACACAAACGATAAAGATGACGACCTTAACTCTAGTTACCCTTTCCTACCTCTGCCCATGGCTGGTTCAGACCAGCATTGGATTTTCCTCCTCACATCCTCTAGACTAGAGTGGCTCATTATGACCTTAAAGTTTGGGCTGTGTCTGACCATTCCCTTTTCTACTTATAATGTCCCCCCGTCTGGGTAGAATTGGCCCAGAGCATGGCTCTGCTAATCGTAAAAGGCGATTCAAGAGAAAAAGTCCACCTCACAAACATCAGCTAGTATGAAGGGTAGTATCTTACTCCCCAAATCTAGAGGTGAGCTCTGGCAATCGTCGTCGGGGACCTTGCCCCCTTCCCTTGACGACCCCTCGACGACGACGACAATGACGACCGCGACGTGAGAACCCCCTTTCCTCCCTTTACCCGTGGCTGGTTCTGACCAGCATATCCCCTCCCCTCCTCCTAGGTTAGACTGGTGCATTATGACCTAACGGTTGACGCGTCCTTAATTCAAATAAACCAAAACTACTTATCATGTCGAAAAATAGCAAATTATTGAAAGTTTCTCATTAAAATTTCCACTTAATTTGTAAATACGCTTTACTTATAATCCCCATTTTTATTTGAATTAACATTCATGTTTGGGAGAACATTTGCTTCAGTGACATAGGGTATGTATTATGTCACAAACAAAAATCCAATAGCTGCAAATCTCACCCAGAGCGAGTAGAACAGTGTGATATCTCCAGACTCCGGAGGTGATGTTCCTGGCGGAGTACTAAGCACTGGCTGCGGTGGTTGAAGCGGTCCGGGTGCCACTGTGCTGTTACATGCCACGTCTCGCACAAAGGACAACCCTCGCGTCAGTCCCAGGATGACCTCGCTAGTAGTGAAGACATCCCCCCAGGATCCGTCGGGGTTCTGGCGCGAGAGAAGGTAGCTGTGCGCAGCCGCGCGGTGCTGGGAGGCGTTAGCGGCACGCTGCAGCGCCTGGAGAAATACACACAGTTTACAACTAGACCTGCACAACCTCGCTAAAGTCTGTCCATCCTTGAGGTACAAAGTGGCCAGTGACTGCCAAGACAGGTATCGGTCGCCCTAGTTTTTTGTCTACCGACCGCTAGACCCGAGAAGGGTTGGTGAATGAAAATCCCAGCCTTGAGTTACAAACTGACCATCGACGGACGAGACCGGAATCGGTCGCCCCCGTTCATTGTCTGCCTACTGCTAGAGTTTTCATTCTAAACCCATCTCAGGCCTAGCGGTTGGTAGACAATGAACGGCGGAGACCGATACCTGTCTCGTCCGTCGATGGTCACTTTGTACCTCAAGGATGGATAGACTTTTGTAGGTAGGACGTCACTCTAGGATACGTTGGGGTGCCGGTGCGAGAAAAGGTAGCTGTGCGTATTCGCGCGGTGCTGGGAGGCTAGAGTTACTCATTATGACTCAAATGTTGACGAGCCCTTTTGTGGCGAAGAAAAATATGATTATGAAACGACCATTACGACCACGACATGAAAACCCCCTTTTTCTCCCACTACCCATGGCTGGTTATGACGAGGTTTTCCTCCCCATATCCCCTAAGCCTAGAGTGGTGCATAATGAATTAACGGTGGACGTGCCTTTAAACCAGGTAATCCAAACTAAAGCTCGATTCACTTATATTTCAAACATAATCCACATGCTACGTACCTGCGTGGCCAATGCTGTTGAGTAGATGTTGCCGAAGCCTCCGTCCGCTCCCTGAGTGTTCGCTAGTGCTGCCAGCGGCTTCTTGACGTAGTGGTCGAGGTTCCGGTTCCGGTGGTCGCGCGTGATGCAGTTGAGTGCGAGAAGTACCATCGAGAGGGTGTCTGTAGGAAACACCTCAGCGACCATGTTGGGGTCGGTGAGGCGCTCAGCGATGTCGAGGAGGTGGCGTAACTGGCGCTTGCGGACATGAGCACCGGAGCTGCACACGGCCAGGGAGGTCATCGCGAACTCGAACTCCAGGCCCGGCTCGTGGTGGAGTAGGGACCCTGGGGAGGAGGCCACACAGCTTAGGCTGATATCCAATATACACTTTCAACATTCCTCACTCGTTTCTCGTCTGGCCCGGGATAGAATTTGGACCAGAGCATAGCTCTGATTATCGTAAAACGCGAGAAAAGAGGCAAATCATCTCTAACAAACATCTTATAGTATACAGACACGGGAGTATTACACTCTCAAAAACTAGAGGCAAGCTCTGGAAGACGTCGTCAGGGAATTCCCCTTCCTCTCGACGACAACCCGACGATGACAACTACGACGTTACAAATGATGACAAACACCCAAACGTCTTGATATACCTTCTACCTGCCCCTTGTCGCTGACTCGATTCATCCACCACAGGTCTTTACCAAACCACACCTCCAAGACGAATAAAACATTATGACCTAACGGTTTGCGCTCCTTCAAATTAAATACCAAACAAAATCTTATCATCCAATATAAGAAAGTGAATGAAAATGTGATTACCTATGAGGTCGTGTCCATGGAACTGGCGGGGGTCATGACACACGGAGTTGAGTGCCAGGGAATACAGGGCGAGGCGGCCCGGCGTCATCGGAGCCTCATGATGTCTGAAACAAGAGCCGACAAGCGTTTGAGTAGTGAATTACATTACATTCATTGCAAAGGCAAGGTATATGTCTAATTAGATATGCCCAGATTCGAATACTTAATTGTGAATACGATAATACAAGTATTTTGTAGGAGCGTATATCACCATTATATTATTTTGTCCATTTTTGGACTGAGATATGGGAATAAAATTGCTGCTAACAATATCACAGCTTACAACTTTTATCATATGACAAAGGCACAGATAATAGAGTACACTACGTGGTGTACTCTGTTATCTGTGACAAAGGGAAATAACCTTCTAAATGACTCATTCACAGTAATTAGTTTAACCAAGTAATCGTAAAAGGCGATTCAAGAGTCCACCTCGCAAACATCAGCCAGTAACAGGGGAGAATATTACTCCCCGAAACTAGAGGCGAGCTCTGGCAATCGACGTCGGGGACCTTGCCCCCTTCCCTTGACGACCTCCCCGACGACGATGACAATGACACAACGAACGATGACAAAGACGATGACAACCGCGACGTGAGAACTCCACCCTTCCTCCCCTTACCCGTGGCTGGTTCTGACAAGCATGGGACCCTCCTCCCCCCCATATCCCCTCCCCCCGTCTGGGCCCAGGGTAGAATTGGTACAGAGCCTGGCTCTGCTAATCGTGAAAGGCGATTCAAGAGAAAAAGTCCACCTCGCAAACATCAGCTAGTATGAAGGGTACTATTTTACTCCCCGAAAAAAAAGGTGAGGTCTGGCAATCGTCGTCGGGGACCTTGCCCCCTTCCCTTGACGACCCCTCGACGACGATGACGACAATGAAAACCACGAACGATGACGAAGATAATGATGACTGCGACGTGAGAACTCCCTTTCCTCCCCCTACCCGTGGCTGGTTCTGACAGCATGAACCTCTCCTCCCCCCCACCCACTAGGTTAGAGTGGTTCATTATGACCTAACGGTTGACGCGTCCTCAATCCAAATAAACAAAATAAACAAAACCCTAGTCTAGAGTGGCGCATTATGACCTTATGGTTGACACGCCCTTAAACTCAACGAGTATAAAAATCTCGAACCTAGAGGTGAGCTCTGGCAATCGTCGTCGAGGACACCTCCCCTCCCCTTGACGACCTCTCCGACAACAAAGACACCTCAAACAGTGACGACCGCGACGTAAGACTGAGAACTCCCCATTTCTCCACCATCCCGTGGCTGCTTCTGACCAGCTTGAGACTTTCCTTCCCTTATCCCTGAGGCTAATGGCACATTATGACCTAACGGACGACGCGGCCGTGATTTAAGTTAATCCAAAAAACGTCCCTTAGATTTAAGTGGCGCATTATGACCTAACGGTTGACGCGCCTTTAATCCAACTAAACCAATTCAACCAATAAGTAGCCTAATCATTCGGTAAAAACAATATCACAGGCGGCGCGATATGGCCCCACATGGTTGATGCGCCCTAGTGTCTAAAGTTTTCGCCTTAGCTTTTCGTAAATGTTTAATTCCCCGTCTGAACCCGGTGTAGAATAATTGGCCCAGAGCATGGCTCTGCTAATCGTAAAAGGGGATTCAAGAGAAAAAGTCCACCTCGCAAACATCAGCTAGTAAGAGCGGAGAATATAATTACTCCCCGAAACTAGAGGCGAGCTCTGGCCCCCCCTAGGTTAGAGTGGTGCATTATGACCTAACGGTTGACGCGTCCTTAATCCAAATAAACCAAAAAAATCCCCGAAACTATAGTGGTGAACACTGGCAGTCGTCTTCAGAGGACCACCTTACTCTTCTCGACGACCTTTTCGACGACGAAAACGATGACAACACGAACGATGACAAAAACGATGACGACCAAGGCGCGCGATGAGAAACGATCTCCCCTTGCCCCTTTCTACACACCCCCGTCTGGGCCCGGGGTAGAATTGGCCCAGAGCATGGCTCTGCTAATCGTACAAGGCGATTCAAGAGAAAAGTCCACCTCGCAAACATCAGCTAGTAAGAGGGGAGTATATTACTCCTCGAAACTAGAAGTGAACTCTAGTAAGAGAGGTAGTATATTACTCCCCGAATCTAGAGGCGAGCTCTGGCGGTCGTCGTCGGGGAACATTCCCCTTCCCCTTGACAACCTCCCCGACGACGACGACAATGACAACAAGGACGATGACACAGACGAAGACGACCTCGACGTGGGGGAACCACCAAACCCTGCCCTCCCCGTACCCTCCCTTTTCCTCTGTCCTTTGCCTGAGCCCGGGCTGATTTCGCCACAGACCACAGCCCCCCCCCGACCCGACCCCGGCCATGATCCCGCCCGGCTTCTTGCCCCCGGCCACCTACTCCCATGCCCTCCCCTTGCTTGTGGCTGGTTCTGACCAGCACAAGCCTGTCTACCCGCGTCTCCCCACGTCACCCCTTACGTTCCTCCCCTTTTGAAAAATATATAAGTAATAAACTTTCTAAAATGCACATTATCACAGGAGGCGCAATATGACCTAACGGTTGACGCGCCCTTAAACCTAATAAACATTAACAAACATTATACAGTTCACCCTTCGATAGATAACTTAGTGACAATTACTCGTACAAATGCCTTTTTCCATTTAAGTCACGTGTGTTTCGTGCGAGTTCTTGAAGTCCACAAAAAATTGTAATTTTTGTTCTCAGTATTGGAACTTGATTCTTACCTGGCACATCCACCAAATATATGAATGAACAAATATAATTCCAACAAATAATGTGATTTTTATATCGCATACGACTAGCGCGAAAGGAAATATCAATATAATCATCAAACACATCATAAACTCATTTCATTACATTTCAATATCACAGGCGGCGCAATATGACCTATCTGGTTGAAGCGCCCTAGTTTCTCACGTCGTCGTCGGCTATTCCTTCCAAAGCTGTTCTGAACAGAATGAGATTTTCCTTTTCATATCCTTCTAGGCTAGAGTGGCGCATTTTGACCTTACGGTTGACGTGGTGCTAAGTACTCACCTCCACAACTGTAGTGAGACTTCCAGCTCGAGCTGTTTGCCCGATAGCTGGCTCTCTAGGTTCTCTGCTGTGAACCACGTTGAGTTGTTTGCCGCTTGGAGCGCGAGGATAGCTCGTGGTGTCATCGCCTGACCTCCCCATGCCCAATCAGGTGTGCGCTGTGATATCAGCCACTCGGAAGCCTTGACGAGGGCAGTGTCTGGAACATCAACAAACATGACCTTGACAACGGAGGCTAGCCTATATCCATTAGGTTCGTCCGTGACGCGGCCAGCTCAAAACAATAAGCGATGGCACATTTCAGCACAAATCTTTTTGGATGAGTGTAGCGAGTGAAGCGAAGATTCCATTTCACTACACTGGAGAAAAAAATCCGGAATGTTTTTTTTTTGTATTTTTGTGGGTCTGTTAACACGATTCCGGCTAAACCAATACTCCAATTGCGATGAAATTTTCTGGAGGCCTTCGAAATCTCTGAACCAAGAACTTCCACTTTCTTTAGCGCAATCGAAAAATTATTTCTCATGAAAATCACAATTTTACGATTTTTTCGATTTTTAAAAACTTTCTTCGACTTATAACACCTACGTGCTTTATTCGATTGTGATGAATTTTTCACAGGACCTTAATTTTATAAATTAATATATTGGTATGAAATTTGAGAGTAATCGAAAAATACTTTCTCATGAAAATCGCATTTTTATTTTTTGACATTTCTTCGACTTATAACACTTTCATGCATAATCCGATCGCAATGATTTTTTTACAGAACTCTTATGTTATAAATTTATAAATTGGTGTGAAATTTGAGCGCAATCGAAATATAATTTCTCATAAAAAAACGCAATTTTACGCCTTTTTTCCTTCAAAGAAAATTACGCTCATCCAACAACGCCACTGAAAAAGCGTTTGCGAAGCTTCCTAGTAAAAAAAAACAAAAACGACGACATTTTTACAAGACATCCAATCCAATTCTATTAAGAGAAGCTGAAGTCTAAGGGTTCTATCGTAGATTTCTCGATTTGCTTGGGGCGGACTTTTTTAATTTCTGAATTGTAGTAAATAATAATAATTTCTATCGTAGAGTTTTGCTTGATATGATTTATTTATTTATTTATTTATTTTACTGTAGGGCCATCAAAGTCCAACTCGCAACCTTATCGTGGTTTGGCCCGTGATTAGGGGAGTTTCGCTCCCTAAAACGAGTTCTGGGGTCGACTTCAAGGCAATTTCCCCTTCCCTTTGACTAGCTCCCCGACGGCGACGACAATGACAACACGGACGCATGATGACACAGACGAAGAAGACCACAACGTGGGGGAACCCCTGCCCTCCGTATTCGCTTGTGGCTGGTTCTGACCAGCACAGGCCTGTCTACCCCTTATCCCCCCGCGTCTCCCCTTACGTTCCTCCCCTTGGAAAGAAGTATACATGGTGGTAACTCACATGTTTTATCTTGGAGGCGCGAATAATATTGGCTGTTAAAGCGCGCTTTAACTACTAATACTAATAATATATTATTGTATTTTTCTCGCCACTTGGCGAGAAGGCACCTGGACACGTGATGGGAAAAGAGAGAAATGAGCACTCCGATTGGGTTGCTAATGGAGCAAGCAACGAATGTTGGATTTGCGACAAGCATCTTCTATGTTGGCTATCCATCATGCTTCGGCTTAAATTGATGGCGCACGCGATTTGATCTCTCCCAATCATAAGAAGAACTTCTATCATGATAACGGCGACAAACTATCTAAATTTTTCATCCAAAGTAATCTACTTAACAAAATTTAATTCACATCATACACATTTCTTTAATTTATTTATTTTGAAATATGTCAGACACTTTGATAACAAACCCATGGCAACCCTTCCAACGGGATTAAGGTGTAAACTTTTGTGTAACTTAGTCTTATAGAATTTAATCTGCCAACAGTCTTTAATTTTGTTTTAGCACTGTTGTAGACCAGGGCGGTCAACACCAGTGCCGATTATTATATTCGACCATTGTCGTTTTGATAAAAACTCTACTTGCGACAGTGTATTCAAAATTAACTTTAGAAAGATTTGCCCTGAACATCAAAGGTTTACTTTGGTATTCACAGATGGCTCCAAAATTGTCAACAAGGTTGGAAGTGCCCTTTATTGCTCCACCTTAACTGAACGTTTCTGGCTAAGCGACGTGTGTTCAGTTTTCACTGCAGAGTTATTCGCAATCCGTCAAGCTCTTAAATAAAATAAATAAATAAATAAATAAATTTTTATTTAGAGTCTACCCACTCAGTTATATAACTGATTTTCAGTGGGGGACTTTAAATCAAAGCGACCAAGCCAACCCTGCAGGCCCCGACGCAATCGACGAGTGAGCGATAACCAACCAAAGATCGATATTTTTAATAGGAAATATAGCAATCAGTGGTATGGACAGTGCGGACATTCTACATTGTCGTTGTGGAGACTACCTTTTGTGTTCAGATAGCTTAAGTTCACTTCAAGATATAAAACACATGTATTCAAGTCATCATTTGGTACAAGACATCCAATTCTATTTAGAAAAACTAAAGAAAAACGACGATGACGACCGCGACGTGAGAAACCTCCCTTCCTCCCCTTACCCATGGCTGGTTCTGACCAGCATGGGCTCCCCCTCCCCATATCCTCTAGGCTAATGGTGCATTATGACCTAACGGTTGACGCGTCCTTAATCCAAATAAACAAAAAAAAAACTTGACGACCTCCCCGACGACGTTGACATTGACACAACGAACGATGATAAAGACGATGACGACCGCGATGTGAGAAACCCCCCTTCCTCCCCCTATCCGTGGCTGGTTCTGAGTTCTGACCAGCATGGGCCCCTCCTCCCCCTAGGCTAGAGTGGTGCATTATGACCTAACGGTTGACGCGTCCTTAATCCAAATAAACTAAACTTTCAATTTATCACATGCGGTGCAGTTTGACCTAACCGGTTGAAGCGCCCTAGTTTCTCACGTCGTCATAGCATTTGTATACGGTGTTGCGGCGATTAGGGTTTGGGGGGGGGGGATGTTTATTAAATGATGTATTTAAAAAGACCTATCGAAGTCATGTTATTTGGCGATCGTCGTTGGGGACGCCTCCCTTCCTCTTCTCTTGACGACCTTCCCGACGACGTGTAGACTATGGCAACACATAACGATGATAAAGACTATGACGACCACAACGTGAAACCCTCCCCCACCCCTCTACCCTTGACCATCTTCAAACCCATTAGGATAGAGTGGCGCATTATCACCTAACGGTAAACTAAACTAACGCGCTACACTCTTGCGGTAGGCCTATGTTTGATACGCCCTACCCGTGTTCGTCATTTTAAAATACCACACTGTTTTCTTCGTCGATAATGCGAATGTTTAAATTGCCCTTCTACATTTCGTCCCAAATTCCCTTATATTTTACAAAATAAGTCATTAATCTTTACCTGAGAAGGTTACTTTCATCTCTACCAGTTTCTTTTCTTTTCTAAACATAGAAACCAATATTTTCGTCAATACACCACAAACTTATTTCATTACCCCGTCTGGGCCCGGAGTAGAATTGGCCCAGAGCATGGCTCTGCTAATCGTAAAAGGCGATTCAAGAGAAAAAATCCACCTCGTAAACATCAGCTGGTTAGAGCGGAGTATCTTACTCCCCGAAACTAGAGGCGAGCTCTGGCAATCGTCGTCGGGGACCTTGCCCCCTTCCTTTGACGACCCCCCGACGACGATGACGACAATTACACCACGAACGATGACGAAGACTATGACGACCGCGACGTGAGAAACCCCCCTTCCTCCCCTTTACCGTGGCTGGTTCTGACCAGCATGGGCCCCTCCTCCCCCCCCCCCCCCCCCCCTTAGGCTAGAGTGGTGCATTATGAGTTATGACCTAACGGTTGACGCGTCCTTAATCCAAATAAACAAAAATGGTAAACAGATTAGGAGATATGAAAGTATGGGAAAGCTGACAAATGATTTAGGATGGGATACCTTGGATTTGAGGAGAAAAAGAGACAGACTCTGTAAATTGTATAAGGCATCAAGGAATTATCCAGGCTGGGGAGAGATCAATAGTTTCCTTAAAAGGGGGATTTATAAGGGTAGGGGGGGATCATGATTGGAAATTTAAAAGAGATATTATTAAGACAGACGTATAGGAAAATTTTCATTTATTAATAGAACAGTATCTGAATGGAATTTGTTACCTGAGAGCACTGTACAGAAAGATGGGCTTATACATTTTAAAAGTTCTTTGGCAAATTTGTAAATTTGTAATGTTATGAAACTGTATATTTTTGTATTTTAAAATGTTAATATTGGACCTTGCCATTTCTAATATGAGCATTTTTAAAAACAAACTAAAACAACTCCTATGTAACAAAGCATATTACTCTATTGAGGAATTTTTGAAGGACAAACTACTTTTCAATCTAGTTCCCGTTCCAGATGTCAAGAGTGGATTCAAGCAAAGATTGTTGGATTTGCGACAAGCATCTTGGGATGTGTTGCAAAATAACAAATTGCGTAGTGTGATGCCCACATTGACTAACAAAATTCGTCCACCTACGTCTCGACTCTCACGTAGAGAAGAGGTGGTATTGTCTAGACTTCGTATAGGGCACACACGCCTAACACACGGATATCTCTTAACCAGAGAAAAGGTTATTCCCATATGTGACACATACATGTGATGTACCTTTAACCGTACATCATATGCTAGCAGAATGTACCAAATATGATGCCTTGCGCATGCAATTTGATCTCTCCCAATCATATGAAGAACTTCTATCATATGATAACGGCGACAAACTTTCCAAATTTCTCATCCAAAGTAATCTATTTAACAAACTTTAATTAACTTCATACAAATTTCTTTCTTTTCTTTTTTTCATTTACATACATAACTTTTATTTTGCTATTACTTTCTTCATCTTCAATTTATTTTGTTATTTATACACTTAGAAACAATCTAATCATCAAACATACCTGCATTAACTCTTTTCATTTACTTTCATTCACAGGCGGCGCAATATGACCTAACCGGTTGAAGCGCCCTAGTTTCTCACGTCGTCGTCGTCTAAATAGGCCTAATAGATATATTGTACTATTATTATGTTTGTATTCCACAAATAGGCTAAAATATATTGTAGGCCCATTTCTTTGTCTTGTGTTTTAAATTTTGTCTTATAGTTTGTCTTATTTCTATAGATTCATTTAAGTCTGATTATTATATTAATATTTGTTTGCCTTTTTTGTCTCTGATGTCTTATCTTTGTTTTATGTACTGCCTTAAATTGAAACCAATCTCGGCCCATAAGAAAAACTAGACAAATACTTGTTCTCTCGTTTCATTCGTATTCTCTTATATATGAGGCACTCAAATTCTATTAATAGCCAACAGTATAATTGTTATGATATGTACAAACTAAGACTACATTAATTATCAAGTAACTTATTTTTAGGATAGAAATGTGACGGAGTATATCTCAATTTGCATCCTGCTTGATACAGCAAATGCACCTTTCCAAACACCTCAATAACAAAGTTTATTTGTTTAGGAATAAGTAAATAAATACTTATTCCAGACAATATATTCTTAGAGGTCATCACAAAGTGTTAATTATTATAATGTAATATGCTATGTGTGTGGAAATAAAACTTACTTACTTACTTACATATGTATACCTGTAAGCTAATAAATAAATGTAAATGTAAATGTAAATGTGAAAAACTTCTGCCAAGAGCGGGAATCGAACACAACGAGCCTCTGACCACAAGACCAACGAACCACGCACGTACCGTGTGAATCACCGCTGGTGTTATCTCCACCTCAGATTAGTTCTGTGAATAACAGGTAAAAAAGAAATGATAACACTTCAATCAATACTGTCACTGATAGGCTAAGAGGCGTAGGAAGATAGTTCCGCAACGATAGCTCGGCCGGCGAGCCCCACACTCGGTCTAGTCTTGTGCGTGAGTGAGAGAGAGGGAGAGCGACTGTCACCATGAGCCGTTTCGTGTCCATGATCAAGAGGCCGACGTTTCTACTGAAACTGTTGGAACTGGTAAGTGTTGCTTTAGACGAGAGAAGTTTGGTATTGGGACGGTATTCTTGAAATATTGTGTGACGTGACACATGTGATGTACCTTTAACCGTACATCATATGCTAGCAGAATGTACCAAATATGATGCCTTGCGCACGCAATTTGATCTCTCCCATTCATATGAAGAACTTCTATCATATGATAACGGCGACAAACTTTCTAAATTTCTCATCCAAAGTAATCAATTTAACGAAATTTAATTCACATCATACACATTTCTTTAGTTAATTTATTTTCATTCACATAATTAACTTTTGTTTTGCTATTACTATCATCATCATTTTATTTTTTTATACAATTAGAAAACAATCTAATCATCAACACACCATTAACTCATCTCATCAACTTTCAGTATCACAGGCGGCCGTCTGGGCCCGGGGTAGATTTTGGCCCAGAGCATGGCTCTGCTAATCGTACAAGGCAATAGGAACCTAAGTTTTGAAGGCGGGAAGGAAATTGGTTCTCTCTGGTCTCAGCACCCATAAGAATTAGCATGGTACGAAAATGTAACTCGCCGTATCTTTTGACTTGCGCAAAAGAAATCTAAACCAATAACATCACAAGATGCATAATTTTGTGGATAAGATGATGGCATTCTACTTTGCTCGATGACGCTTCCTAAATTCAAACTATTATGAGTTTAATGGACCCATGTTTGCGCGCTGTCGCAAATGTACTCTGACTGAGCGGCAACCTAAGCGAGACGCAGCCACGTTGTGTGCAGCTGTGGCATCCTTGCATACCACGCGCCTGTCCATGGTTGCTAAATGTACTTTTCATTCAAGATTTTGTTGGCACATTAAAGGATATTTTATTAGTAATGTATAATCTAGTACAACCCAGTGACCTCACAGTAGCCACAAAGCAAGTCGGATACCAAATGTTATGCTGATGCCACGGACAAAATGTTTTTACGTGCTTTTTCATGAGCAGTTTGGAAGGTTTGGCAACAGTGTAAATGTAGAGTTCACTTTGACTCAAAACAAATGTCATTAATATTTGTGATAGAGCAGAGTTATGGATATCCACGCAAAGAGGAAAGATTATAGTTTCTTACAGTATGAATATAATTCCGGTCCGTGGTCGGGTTCTCGCGCTATCGCTTACGAAACATTTAGCACGGGTTAATCGCCTATACCACGCTGACCGGAGAGAACCAGACAACGCCCACTTAGGTTCCCTAAGAGAAAAAGTCCACCTCGCAAACATCAGCTAGTAAGAGCGGAGTATCTTACTCCCCTAAACTAGAGGCGAGCTCTGGCAATCGTCGTCGGGGACCGTGCCCCTTCCCTTGACGACCCCTTAGCGACGATGACAGTGACACAACGAACGATTACAAAGACGATGACGACCGTGAGGTCAGAAACCCCCCTTTCTCCCCTTACCCGTGGCTGGTTCTGACCAGCATGGCCGCCTCCTCCCCACCCCCCTTAGGCTAGAGTGGTGCATTATGACCTAACGGTTGACGCGTCCGTAATCCACATAAATAACAAATCCCTTCATATCCTAGGCTAGAGTGGCGCATAATGACCTAACGGTTGACGCGCCCTTTATCCAAATAAACATTTAAAAATATATAGACAATTTATGTGTATGCGTTGTTGTCGTGTGCCGATTGTTGATTGTATGGACCGGTAATTACTTCGTGCTAGAAGCAATATATTATTATACAGTCGGCGCAACATTACCTAACCGCTTGAAACGCTCTAGTTCCTCACGTCGTCGTAGAGACAAATAAACTTGGCATTTTTTTTTCGAACAAACGATGATGGGATGATGGTTACGATTGATTTGCTATTCGAGCACCAGATGGAGATGTTTATGTGTAGGATTCGAACCCACGTATTGGTTTTAAACCGTGAACTGCTTCACAGCCATGTGATCCACCGAGCAATTTCACTGTACAAGGCTTTTAAGTGTTGTTCATTTTTTTATTCCAACGATACGTGTTAACTGCTTGATAACACTATCAGCAATGAGAGCTAATCGTCAGATGCACCCGTTACTGAAATCAGGAGATTAACTATAACAACCATGACATCACGAACGATGACATGGGCCATAACGGCCACGGCGTGAGAAGTCCACCCTTTCCTGGTTCTGACCATAACCCTACGCTGGATGGGCTGTTCCGTCACGTGACAGGTGAAACACATTATTCTACTACTACTGACCAGCATTGGATTTCCTCCTAATGTCGCCTACGCTAGAATGGCGCATTATCACCTAACAGTTGACGCGCCCTTAATAAAAAAGTTAACTTGTGTGGCGAAGGGAAGGGGAGGGGGTGAAATTCCACATTCTTACGAATTTTAAAACAAATTGTGAGAGATAAAATTACTTCCGTATTATTTTATGCCCTTTTAAGTCAGTCTGAATCGTGTTATATTCTATTTGATGACACGACCGCCACCTAACCCTCCTGTAACTTTGTTTCCTCTTAAGACTCTTGACACTACCGCTAACTATATCTTCACATTGCCACATTATATACCTGAAGAACAACCAAGTTCACACATAACCTAAGTATTCCATCTGTTATCTGTTGGTATCTGTTTAGTACATCTTCAGTGCCTTATCAATTATTATGATTTCATTTCTAAGAAAATATCAAGTAATTACGAATAACTGTACACGTTGTTCTATACTTGTTAAGTTTAATCAACAATATAAATTTTAACATGGAAAAAGTAAAATTAAACTATACTTCAATCATTTCGTATCTTCAGATAAGTAGGGGAGTAGTATAGACCTAGGCATTTAGGCCACGGCAGAGGCGAGGTTTGGGGCTCAGGGCCAGACTTTTCTTTCCTACGTTTGACAGCTAGGCCTAGCCTCACTAGTAGCTCTGACAACTGAACCATCGCACAACTCTTCAGTGAGCCTTGCTGTTATTTCCTGGTTCTTCTCACTTGCGTTTCCCGTTTTGATAGCCTATAGCCCCTAGTCGGAGACCAAGACTAACAATGACTCAACAATTGTGGAATGGAATAAATTGCCAGCTGCAGCTGTAGAGGAATCCAAAGTGAAAAGTTTCAGAAAATGTTTGGAGGAAGATGTAAAGAATAATATTTATGATATCAACGTTTGTTATTTTTGATATTATAATTAAATGTTAATTAAAAAATTTGTTAAGTTAAGTTAAGATAAAAAAGTTAAGGATGTTTGGAAGAGTTCGATATTTTTTCATTTATGATGTGAATGTTCTGACTTTTGATATTGTAATTAATTGTTAATTTAAAAAAAAATGCTAAGTTAAGATAAAAATGTTAAGTAGCCTACTTGCCGAATGCCACCATGTATAATACATATTTGCAAGGTATAAATAAATAAATAAATAAATAAATAAATATTACTCCCCCGAAACTAAAGACAAAAGCTCTTGAGCTGTCGGCGCTGGCACTTACAATTACGGCGCTGGTTCAAAGCGTATGATACTACGAGAACGTTTTTTTTTTTAATATTGTCTTTCCTCATCTATAAGCTTCCCAGTGCCAGGACGAACGTCTATCATATAACGGTGACAACCTTTCTAATTTCTCATCCCCCGTCTGGGCCCATTTGGCCCCCAATTGGCCCAGAGCGTGGCTCTGCTAATCGTACAAGCCGATTCAAAAGAAAAAGTCCACCTCGCAAACAACAGCTAGGAAAAGATTAGTTTATATTACTCCCCGAAACTAGAGGCGAGCTCTGGCAATCGTCGTCGGGGACACCTCATCCTTCCCTTGACGACCTCCCGACGACGATGACAATGACACAACGAACGATGACAAAGACGAAGACTACCGCGACGTGAGAAATCCCCCTTCCTCCCCTTACACGTGTCTGGTTCTGACCAGCATGGGCCCCTCTTCCCCCCCCCCAGGTTAGAGTGGCGCATTATGACCTAACGGTTTACACGTCCTTGATCCAAATAAACTTAAAAAAAAAACTGACCAGCATGGGCCCTTCCTCCCCATATCCCCTAGGCTAGAGTGGTGCATTTTGACCTAACGTTGACGCGTCCTTAATCCTACACACACATAACAAAAACTTGTAGAAATACAGCCAAACCTTACACACTCAAAAGAATGAGATCTAAAAAAAGGGCCAAGCTCATCTACCCTTCCACATAAACGTACAGTGTCCCCATAACAGCATCCTCGAAAAGCTTGGCAAAATAGAATTTGCGATTATTAATTTAACGTAATAGTTTATCCAAGTTCTTTTTTTCTAATTAATTTAAACGTAATAACATGCAAATTCTATTTTGCCAAGCTTTTCGAGGATGCTGTTATGGGACACTGTACGTTTATGTGGAAGGGTAGATGAGCTTGGCCCTTTTTTTTAGATCTCATTCCTTTTGAGTGTGTAAGGTTTGGCTGTATTTCTACAAGTTTTTATGTGTGTGTTCTCATTACTTTTTCAAGTTCCATTACAAAATTATTTGTTAAAATATAATATTTTTATCAAAGTTGATTTAAATTCTATGGTATTAGCAGTATAGCAGTAGGGATTCATGTACATCCTGGGTATAGGTGGTATAACCATGGACTGGACCCCAATTCTTGAGTTCGTGGGAGATGAGTTGAAATCGCAATTTGAAAACGAAGTCGTTTTCGTTTTCGAAGGAATTGGTATTCTTGAACGGTATCGTGGAAAACGTCATGGGTTGTGAGTTGAAAGTATGGTTGAAAGAGTATCACGAAATCCAAACACTTTCAAAAGATTTGCGTATAGCAAAGAGCTCGAAAAAGTTCTATATTTATTCTAGATGGCAGTGCCTTCATAAACGCGGGCCAATCGAAAGACGAGTTGTATGAAATGATTTGATTGTTGCAATTATGTAAACAAACAGATGAGCAAGCTAATATCAGAACAATGTTGTGCTGGCTTAGGGTTGGCTAGGCTTGTCAAACATGTAATGTAAGTATGAATTTTACTAGTCCTATAGCCAAATGGAACTTTAGACCTACACTTTTGCATTATAAATAATTTTCCACATCTGGGCCTAGGCCAGGGATGGTTTATGATTTGTTTTATGAGAGTATAATGACACCTTTTCTCGTTCCACACAAAGAAGAAAAATTTTAAATGTCCGCTATTTGTTTACGTATCGCACTTTCCCGCCTAACTCTGCTTATACCGTCAACAAGTGTCAAGTAACTATGGTTACTTGTTGATTGTATGCCAAGTGTTTAAGGCTTATTTTAAAACCCTTATTTGGAAGCCTTCCAGCAAACTTTTTCAACTTTTTTTTTCAAAGAGACTATATTTTCTATAACCTTAATGTCCATGTAAAATATGAACATTGTAGTCCCACCCGTCTGGTCAGAATCGCGGGCCGACGTATTAGATGTTAGCAGTAGCAGTAGTAGCAGTAGTAGCAGTAGCTAACATCCTTAAAGTGATTTTGAGCATGTTTCAAGCCATTTTTTCACCAAGAAGGAATAATCGTACCCCAATAAAATTTGGCATGTGTTGTCAGTACCTAAATCCCCTCGATTGTGATAGTTTTCAAGTTCACATCACGTTACACATGACGGCTGGGTAACACCTTCGAAATCACCCCAACTCTGCTTGGTGTATAAGGTGCTTGAGTGTGTAGCGCACCGCGGCTTGGCTGCGGCGCCCTAACGGGCACCTAGATTAACCCCCCCCCCCCCCAAAAAAAAACAAACAAACATCAATTTCTCACTATTATCATTTCATTTCTTATATATACGCTTAGAAAACAATAAAATCATAATGCACACCATCAACTCATCTCATCAACTTTCAATAGTCACAGGCGGCGCATAATGACTCACCGGTTGAGCTCCCTAGTTTCTCACGTCCACTCGCTCGGTTGCGATCATATGGTTGCGATGTCACGAGTAGATACAAACAACGATTGTTGTATTTGCTTTGCGATAGGCATCTTGGGATGTGGTTCAAAATAATAAACTGAATAGTGTGATCACAGTGCCTACATTGACTTACAAAATTTATCCTGCAGTTTCTCGACTCTCACGTAGGAACGAGGTGGTATCGTCCTGAATTCGATTCGGCCGAACACGTCTGACTCACTAATATCTCTTTACAATCTTCCGTCTGGGCCCAGGGGGAAATTCGGACAAGAGCATGGCTCTGCTAATCGTACAAGGCGATTCAAGAGTTAAAGTCCACCTCGCAAACATCAGCTCTTGTAAGAGCGGAAAAAATATATTACTCCCCAAAACTAGAGGCGAGCTCTGGCAATCGTCGTTAAGGACAACTTCTCTTGACGACCCCCCGGCGACGATGACAATGTCACAACGATCGATGACAAACACTTAAACGACTGCGACGTGAGAACCCCCCTTTCCTCCCCTTACCCGTGGCTGGTTCTGAACAGCATGGGCCCCCTCCTCCCCATCTCCTAGGCTAGCGTGGTGCATTATGACCTTTGTAGAATTGGTCCAGCCTCCAGAGCATGGCTCTGCTAATCGTAAAAGGCGATTCAAGAGAAAAGGTCCACCTTGCAAACATCAGCTAGTATGAAGGGTACTATTTTACTCCTCGAAAATAGAGGCGAGCTCTGGCAATCGTCGTCGGGGCCCTTGCCCCCGTCTCTTGACGACCCCTCGACGACGATGACGACAATGACACCACGAACGAAGACCAAGACAATGACGACCGCGACGTGAGACCCCCCTTTCCTTCCCTTACCCGTTGCTGGTTCTGACCAGCTTGGCCCCCCCCCCCCTAGGTTAGAGTGGTGCATTATGACCTAACGGTTGACGCGTCCTTAATCCAAATAAACGAAAAAAAGCGCCCTTAAACCTAATAAACTTTTCAATAAGAAAATTAAACAATATAATCATCAAACACACCATTAACTCATTTAATCAACTTTCAATATCACAGGTGGCGCAATGTGACCCAACCGGCTGACGTGCTCTAGTCTCTCACGTCGTCGTCGTTTGTGTTATTTTTTTAGATGTCCTCAGATGTGGCCCTCCTCCCCATATCCCCTAGGCTAGAGTGGTGCATTATGACCTAACGGTTGACGCGTCCTTAATCCAAATAAACCTCAATCCCGTAGCCACCCCGTCTGGGCCCGGGGTAGAATTGGCCCAGAGCATGGCTCTGCTAATCGTAAAAGGCGATTCAAAAATAAAAGTCCACCTCGCAAACATCAGCTTGTAAGAGGTGAGTATATTACTCCTCGTACTAGAGGCGAGCTCTGGCAATCGTCGTCGGGGACAACCCCCCGTTTCCCTTGACGACCTCCCCGACGGACGATGACAATTGACAAACGAACGATGACGATGACAAGACGATGACGACCGCCTGACGTAAGGAACCCCTCTTTCCTCCCCTATACGTGGCTGGTTCTGACCAGCATGGGCTCATCCTCCCCATATCCCGTTGGCTAGAGTGGTTCATTGTGACCTAACGGTTGACGCGCCCTTAATCTAAATAAACAAATAACTCACCGATGACGATGACAATGACACAACGTGCTTCGCGACGTGAGAAACCCCCTCCCCCATTTCCTCCCCTTACCCGTGGCTGGTTCTGACCAGCTTGAGCCCTTCCTCTCCATATCCCCTAGACTAAAGTGGCGCATTACGACCTAACGGTATACGCGCCCTTTAACTAAATCAAACAAACTAAACACTACAATGGCATTTCATGAATAAAATATCAAATTTGGTGTAATTAAATTAAGAGTTATGTGAAACTCAGAATGAACTATGGTTCTAGCCCTCGTCAAGCAAATACTTTGGCGTTTTTCTAGTTCATCTAAACGTAACGATTTGAAGTTTATGCATTCTAATAGTAAATGTTGTCAGTCTGGGCTTCTGTCGGTAGGTTTCAGTTCATAGTCGTGTGTATAAGTTCTATTGAGGAGACATGTTACAACACAGTTTTAGTTATCTCACTGATAGTCTTCTCATTAGTCTAATTGTGTATAACAGTAAGGTAATTATACTCTCAGATAACACTCGTGCACTTTGGCGTTTAGGGCGGGGGGGGGGGGGGGGCACGGGTTCGAGAGTACCTATAAGAGGCTACGTACTTTACAGATCGACGTAGAAGAATATGCAAAACAATAATACGTTCTTATGTCGTTTCCCGCGAGTCTTAGACCAAAGCACGCAAATGTTAGCTGGTAAGTAGGGTAAAACCTAGATCACTCCCCCACCCCCGTCTGGGCCTGGAGTAGAATTGGCCCAGAGCATGGCTCTGCTAATCGAAAAAGGTGATTCAAGAGAAAAGTCCACCTCGCAAACATCAGCTAGAAAGAGGGGAGTGTATTACTCCACGAAACTAGAGGCGAGCACTGGCAATTGTAGCCGGAGACACCCCCCCTTCCCTTGACGACCTCCCGGACGACGACGACAATGACAACACGAACGATGACAAAGACGATGACAACCGCGACGTGAAAAAACCCCTTCCTTTCCTTAATCCGTGTCTGGTTCTGACCAGCATGGGCCCCTCCTCCCAATATCTCCTAGGCTAGAGTGGTGCATTATGATCTAACGGTTGACGCGTCCTTAATCCAAATAAACAAAAAAAAAATCTTCCCTTACCCGTGTCTGGTTTGACTAGCATAGGCACTTTTGTCGTCTTCAAGGAATTTAAAATGACCCACAACTCTCGTTTAACAATATAGAACTTCAATTCAAACCAAATATCCGTCTTTGGTGTTTGACAAAAAGCTAAATTGGAAATACCACGTTTGTTGAGTTACGCAAAAGATTCATGTTGAAAAATCAACCTATTGAAAGTTCTCAGTAATACATCGTGGGGTGCAGATAGGACTTGCATGTTTAGAATTTACGAATCTCTAGTTTGCTCCAAGATGGACTATGGATGTTTCGTATACTCTTCAGCAAGTAACACAACCCTTAACCTTCTAGACCCTGTCCACTATTGTGGTATTCGTCTTGCTCCTTGTGCTTTCGAACAAGACCGTATAGTCATTTGTATGTCGAGTCAGGTGTGTCCTCCTTGACAGAACGGCGAAACCTCTTGATGGGTACGTACGTAATGAACATTAAATCTTTGCCTAACCATCCATCAATCGTGATGTTTTTAATGTGGAATACGTCAGACACTTGATAACAAGTACAAAACCC